>JAHRHJ020001122.1:1200000-1800000 GCA_019776745.2 Taxus chinensis | reverse complement strand
ACATTTGTGGATTAAAATTAGTTGTTGCATACAGTTTTGTGCTAATGGCTTTGCAATTTGTATATATTAGAGTGATGATTAAATGAATGTATGTATGATCATGGAAGATTTCATGTCTTAGTGAGAGGTTTATCTTACCTGAGAGTGGTATATGGTTTTTTGTCCATTATTTTATGCAAGATATATGCATTGGAAATGAGGTTGTACAGTCATTGTAGTTAACTGTTTTGAGTATCTTTGCTAATCTTGTGTAAAGATGTGATGAATTGACAACAAGTATAGATCAAAGGAAGAAGTGGTTCATTGAGTAAATGGATTGAGATGAGAGAGTACAGTTGATTTTGTTAGGAAACATCATCAGTGAGCCTTGAATGATGATTATTTATCATGAAGTGTGATTCTTGAGGAGGTTAAAAACCTTATTTTACAGCTAAGGATAAGAAGTATAGTTATTATGTATTGAAAGTGTTTAAGGATTGTTGAAGGTTAGAATTACATTGAATCATGGAAGAAGGTTATTTTGAAGAGTTATAAATTTGTGATAAGTGTGAAAGAGTCCTTCAAGATTGTTCAAGAGATAAAAGCTCTGGTTTGGCAACCATTAAGAAATTGAAACCCCTGCATTAACTAGTTAGGAAGCAAGTACATGTGTAACTGCAAGTTATTTTCAACATGAATTAAGAGCTACTGAGTAGATTTAACATGTGAACTTTGTAGGTTTGTATAGTCATCTAGGTGCAATTTTTTATGTGTTGAAACAGTGATTGAGACCTTTTATTGCAAAACTACTATTGTCGGAGTGAGTAGAAACCCTACTTAGGGTTTGAGTTCCTTTCTCAAAGGTTTGAAGAGTTTCTACCCAACCTACAAGAACTAAATTGTTAAAAATACACAGATCCTTAGTGTATGAATGATATCCAAGAAGAATTAATGAAAAATAATATGTCAATTAGGAGATATTTCTTGATAGTTTGAAACCAGACCTGTAGAAGGTGATTTAGGGACTTAGGGGTGAAGTAAAATTTGTTGATGTACAGTTCATACAAGTGAGATAAAATATAAAACTGGGAGAATATCATCCTGAAGGGTATCATGATATATATTTTCAAATGGTTTTCACCTTAACAAGGTTATTTATTCTCTAGTATTTGATGACTCAATGTACCTTGTCTATGGAAATAGTAAAGACCTAATTTGAAGTGTCCAAGAATCAGTGATCTTGGAAGGTATTTTTGTAAAGTTCAAAAGTCTATTAAATACTTGGGAACTAGAAAAAAAAGGTCTAAATTGGTATCTTAGAAGCATATTCAAGAGGAATTTTTTCCAACTAGGGTAACAATCAAGAGTTTTTATGACAATCCTCATACTCAACTAGAAGTGCACACTAAAAACCTAATTGGAAACAAGGAGTGAACTCACCAATTTTTACCAAAGAAACCTATATTGTAATTTTGTATGCAAATTAAAGGGCCAAATGGGCATACCAAATGATGTATAGATTTCCGAATGAGGTGCTCAACCAAAAAATGTCCAAAGTCCCTAGTTCTTAGTAGGGCTAAAAAGAAGCTTCGACAAGGGAAGGAGGAATAAAGTTGGAAAAGACCCTTAGAGAAAGAGTTTTTTGAGCCAAGAAATTGATTACATGATATGACATCAAGTGAAGATCCTAAACATGGTACTTAAAAGTATATTGGGTAAGATTAATAGGGAAAATAGGTGTGGATAGTTTCCTTGATTGGGATAGACTCACCAGTTGAGCATTGGACTTGATGATCTAGTGGAAGGCAATTTTGCAAAGTGTGGAGACATTTAAACTTTTTAGTTGAATTGGAGTCAATTTGTTAGTTGAAGTAACATTAAATGAGGACTAGAACAAGTAGGATACAAGGACCTTCAAAATAGAGTCCCAAATAAGGGTGAGTGAACAATATCATAGTCAGTTTATGGATTGAGGAGGAAGAGTTTACTAAGCTTAGGCAAAGTAGAATAAGTTCGAGACTTGAGAAAGGACAGATTGGTTGGAAGTTTTGATCAAACTACCATATCCTAGTGAGTATAAAGCTCAGGTTGAGGTTAGGCTCTACATCAAACCTTATTTTTTTGTTGAACAAATAGAGTTAGCATTATGATTACAAAAAAACTGTGATGTTTAACCCATTATGTGTGTAAACAAACACACGCACAACAAACAAAAAGGAAAAAAGTGAAAGAAAACCAATACACATAATAGATGTATACACCAAGGTTATAAATGAACACAGATGATAACAAAATACTTGTAATTGGTCCAAAGCAAAACAAATGATAAGTAAAGAAAACCCAATATACATGATAAAAGTATCCACCATGGTTATGAATGAACCAATGTGATAATGAAATACTTGTAATTGGTTAAGAAAAAATACCAACAATGTAACACAATTGTAAATAAAGACAACTAACTATGCCACTACTATGTTCCATAGTGATAATTAAGTAGATTTGGATGCCCTAGCCAAGGATTAATGCAAAGGGATTAGATCAAACTAAAGACCAGATTCAAGCAATTCCTAATTACACTCTTGTTGGATCATGTTGAAGAGTAATCTAATATTTAATGGGCCATTTCCCCCAAGAAATGATGCATGATATGGAGAAAATGAGAGTCGAGATTTCCCCAGGTGAGGATACACATGAGGGAAATGATTGATTTTAGTTGCCCCCAAGCAAGGATGCATGCAAGGGATTGGATGATTTGTTGTGGTAATCATAAGATGGTTGCAAAAATCACTAGGATAAGAGTTAAAAGTTTGATTTTGTTTTTTTTCTATTGGTAAATGGTTCTGAAGGGACCATATCAAAATCTAAAAATCTAGATAAGCATATTGATAAACATATAGGAAACTAAGGCAGGGGGGAAACTTCCTAAAAGAAGCCTAGAACCATCACAAAATAGCAAAGCAGGAGCATTAAAACAACAAAACAACAGCATAAAAATAGAAAACTATTCTAAACCAAGGATTTTTCATAAAATTTGAGAGTGATTTTCAAACTTTTGTAGATATTATTAGTAGTTTACATGATCGGGTCCTAGTTGCCTTCAATGACTGCTTGCTTATTAATCTTACCATTCTTCCAAGTGATCTCTGAAATTTCACTTGCATCACAGACTTGTTTAACATTGACCTAAATATAGTCCAATACTGCACTGTGAATGGCTAGATGATTGGATTATATTTCTTCCAAGTAAGCAACTCTGTCCTCCAGTTACAATATGTGAGTGGAGAGATTCCCCATTTTCTTCTCTAAGTTAGAGATAATAGAAAGGTCTACACTAGTTTTGAGGCCTTCCTTAATCATTAGGTCCACATTCTCTTCAATTCCTTAAGAGTCTCAGCATGGTGTTTGACATGCACCAAAAAACTAGAGCTCAAAAGGGGGGGAAGAGGAGCTTGACTAAACTTTATTAGACTCTCCACACATAAATTTTCTTTACCTTTGGCATTGTTGTGAAGAATGTGTTTAGCAGGGGGGTCAGAGAGGGGCTCACAGACATTAAGGTTCTTAGACATAATCTTTGACTACTGAGGGGTGGGGTAATGGGGGAGCTAGGTTAGCAACAAAAACATCAAGGAAATAGTGATGCAATAAGAATATGACACCTTGGTGCAAGGGAAGGACATGAGTATGGGCTTTATCTTCCTTGAACTGCAAAGTTTGATTTTGTTGAGTTGTGTTGATTTTGGGATTTTTGATGTTTTTTGTAAATTTTTAGGATTTTGTGATAATTTGAGTGTTTTTTATTTTTAGTATTTTATTATTTTTTATTTTTTATTTTTTGAGTATTTGTAGATTTTGGTGAATGTTTGAAAATATTTTTGGATTTGATTTGTCTGATTTTTGAGATTTTTTTGGATTTTTTGATCTAATAGTAACAAACAAGTGAGATGTAATGAGGTGATATGGGACCCACCTAAGCATACACAAGCATATAAATGATGATGAAGGAACTAAGGGATGGATGCATGAAAAAACTAGATAGGATAAAATAATGGTACACAGTCCTAAATACAAGGAATAAAACGACAAAAACTAGTTTGGGAGGAAACTCTCAGATGGATAAGATAGAGGAACTATATGAGTGAATGTGATAATAATTCCCTCCTATCTTATCACAAGAGGTAGGTATGTATGGGTCATGATTAAAAAATCTCTTCAAATGAACCACATTCATGGGTTCTTTAAGCTCTTCATCATCTTAAGTGAATAGCTTGTATACGTCAAATCCAAATTTTGCAGTGATAAGGTAAAGAACCAACCACATTTGGTTCAAAATTTCCTTTCGTGTCCCTGATCTTCAGTTGTATTCTTTTGATTTTATTTTAGAAAAATGGCATCGACTAAGCTCAAACTATTTCATGGTTTTATCTTCTTGTTATAGCTATGATGAAGCCGATTCTAATATACTTTCAGATGGTCCCAAACCATTGAGCTAATTTTCATCTAAGGAAATGAAGCTCCAGTAAGGTGAGCCTATGTCAATCGTAATATTCATTGATCAAATGTTGAAGGGATAAATGGAGTTATGGGGAGCTTGACCTCTATAGGTAACACAACTTTAGATTTGTATACAAGTGAGAATGGAGTGGTTCATGTGGGGATATAGAAGGATGTATCGATAAGCATTAGAGGGTGGGATATACTTTGGTATGCCAGTTACAACCATGCTTGTCAATAAATTTTTCCAGGATGTATTTTAATGTCTTTTTGGAAGTTTTAGTTTAGCTGTTACATTGGGAATAGAAATGGGGTAAACTACTGAAGATGGATGTTGAAGCGTTTGGTTAAGGCTTTAAAAATTTTATTTTTGAATGAATTATCTTTTATCTATAATAAGAGATGATGGAATGATGAAGCAACAAATAATGATGATTGAATATAAATATGGAAATATTAATATCAGTAACATAGGCCAAGAGGTATTGCCTTCTACCCACTTGGTAAAATAATCGGTTGCAGTAATAATGAACTTATGACCACCGGATGAGGGTGGGGATGATTTTTCCTATAAGATCGATTCCCCATCTGGCAGAAAGGCCAAGGTGTAACTAATTGGTTGTAATGATTGAGAAGGTGCTGTGGATGATATTTCCATGTGGTTTTTAAGCTACACACTTCTTAACAAAATTTACATGCATCAGAATCCATAGTAGGCCAATAGTAACTTACGCATACGATCTTCTTTACTAACTCCATGTCGTTTGTATTGTTCTCCATAAATACCATAACATGTACCTCTTTTAAGTTTTGGATCACTTCAGTCATGGTTGAGACATCATTAAGAGAAGTCCCATCATAGCCTCTACAATAAAGTATTATAAGAAAGTATGGCATAACACGAAGCACGTTGTACTAAGGCTTGTTTATTCTGAGATTTCATATTTTTGGGATAAGTTTTGTCACAGGATGAAAGTGTAAATATCATGATACTAAGGATTATTGAGGACTATATTAGCTCACATACCATGGTTGACTCAAGTAAATTGTAGGCCAGAACAAGAAGATGTTTGATGAGAAAATCCATATGTGATTGATGGGAGTTGAACTCAATAAGATATCTAATAGTCGTCATAGCATTTGCTTGATTTTTTTTGAAGACAAGTAACTTATTCAAAATGTGATCAACTAAAATTAACCTCTAAGGATATCCACTATGCAGTTTGTAAGGAATGAGCTTATCATCTTTGACTTGGTATTCACTTGTGACTTGTTTGATAATGAGCATAGAATCTCCAAATACTGAATAAATCTTTGAGATTCCATGATATTCCTAATTTCAATATAGCTATGAGGGCTTTGTATTTTGCAATATTGTTTTTGTAGGGGAAGGCCAAGAAAAAATATTTTGGAATAACATTACCATCCGGTGTGATTAGTAAAATATTGGCTCCTGATCTCTAGAAATTACAAGATCCATCAAAATATAGAGTCCATGAAGGCACTTGCATCAACATAGAAAAATTCTTCATCTGGAAATTTGAAATGAAGAGGATCTGATCCTAACAATGAGATGATATGCAAGAGATTTTCCTTTGATTTCCTTTTGACTAAAAAACTTGATATCAAAATCACTAAGTAGAATGACCCAGCTTTACAATTTACCTTTGAGAATGGGTATGGAGAGTAGATATTTGAGAGGACCTACTTTTGCAATGACTTTGGTTGTGTGATTGAGAAAATAGTGTCATAGTTTTTGAAATGTGAAAGCTATTGCTAAGCACACTTTCTCAACATGTGAATACTTAAACATGTGATCAATAAGAGTTCTATTAAGATAGTCAGTTGCTTTCTCTTGCCCCTAATCGTTAAGTTGTGCCAAAAATTCTCCTATTTGAAATGAACGATAAGAAGATTGCTCCAAGTCATGAATATCTCATATGATAATAACACACCACATTTAATAAGTTGAAAGGAATTCATGAGAATAAACTTACAAAAGGATTTGCAAATAAAGAGTGAAAATATCATATATGGAAATCCATCATAATTCCTTGATTACACGAATTATACTCAATAATTAGATGTACATATAGGAGGAGGGAAGTGCAACTACCACCTAGATCAATGGTGAAGAACTCCCACTAACTCATATTGATCAGTTAAGTTAACTCCGCAAGAATAGTAAGCTAACTCCACATAACCGGTAAGCTAGCTCAACACAACTAGTAACTAACTCCACACAACTAGTACACCTAAGAAAGCTAACCCAACAAGTGTAGGGATAACTCCAATGAAATAATTATCCTAATAAACAAATAAAAGGATAAATAATAGCCTACACTAACACCCCCTGTAAACATAGCTTAGGTGGACGGAAAAGAAGGTGGATCTCAGGACAACTAGGCTTGATGAGGTACTCATGTACAATAACTGGGGAAAAAGGGAACACCACAAGGTACCCAAAACAAGTAATAACAAATTAGAGAGAGAAAAAACCTATTGCAAGGCATCCCAAGAATCTTGGCTCAAAAAATCATAAAATATTGAAGAATTTTTGTGTGTAATATGGTCTAAATCCACTGCTCGATCACAAAACTCAAAAACAACTGACACTGGGCTTCACCAAAATAGCTCCATACAAGGAGATTGTCAATGGAGTGATGTCAAAAGTGTAAAAAAACACCAAAAATAATTTGATCAACTACTACAAATAGGTGTACCATGATCTAAAGAAAAATAACCAAGGCAACAAGGAAAGGACATAAGATCCAAAGAAATAAGAGTGCCACAATCCAAGAACAACCAAGGCAACAAGGTAAGGACACAAGACCCGAAGAAGTAGTATCAACACCACACCCTCCCATACTGCTGAATGGGTGGAGTGACACTACAAATATGTATGATTTTTCAAAACAACTACTCAAACACTGAAAAAATAACACTATGGCTTCACTAGAATAGCTCCCCCACAAGAGAGACTATCAACATGCCTAAAAAGTGTCAAAAATACAGATACAAAATCTCTCAACAAATAAGAGAGATATACTAATATACCTATGCTAAAGAAAATTCTCAAAACAAGGAGCATTATGTAATGCAGATGGTATAGAAAGTGGAGCAAGAATCCGACTGGTGGAGGAGCCATGCATGTAGAGTCCTTGATCTCAATGAATGCATATAACAGTCTGCAATACCATGAGTGATCATAAATCCACCACAAATCAACATGAATGGATGAAGAAGAATGCCTGCATATGATTCGGTGTGAAATGCACAACTGGAGTTCATGCAAAGGAACATCAGAATGTGTTGTCAGGTTAAATCATATCTGACAGTTGAAATCTCAGGTTTCTCAAGCCTGAATGAAGGTCCTACAAACTCATGTGTAGTCTCATGATCCTTAGAAAGAGTCAAGTGAACAAAAATAAGAGATTTGTCAATGTGTGATCCCAATGAAGTACCTTTGTCTAAAAAACCAATGTCTCATGGTGAGAATTCCACTTAATAGGAGGAATGGGGAAGAAAGTACCTATGAATGTATTTCAATACCTCCTAGTGAAATCCATAGAATGGAGCATTTGAAGAACCAAATGTAGTGGTATGATTCTCAAAAGAGGCATGTGTGTGAGAAACAAGTTAGAAGATACACATAATGTGTTACTGCAATAGGCACAAATGTGTAAGAACATGCAGTAACAAGTGTAATAGGATTAGGAGCATCAGAAGCAAAGGAAAGCTCATTTGATCAACTAGTTTCTTCACAATACTAGGGAAGTAGCAACCAAGTGGACTAGGACATGATATTGTAAATACCTCCATAATGTTAGGATGATGTTGTAACTATAGAACAGTTTTTTGTAAGGAGTGTATTAGTTTATCCTTGTCATAAATGATGTTATAAAGAAGAGATTTTTTTAGATAATTGGAAGTGATATATTTTGTTATAAAAATGTAGACCAATGATCCTCCAATGGATTCCATGAGCATTGGTAAGAAAAGTAGGATCATAAACTCAATAAATCCATGGCTGATATATGAGAATAGTAACACCTAAATTTTTTAGGGATGTCGAACTCATCCAAAAATGTGTTGTAATAGTACTAGACACCCCTGTAAATTTTGGACTATTATAATTGAATGTAGTGTTACTTTGGTAATGACATTTTGCATAATTTTAAGGGAATGCTTTGTTTCCAAAATAATGTGTTCCAATGGAACAAGCACAAAAAAGAAGCACTTTTAAAAAAAATACACTCAATTATCTGAGTTATTTATATGAACAAGTTACAATTTTTTACTGTGTCCATTAATATTTATTGAAAAAAAACATAAAATGGCCTTTTTCCTTCACTCTTCCTACAAGAGAACTCCAATATATAAGATGGACATTGCAGGGTAATCCATTTTTTAATAGAGAAAACGATTAGTGGAAAATCTTTACCATGAATGAGGTTAAACCATCTGAGAGTTATACTGTTTTAAGTAGATCTATTTTGCCTATGAAATAGTGATTTCCAAGATCCTTAATAGGTCAGAGTATTGATCTAATAAGATCTTCCTTCATCTTCATTCTAATATGAAATTTCTAAAGAATTTTTAAAAACCAAGTATGCAAGAATGGGAAGCACCCAAAAAATTTAGCTTGTGATCAATATGGGCTTTCCAAGACCGAAAACTAATTTTGCATAAGCATATTACAACACCCCACCAAATTGGAATCTTTATAAAGCAAAAGTTTTAATATAAATTTCAGTCACCAAATGCAAGAAATATTAAAATCATGAATTTTGGAAATAGAACAACGTAATTTTTGTGCTCCGATTGAAATTTCTTCTCCAAGGCTAGAATACAACATAGATGTAGCTCAAGGCTTGGATGGTATTAAACCTGAAAGCTTAGTCAACAAATGCACTATTGGGATGAACAAGAAACCTAGCCTCGATTTTGTAAAAAAATGAAATTTGAACCTAGAAGGATGGTGGTTGTAGAAGTTTCCTACCTGAGCATATGGAAATTGGCCTCTTTGAAGGGGAATCATGGAAACTTGGTACATCTTCTTCAGAGTCCAGGGTAAGATAGAATGCTTGGATATTCCTAATGGATACTATAATAATTTCTTTGGATCTTGTGTCCTTGCCTTATTTTCTTGATTATTAGTTCTTGGATCATGACAAACCTATTTAATGAGTAGTTGATCAAAGAAGGATAATTAGTGTTTTTTGCACTTTGGCATCACTCCATTAATAGTCTCCTTGTATGGAGTTATTCTGGTTGGATAAAAGCCCAGTGTCAATTGTTTCTAAGTTTTTGATCGAGCAGTGGATTCAAACTACAATACACACCAAAACTTCTTCAGCATTATATGAGTTTTTGAAGTTGAGATTCTTGGGATGCCTTGCAGTGTTTTTTACTCTCTCTACTTTTTTATTACTGGTTTTGGGTACCTTGTGGTGTCTCTTTTTCCCATTTATTATATGTGGGTGCCTCATCAGGCCTTATTTTCAATGACCCACCTTCTTTTATTCCCACCTAAGCTATGCTTAAAGGGGTATTAGTGTAGGTTATTATTTATCATTTTATTTGTTTGTTAGGATAAATCTTACACTTGGGTTATCCCTACATTTAATTGGGTTAGCTTGCTTAGGTGTAAATAGTTGTGTGGATAAATAGTTTACTCCAGTTGTGTTGACTTAGCTCACTAATTGTGTGTAGTTAACTTGTTAGAGGTCTTTATCATCAAAAGATTTCCTGCTCCTGATAGTTAGCAAAGGGATACAATAAATCAAGGATAAAAACTGTGTGAGGGTTTAAGACTACCTCTTAATGTGATGAAGATAGAAATGATGAAGTTATGGGCGCAAAAGAACCTCTCAGCTACGAATAAGATGTGATGATCTACAAGCAAAAATAAAAGATAGCATAAAAAAATAGTAAATAAGATGGTGGGTTATCCTAACAAGGTCAAGTCATGAGAAAGCAACAACTTCCTAGGATGGATGTCAACCCAGCATGTTTGATGATGAAGATTGATAAATGATAATTGATGGAAGGATGTAGATAATAATCTGAAACATATATATGATGTAAGCTAGAAATTTAGTTATTGTAAATAAAGATCTAGTAATGTGAAATGCTGATAAGTAAACCAAACCTATGGAAAATCTCACCAAATAAGATGACGACACCATGAGACTAACTGGCATGGTCGATGATGATCAGGTGCAAAATCCATTGAAAATAAGTAGAAGCAGAGGTGGAACTTATTCTGGGCCGATGGATTTGATGTAGACATAGAGATGAATACAAATGATGTTAACTAGAATCAGATCTGAGGTGAAGGAACTGGTAGGGTCAATGGCAACTGCGTCAAATCGATGGTAATCAAGGTTAAGAAAACCTAGATCAGGGTTGATAAATAGGTGGGTGGCTTGAAGATATCAAGTGCTCTGGATAAAGAGGAAATTTCAGAACAAAAGTCATAATGATGATGTAAAGATGGAGGAGTTAACATAGGAATGAGTCGACGAAGACTAGGCTGGGATGGTGACCAATAAGCCAGGATTCAATGCTGATTTGATAGGATGAGAGGATGAAAAAGGTGGGTTTGATAACGATCACAAATGAATGAAAGATGTGAGCTCCAATATGACCTACATAACTTGCAATAAAGAGATGACATGGAAGGTAATCCATGTAAACTCAAACACCCGAATGGATGACATGAAAAATGCTCTAAGAGAGGGTACAAATTGTAGATTGTGTCTCACAAGAACAACAAAGCACAACAAGTTCGTAGAATAGCTCGAAATCCAGTAAATTTCACCAAATGACTCGAGAGGAGGGGTGAAGTGTATAAATAGGGTTGATGAAAACCTGCATGAGTCACCGTATCAATGATCTAAGTAGACTGCAAATTAGATACACCTTGGTGGAGGTATAGATTTGATTTCGAAATAATGACTACATCCATTAATATGGCAAGGACAAAGGTAACGGGTTGTTTTAGGTGAATGGTTGTGCTTAGGGAGAAATTAGTGAGAGTTAAACCTAATTACAAGTGGTAGATGAGGAAGAAAGGTATATTAAATGGGGGTAGAAATAAATATAATAGTAAAATAATATGCACCCGTTAGGTAATTCATATGGGGTGATAAAATATTACATCCCAGATAGGTTTAATGGTTACTTAGATGGGATTAGAGATCGTGAAAAGGGTTATATAATCATATGTTTAAGGATGGGAAAAATGAATCCCTCCGAAAGGAAACTTATATCACAATAGATAATTTGAATTCCTAGATGGTGAGGATGAACGTATTTTCTAGTGATGAGGCGAACACAAATGAGGGGGACAAATACCAAAAAATGGTTGTCTAGACCTAGTAATTGTGAAGGTAACTTTATGAGAAGTATCAGGTAAAAGTTCTATCACCATTGATCTAGGTAGTATTGCACTTCCCTTCTCCTATATTTACATTGTTCATTATTGAGTTAATTTATACATGAATAATGGATTTTTGGATTTCTATATATGATATGGCAACTCTTTGTTTTGCATAAAAATACACGCTTCAGAAAAGTGCTAACAAATTCTAAAATATATGAAAACAAGTAAACCTTTGCTTATAAAAAACGTACAGATGGATGTCTACATCATCTACCACTCTAATACCATGAAAGGAACAATAAGAAGATTATTCCAAGCCATGAAGATCTCAAATGATAATAACACACCACATTTAATAAGTTGAAATGAATTCACAGAATAACCTTACAAAAGGATTTGCAAACAAAGAGCTAAAATATCATACATGGAAATCCATCATAATCCATTATCTCAATACATTACATAAATTATTCTCAATAATGAGGATGTACATATAGGAGAAGGGAAGTTCAACTACTAACTAAATCAGTGGTGAAGAACTCCCACTAACTGATACTAGAAGTTAAGTTAACTCCACAAGACTAATAAGCTAAATCCACACAACTGGTAAGCTAACTCAACTCAAAGTTAGTAAAATAAATCCACACAAGCTAGTACACCTAAGAAAGCTAACCCAACAAGTGTAGGGATAACACAAGTGCAATAATTATCCTAATAAATAAATAAAAGGATAAATAATAACCTACACTAACACTATTGCATGTTTTGTAGTAGACTGTATAGAGAAGAACTATGTTTAACATCTGATATGGTTGGCATGAGAACAGGTGGACTGGATAGATATAATTTGGGAACTTAGAAAAATAATCTTAGAATTCATTATTTTCCACCGAAAGTTATACTGATTCTTTAGTGAACCGATTTAAATTGGTGACACAATTATTGCCAATTGCAAACTGATATCTTCTAATTGTCCGAATCTTTCCTTGAAGACCCCTAAATTGCCTAATATTTTTGGGAGGAGGCAACCTTCCATGATTTCCTTGACCTTTCTCGGGGTCTACTTTTATGCCTCTTCGTGAAACAATAAATCATAGTAATTTCCCTATGTTACGTTGAACACACATTTCTTAGGATTATGTCAAATTTTGTATTCTCGTAATATTTCAAAGATATGCTACAATATTGCTTGGATGATCCATTCTCATTTTAGACTTTGTTAGGATGTCATATACATATTCATCTATGATATCATGTAACATGTCATGAAAGATGATGTAGTGCCCCAAAAAAATATGCCAATATAAACCCAACTAAAACAACAGATAGGCGTCCAAAAATTGTGAGGATTTTTTTTGTTTGAGTTAAAAGCTCACATGTCACAACTTAAATTAATTTTTTTGATAATTCTTCCACTTTTTGCTTTCATCGAATAAATCATTAGTGTCACTGAAATCTCAAAGAAAAATAGACGACACTATAACCAAGCAATGGGTCATCGATATGACTTTCACATTGCAAGGTATTAAAATTTTAACTCGCAACATTTAGACGGTGAGTGGTGACTTCAGACAATGGGTGTCCCTCCCTGAAGACTTAAGTAGACGAATCAATTTTTTAAATCTTATATTTGAATATAGAATCCAATACTCAAGAGAGAGAACACCTATAACCATGTGTAGGTTGGATTATTGATCATATAAATTTAAATTACACAAAATCAATATTTATCCGATACGTGAGTCTTTAAATATTTACTGAATATTAAAAATAATAATAAATTGCATTAATATTCCAACTTTCAAATTGGTTTAAGGAAAATAAAATCCTTGGACACAATTATCAAAATTCTTTTATATGGTGATGAGGAGTTAAACTAGATTTCGAGGTACTTAAGAAAGGAAATCTAAAAGAACCCATTAAGCTTAACGGTGAGGAGGATGGTAAATTAAAACAAGGGGAAAGAACCAAAAATTCAAATATTACTAAATGACTTTTTCCACATTTCATGATGACCATAGGATTAGAACCTTCATATCGTTAACATTCCCAAGGAAAACCTCAAATTCCTTTATGAATCCCTAAAATCATTTCATTCACATACTATGTGTGCCATGTGTTTTTTTTCTTCAATGTATTTTAGAAAAGAGAAGGTTCTCATTTAGATTTACAAGTCAACTCCATGAAGGAGGATAAAGATAAATGTTTAGAATAATGTTTTTTTTTTTTATCTCGTCTGTTTAGATATGCACTTCCCTTGCAGGGGAGAGGTCCAAATGGATGAAGGTATGTTATATGTTTTATTGCACATTTCTCTTGCATGAAGCCATTAAAGTCTGCAAGGAGAAACTCAATTTTTTTTGCTTATTTGTTTTAACTACCCTTTTTATGGCTCACAGAAAAGGGGCGGCTACACTTTTTTTTTGACTAAGTCTTTTTGTTCAAAGAATTGTATTTCCTTCTTTCTTTCTTTTATTTAATTTCTTTCTGTATCTTCTTTGTAAAATGAGGAAGGCCTCTAATGGAGGCACCTACACCTCTGCATATAAAAAATTTCTATTTATTTTCTTACATCTTCATTTCTTTCAATTGAGTTTCTAATTTTATATATATATTGAGTAAATATATTTATTAAATTATTTATTTATTTATTCTACTGGTGGGTGGCAATGATTCCCCAATTTGGGCTCTACTCTATCAAAGAGGAAATAGGGTATATATATGTTGAGGTTATATTTATAAATTTTATTTATTTATTTAATTTCTTATGTAATATTCCCCAACTTGGGTCCTCAGGGCGGGCAGTCATAGGAGACATTAATATCATCATTATGAGGTGTTGAACATATATATAAACTTTGAATCAACAGGATCGTGTACCTGCATTTGATTTTAAAACTATGAGTTGTAAAAACAGATTCACCTGTGCTCTTATACATACTAGATATGATATATGGAGTCAGATAACTTCATGTTTTTTTGTCTAAAGAAAGTTTATAAATAAAGTATGGATTTTACAAAATAATGAGATGTATTTACCAAAAAAATTACAAGAAAATGTCCAGATATTGGGATAATACCCATTTAAGTTTCATTCTTATCAACAAGTTCCTAATGGAGTTATACATGTTAAATCCAATCTCTTGATTAGGAAATATATTTAACATTTTTAAATCATTGACATTGTAGGGGTACAGGAGACAATGTATCCCTTTGCGCCAAAGACCCTGGGTTTATTTATTTGAGGTAGTATTAGTTTATCATATTAATTTATTGGTATGAAACACTTTTGTAGGGGGAAAATTTAGGAATATTAAACATGTAATTTTAAGCATTGGTAAACTACATTGGAAATGTAAAAGCCATAAATATGGATTTAGTATATGAGCTCGGTAAAGTTAGAAGCATGAAATCCATATAAGTTATATGGAATGATTATTCTTTAAGGCAAGGTGCCAATCCTTTTGTACAACTTTGGTTTTAAAATCAAATGCATATACAAGATCCTCTCGGATTATTTTAAGAGTGTAAAATTGCCTATCCAACACTCCTGCAAAATAATATATTTCCAAACAATGGATAATATATATATATAGCCCGCATAATCCTTGACCTTAGATTTATAAGACCATACAAATTATTTGTTTTAAAGGAATTTGTAGGCATGTTAAAATTTGGAAATACACATGGTAATTGACATAAATAACCTAGTGGATTACAAATGTAATTTATTATTCAACCATTTTTTAATGACTATATTGATATAATTTATTTTAATAGCCAATTCAAAAACATCTACAAGTTCTGATCATAGCTCAAGGTCCCTGAAAAGGTTCTATTGCTCTTACATGGTATTAAATTTTCACCAATATGAACTCAAGCATGATAGAGATGCTAGTTTTGAATGTCTAATTCATAGGATTGAATTTTACATCAATCAACAAGCACACTTCATAGTTTAAAATAGATTCAATGGGGTTATCTGGTCTTAATATTTAAAATAAATATTGTAAATTAATATTTTACCAAGTGATTGGGATGAGTACAAGAAACACATGTCAATTAATTATGATTATTCATGTAACATTTATTTAGATGCAACTAGAGAAAAAAAATCATATTTAGGTGTAATACAGTTAAATGAATATCAAAGGGACTTTTCATGGAATCCAAACACTTAATGCATATGAATTATTTAAATGAGATGGTACATCTTAAAATACAAGAGCATCCCTTTAACCCATGATTAAAATTGAACAAGGAATTCCTTACAAAGTCATGATCAAGTACTTTTGGTCCTAAATATTAACACTAAATTATGCATCAAAGGGAATCAGGATTCATAACTTATGTGAATAAGTAAATCTCCCAATATTGACCTTAAATATTGAGTCTAAATTTTAATCATCAATGCAACTTTTGTTTCTTGAAAGGCCTTCCCATGATATGGGAAAAACATGCTAAAAAATTAACTTTTCCTTATGCTTTAAAAATTTGTCTCCTAAAGTGATAAATCTTCAATGCAAAAGAGAAAATTCTAGGATCGGTTTAATAATCTAAATTACATCATTGACTCCAATCCATCATGTAGATGACATGACATGCATCCTTATTCCAAGACCATGGGAATATTACAATGCACACCACTAAAACGTTGTCACAAGTATGGGAAGACAAAGGATGACAAACACATCACAATCAATTTTCCATAGTGCAAAATTCGTAACAACCACAATGACATAAGGAGAACTCCATGCATTCCTCAAAAGGGGGAAGAGTTTCAAGGAGCCCAAATTCGAAAAGGATTTTGTAAACCATAGGAACACCAAAATGGGAATGAAAGTTCATCCATACATGTAAATCTCTCCATACCAAACTCCAAGCCTCCTAGGGGTAAGGATTTTCAAACCATGAACAAGATTTCCTTATCAAACAAGGATGGAAGATGATGTTCAAACCATTTCATGAAAGTCATCTTCCACATTAAACCATATGAGGGGAGTAAATATAGAAAGACCATCATGGATTTCCCATCAAGCCATGTGGTGTAGCAAGGTTTTCCTCCCTCTTCCCCTACATATTCAAAATCCACCATATGATTCAATTATGGAGAAAATTAAGTAAATGATGGTTTTATGAATCCTTCACCTACGAAACAAATTATGCAAACAAGATTAAATTATCAAAATTAACTATGATTAATTTGGATATTGATACATAGAAAGGAAAATTAATGAAATGAATTTGATCAACTCAAAATAGATCTTCAACTTTCCAAGACTTACTTGCAATCCACATGTTAATCCAAGCTCCTATTTATAAGCTCTCTCCAACTCCCAATAGCCAAATGTAAAAATGAGAATTAGTGAATACCCCTTTGAAAGAGGAGGTATATGAAGGAGATGAACAATGAATAATCCTCAAAATGAGAGTGTGGTACATGTGTCACCCTTGCTCATTCTCCTTAAGACAAGTGTCCCAAAATCCCATTTACAACATAAAACGAAACTCAATTTAGGAAAAAACTCCCAAATTTACCAAAAATGAATAAACCAACTTATTCAACTTTTAAGAAAGATAAAATATCAAAAACAAGAACTTACATGATAGGGTGAAGAGAGGGGTTGAAATGGGAGGTAAAATCCCATTTGACCTTGAAAACAATAAGCTTGACCCATAGAGGGTCCAAGGGGTCCATTTAAATAAGAGGAGACAATGTGAAAAGAGATTACAAATAAAATATGATAGGAACTCTTAACTCATTGAGGTAAAGTGGCTCAAAGGAAAGGTGGTGGGCCCCACCCAAATGAAATGATTTTAGGTGGTCCCACACATTGTAAAAAATAAATTACATAAACCTAATTCACCAGGTTAATACATGTAAGGAAGACCATTAGGTCCTTAAATTAGTTAGTAGAAGGTTTAACAAATTAAAATAACATAGGTAATTAGGGAACACTAAGGACAACAAAAAATAAGCAGAAAGTTATATTCACATTTGCTTCAAACATGTGTACCTTTTAAGGAAATGAAAACTTTGCAAATTTATAAGAGTAGAAATACCATATGTTAGCTGTCTAAGATGTTCAGAAACATAAGATTTTAGATAATTGATTTTGAACTTTGAACCATATTCATGACTTGTATCTATACCATGAATCAGAATATACTTTAACAACATGCATCCATAGTAAATCAAGATATATGATAGATCTAAGGTTTTAATTACTTTCAAATGCTATTTTCAAACTAATGCCATAATGTATGTTTCTTGGTATGCCAACGATAGCTCCATTTCAGTATCAATAGATATTATTTTCATGTGAAGTGTAAATACAATCTTAAAACCAAATTTGAAACCATTTAAGTTTTCTGTCCTATAATGATAATCAAATGGTATAGTAATGAAGGAATGAAAGGAACGATAACCAGATCGTACCAAGCCAAGAACACAGATGCTAATCAAACACCACGATCAATAAGATGAAAGTGATTCGCCAGAATAGCTTTACATAAAACCTTTGCAAACAAATGAGTAGCAATATCATATATTATTATGGAACTCAATGCAATACATTGAGAATGGGCCTTGCTTAAATAGGCAAGGAATAACAATCTAAGAACCAGTCAAGGTCATAGATCAAGCCATAAATCAAGGAAATAACTAGTCATCAAAGAACTAGTCAAGACCATAGATTTAGGAGAGAACTAGACATCAAGGATCTAGTCAATACCATAGATCAAGGAAAGAACTATACCTAACAACTAGATAATATCTCCTAATATCTAAATAAGATAAAAGAAATATCCACACACATAAGTGGGTGAGGATAAATACAATAAAGGTAAATAAAGTACCTAGGTGAACATGAGCTAAGGTAAATACCTACTCTAACACCCCCCTCAAGTGAAGCTAGGGGCCAAAATAGAAGTGGCATGTCCACAGTATGAGTCCCAACAACTAGGCCTGATGAGGTACTCATGTACAATAACTAGGAAAAAAGGACACCGCAAGGTACCCAAAACCAGTAACAACAAAGTAAAGAGAGTAAAAACCCACTCCAAGGCATCCCAAGAAGCTTGGCTCAAAAAACTCGTACAATGCTGAAGAAGTTTGGTGTGCACTGTGGTCTGAATCCACTGCTCGATCACAAACTCAAAAACAACTGACACTGGGCTTCACCAGAATAGCTCCATACAAGGAGACTGTCAACGGAGTGATGTCGAAAGTGTAAAAAAAACCAAACATAATTTGATCAACTGCTGCAAATAGGTGTGCCACGATCCAAGAACAATAACCAAAGCAACAAGGCAAGGACACAAAATCCAGAGTGTCACGATCCAAGAAAAGCCAAGGTAACAAGGCAAGGACACAAAACCCGAAGAAGCAGGATCAACACCACACCCTCCCATACTGCTGAATGGGTGGAGTGGCGCTACAAATATGTATGAGTTGTCAAAATAACTACTCGAACACTGACAAACTAACACTGGGCTCCACCAGAATAGCTCCCCCACAAGAGAGACTGTCAACATGCCAAAAGTGTCAAAAATACAGATACAAAATCTCTCAACAAACAAGAGAGATACACTACACCTGCTAAAGAAAAATGCTCAAAACAAGAAGCATCACAATGCATAAGGTATAGAAAGTGGAGCAAGAGGCCGAATGGTGGAGGAGCCACGCCTGTAGAGTCCTCTCAATGAAATGCCTATGTCACCTCCACGAGTGATTAGATATCCACCCCAAATCAACACGGATGGATGAAGAAGATGTCTGCATATGACTTGGTGCAAAATGCACAATGGGTGCATGCAAAGGAACATCAAAATGTGTGTCAGGTTGATCATGTCTAACAGCTGAAATCTCAGGTTTCTCAAGCCTGAGTGAAGGTGTAGAACTCATGTGTTGCTCATGATCCTCAGAAAGAGTCGAGCGAACAAAAAAAGGAGCTCTATCAATGTGTGATCCCAATGAAGTATCTACTCGAAAAACCAATGTCATGATGAAGAATTCCACTTAACATGTGGAATAGAGGAAACAATACCCTGTGAATGTCTTTCAATGACTCTGCTAGTGAGACCCATAGAATAGAGCATGCGAGAACTGGAATACAATGGTATGCTTCTCAAAAAGCCATGCAGAATAACTTATGATACCAGGTGGATAAAAGTAATGATAACTAGATCGTACCAAGCCAAGAACTTAGATGCTAATTAAACACCATGATCAATAAGATGAAATTAATTCACTAGAATAATTTTACATAAAACCTTTGCAAATAAAGGAGCAATGATATCATATATTATTATGGAACTCAATGTCAATACAATGAGAATGGGCCTTGCTTATATAGGCAAGGAATAACAATCTAAGAACCAGTCAAGGTCGTAGATCAAGCCATAAATCAAGGAAATAACTAGTCATCAAAGAACTAGTCAAGACCATAGATTTAGGAGAGAACTAGACATCAAGGATCTAGTCAATACCATAGATCAAGGAAAGAACTATCAATACCATAATCAATGAAAGATACTAGATAATATCTCCTAATATCTAAATAAGATAAAAGAAATATCCACACACATAAGTGGGTGAAGATAAATACAATAAAGGTAAATAAAGTACCTAGGTGAACATGAGCTAAGGTAAATACCTACTCTAACAATCATAGTATGATTCAAAATACAATATTCAAAATGGAAACTAGAGTCAATAATCAAAACCTAACCCAAAAGGCATGACCTTATAGCAGAACGTGCCCCACAATGTAGTGAACGTTGTTTTATGCTGATATTCCTCTGCAATCTGAATCTAATTGTAGCCATAAAAGCCATCCATTAAGGAAAGCATTTCATGACTTGTTGAATCCACGATCATATCGATGTTTGGTAAAGGAAAGTCATCTTTTGGACATGCCTTATTGATGTCACGAAAATCTGTACAAATTCTGATGCCCAAAGTTTTCTTTGCCACAGGTACGATGTTTGAAATCCATGCAGAATAATCTATAGGTCGAATGAAGCCGACTTCCAAAAATTTTTGAAGTTCAACTTTGACAAGCAATGCAACTTTGGGATGCATCTTTCTTAATTTTTGCTTGATAGGTTTTGCATCTGGATGTACCACAAGGTGGTGTACCATGAGAGATGGATCTAATCCTGACATATCCTTATAAGTCCATGCAAAAATATCTTGAAATTCGACAAGGAGTGATGTGAACTCTACTCTTTCTTGATCTGAGAGGCTTGCTCCAAGTTGTAAAATATTTGGCTGCTCCTGTGTGCCAATGTTAATTTCTATTGTTTCTTCCACCAACATTTTAGATGTATCTCTTTCTGAAAAGGATGTCATTGGTTGATGTAAATATTCAGTTGATGATGAATGAGAGTCCCCTCTCTCTAGTGCCTCAGAAAGGTTTTCACTAGGAGATACATCCCTTTTATTTTTACTGTTTTTCATTTTTTGCTTTTGTGTTTCTCCAATAGCACCTCAACGAGGTTTTCACTATGAGAGATTTGATTTTTCATTTTTTTGATTTGATTTTCACTTTTTTGCAGACTAGGGTACTCTAGTTCCTCACCAAAGTAGGCAGTTGTGTCAAGGTCAATATTGAATCCCTTCTTGTGATCAGAAAGGGGGATGGGATCCCGAGTCCCAAGAAACTCTTCAATGGCCTCATCATTTTGAAAGAGGTCCATGGAGACATGATTTAGTTGGTCCTGACTTATTAGGGTAGGATATACAAGGTTGAAGTTGATGGTATTGATGGAGAGGTTTTCAATGAATAGGTTTGTTTCAAAAAGGTTATCAAAGAAGCTATGTGTGGAACTTGTCTCATCATCAGAGTCAGTATCCTCACCACTAGTCAAGACATCAAGTAGTATGTTTGAATTTTTAATTGTGCGATAACCAAGACCATACCGATAAATATTTTCTATGCAAGGTATTGGATCAAGACATCCTTGTTCATTTTTCCCAAGTCCTTTTCCTTTCCACTACATATTTTTCATGATTTTGTGTGCTTTAGTATACTCAGATGATTTTTAGCAAGAAGCATATCCATCATCATATAGCCAAGAGCTCGAAGAACTCAGAATGTGTTCTTCATCAAGATATCCAAACCTTTTCCATACAGACTTACCAAGATTATAGATAGGAGGAAATTTTGATATGGGGAGCATTAGATTGACCATAACTACGTGGGGATAATGGTAGGTTGTTAATGTGAAGGGCATTCTGGAGTTCATACTCTCCAAGACCTTTGTCTATGATTTTCAATGTAGATGGGGTGGAGGAAGTGGACAGTTGAGACTTCAACAAGACTTCAGGATCTATGTGGGTTTCATCTGTGAATGGGATAAGGTGAGGAGCCAAGGATTTATCCATAGAAGGATAATAGTTTGCATGCGTATGTCTACCTTCTAAGAGTTTGCAATACTCAAAGGGTTTAACATCTACACACAATGTGAATTTTTTTCCTTCATAAGGGGAATTTGATGCACTGATGGTATGTAGAAGGAACGACTTGCATGGTGTGAATCCATGGGCGGCCTAGGAGGATATTATAGGAAGTTTCTACATCCACAACATGGAAAAATGTGTCTAAGAGTTTGGGTCCAACTTTGATCTGTAAAGAGATAGTACCCACAGATTTCCTTTCGCTATTATCATAACCACGAATGGTAATGATGTTAGTGCCTAGACTTTCCTCAGTATAACCTAGACATCGCAACAATTTCATGGAGCATATGTTCAATGCAGCTCCATTTTCTATGAGCACATGTTTGATTTTATGATGGGTGATGAATGCTTCTACATATAAGGAATTATTATTGGTAATGTTAGGGTTCAAGAGGTCATGAGGACCAAATGAAAAAATGGGATTATTGGATGATAAATTTGCAATGAGGGCCTGAAATTGTTGGGAGTTGATATCCTTAGGAACACATGCCTCATGGAGTGCATGAGTAAGGATACTTTGAAGTGCAAGAGATGTCTTGAGTAATTCCATGAGAGAAATTTGTGTGGTGGTCTTCTCTAATTGTTTGATTATATCATAGGAATCAGATGAAGACTTTGCATTTGAGGATTGTGCATTTGTGGTGGACTTAGGGTTAGACACTTGTTGCGGCGTTGTGGACGTGGAAGGTTGTTTAGTAGTGGGTACCCAAACCTATTTCTGTCACGTTGTTACGATGCAAGTAGGAGTGTTAAATTTGATGGTGGCTACCATGTCCGGTGTATGATCTAACAATGAAATAATGGAATCAAACTCGACATTGTTTGATGTTTGACCTTTGTCTTTTGCATCATTGTTTGTTCCATGCTTAGGGAATGGGTCTCAGAAGACCTTTAAATTCTCATTTGGTGTCTTTTTATTAGATGATCCTTCTATTGTGATGTCCCATTATCAATTAAGTCTTGTATATAGTGACGTAGTCTTACACAACGATCCGTTGGATGGCCATGTATATGATGGTAGTCACAATATTCATTCTCTTTATACCATGTGGGTTTAGGTTGTCCTTCTTTGAAAGGACGTGTGAATGGGTATGTCACCATTTTAGCGCTTGCGAGTTGGAGGACACTCGAAAGGATTTCTCCAAGAGGTGTAAATTGTCGTCTTTTTACCTCACATGGAGCAATTTCTTTACTAGATAGGATTAGAGGTTGTTTAGATTTTTTAGATTTTCTAGATTTTTGAGAGTTGGATTTTGTATATTTTGAACACGATGAGAATCAGTGATTCCATCATTTACAACATTTCTATTTCGATTCACAAATTTAGATTTATCATGATTTTGATTGTGATTGTTGTGATTATTGGGTTGATCTTTTGAAGGTGTCTTGATTAGGCCCTTTGCAATAAGAGCCCTCTCAATTTGTTGTCCTTTTTCAATTACTTATTCAAAGTTAGTCAAATAATGCATTTGCATTTGAAAGGATAGTTCTGAATTGAGATTTGGAATGAAGATGCTAACTAATTGTTTCTCAGGTATAGAGCAAGGGAATCGGCTTGCGATTCCTCGCCACCATTGAAGAAATGATGTGAAAGTTTCATTATTCCTTTGCTTTGTGTTGCAAAGGTCCATCATTGTAATTTCAGAATCGAGATTGAATGAGAAATGTTTGACAAATTTCTTTGAGAGGTCTGCGAATGTGGTGATGGATCCCTTTGGAAGGTGTAAGAACCAATCCAAAGCTTTCCCTCCTAAACTTTTAGGGAAGAGGCATAAGAGAAAGATATCATTGTATGACACTTCTTGACATGCCATAAAAATTATTTGATATGTTCGCTTGGATCATGTTTGCCATTGTATTTATCAAATTTGGGTGTTTTGAAATATTTTGGGAAAGGTACACTTAACATGTCCCTATCAAATGGATAAGGACATAGTTCATCAAAATTGAATTGCTTTGTGCACTTTTGGGGTCCCATTAAAGTTTCTTTCATACTCCTCTATTCTTGTGCGAATGGGGAGTTGGCTTGAGGAATGTCCATGGTGACATTATTGGCATGCGTTGATTTGTGCTCTTCCCCTGTTTGAGGATTTTCATTGTTTTTGAGTTGGTGTTGTAACTCTTCGATTTTGGCCAATAACTTTCTTTTGACGAATCATATGTGGTAGTTGATTTAGCATTTTTCGTACTAGATTCGAGTTTGTCGATTAAATATTTTAAATGTTCATGCCTAAAGTAAGAGGGTATTTTACTCCCATTTCAAAAAGGTGAAGTAGATATTGATTTTTATTTTGCATTATGACATGATCAATAGCTTCCTTCTCACCTGCTGATAGTTCATGTTGTTCTACAATGTCTTTGTCTTCAAAAGGACTACGACTAAAAGGGTTGAATCTTTTAGAATCATCAGGGACATGAGTACTTTTACTACATGTAAACATCATTGTGTTATAGGTAAATACCTAAGTGAATAGTGTTTTTGAGATTTTGTAGAAGTTGCGACAAAGTTTGAACTAAAAAGATGGACAAGAATGATTGTTTTTGACTTTGTTGGAGATAATCGAAATGTAAGTTTGAGATTGAAAAGTGTTTTGATTGAAGTGGATTCAAGTTTACTTGATACATGAACAAAGTGAATGTTCAACGTATAAATTTTGGATGTGGATTTGAATTTTTTAATACGTGAATAACATGAATATTCAACATATAAGACTTGGATAGGATTTTTGACTCGATTGTGTATGATTTTCCTATAATTGAATAAAGTGAATATTCAATATATAGAGCTTGATTGATTTGATTGGATGTGGTTAAATATGTGAATAAAGTGAATATTCAGCATATGAAGGATTTGATTTGGAATTGATTTTGCTTAAACTTGATAATGTGAATATCAAAGTATAAGACTTAGAGGTTGAGAATGATTGTGCTTAAAATTTGACAAAGTGAATGTCAAAATAGAAGACATAGACGTTGAGAATGATTTTTCTTAAACTTAGTAAAGTGAATATAAAAGTATAATTTTGAGATTGAAATGATGTGCTTAAATTTGGATAAAGTGAATACCCAAAATTTAATACTTGTGATTGAATTTTTGATGTGCTTAACTTGGATAAAGTGAATACCCAAAGTTACTTAAAGGCTTTGACTTGAATTTGGATTGAACGATGCTTAAACTTAGAAAGTGAATCCAAAGAGTGATGTTTGGAATTGATATTGGATTGGATGACGTGCTTAAACTTGGAAAGCGTATCCAAAGAGTGAGGCTTGGAGTTGATATTGGATTGGATGATGTGCTTAAACTTGGAAAAAGATCAAAAATGTGATTAAGGAAAGTTCCAAAGAATTTTGATTCAATTCAATTTGGAATGGGTATCCAAAAGAGAAGAGTTTACAAATTTTGAAGAGAGTTTGATTTTGATGGGAATGGAATATGATGTGGTTTAAGATAATAATGTGAAACTCAAGTTTATTTGACTCAAGTAATTTGGATAACAATGGTGGTAGGGAGATATTTCAAAGAACTTGGTTCAGTTTATCAAGCTTCCTATATATGGATCTCTCTCTAAATACCAAATGTTACCCGAACGAGCATGTACACTAGAAAATTTCTAGTCACCGACTTTACTTTACCCCCTTGATTAATAAAGCTAGATTTTACTCCACTCGATCAATCAAACCGAGGCCGTTACTAAGGATAACATTGGCTCTAAATCTCATGGGTGTACTAGTCAAGTAGGTGGGGGTACCCGTTTCGTTGGCCAGTTCCCTCAAGGTGCCAACTACTTTGGGGTTCTTGTGGTACTCCTCACAATGAGTTTTAGGACCATGTCCAAGCACTTCCCACAGTTAAAGTGGATGGGAATAAACCCTTATCCGAACTTGCAATACAAGTTTATAAAATTTATTAAAATAAAGTTTGTTTGGTTTTCTTCAATCAAGGCAACATGCATACGATTAGTTAGTAGTTTGATTGAGTTTTCAAGGTATTATCTTTGTATGATGTGGTCTAACACACAATAAATTAGTAGTTTTCCTGCAGTGCAAAACACAATATAAAACAAAAGAGAAAACTTCACCATTTATGATTCTCAAGATCACCCGAAAGGGTATGAGAGAAGAGCATGCACAACTAATTTGATTAGATAGATTATATAAATATTAAGATAAAAATGAGTGTTAGATTTGTTTTATGAAATATACAGGAAATAAGCTTGAAAAACAATGATAAGACAGTGATTAGAAATAATTTAACAAGAGGGATAGGGGTGCCCTGGACCTGATTCTAGGCACCTGGGTATATGGAGATCAGAAAACCTCCTCTGAGGTGTCACAAGTTGTTCACCTTTAGTCACCTTTTATCACTCTAAGGTCACACAAAGATCACCGAGGTCATTGAAAACCTGCAATGAAATATGCACCTGTAAAACCCTCAAATATACATCAAATGCCAAAAAAAAAAATGTAGAATGAGGGGTCAAACTGTCCTCATTTTTCACAATGGTGAACTTATAACTGAGTGTTGCACTACATCTTAGACCCAAATGTAGTTCTGTGTGTGTATGTGGAATTCGTTCCCTAGGTTACTCTTGTTTATGTCACACTTAGATAGTAAGGAAGTAGCTAGATGTAGAATGTATTAAATGTGTGCATGGAATAGAATGAACTTCCCTCCTATGAAGTGTGATGCAGAAAACCAACCCTTGTGATTGGATCTAGATAGATGTAATGAAGATCTTAGATTCCTTAATGGATGCAACATTAGGTGGTGATAGTAATTTAGTGTTTAGTCCCTTATTATCATCACACAACTTTATATTTATATGATTCCTTCACTTGAATTTTGTAATTAACCCCGAAAAGGATGACTACCAAAAATATAAGATGCTTAGAAAACTAGAAAAGACCCAAAGAATGAGATTAAAGTACAAAGGGGACAAGAGTGCCCAGAGGGGATGAGGGCACCTGGTGCTGGAGTATCAGCTCAATGCTAAGTGTCCATGATGATAAATTCCAAAGAGTAAAAAATAAAACTAGGAAAGTAAGGGTGCAAGACTGAAAGTGCGATAGAAAGAAAAACAAACAAATGTGGCCAAAGACATGGGTTAATTAATACTTTTCTTACTTAGAAATCATATGTAAATAGTAGTATGTGACCAGAACTACATAATTACCCAAAGTGTGATGATTTTGTGTCTACATTGTCCCCCAGTTTATGTTGTTGAGCGGAAAGCTCAGTAACTTAAATTAGATAGAGATGCATACCTGATAACCATGCAAGATTAATGATGAAATAGCATGTTGAGGGACTAGACAAAGTGTGAAAGAAAATAATCTTACAAAACAAATGTTGCACATGAAGCACCCATTAGCACATTAGAAAGATAAAAATTATGTCAAAGCATGTATAATTTGATAAAGTAATGTGTTATGAAAAAATGAAACAATAACACTTGTAGTATACAAAATTGGATGCCCCTAGGAGATTTCTATGGGACTGGTAATAGGTACTGCACCAATCATCCATGCTACGTGTAGTGGACCTGTATAATCCGTGATCACAACTAGAAAGGCAAGTGAATGTGCATGTGTGTATGATAAAGATAATGAAATACAAGATATCTATCTAGCATGTGTAATAAGATGAACATGTAACAAGTAAATGCAACCAAGATATGTAGTATGTTTTGGATGAGATGGAATGGAATGTAGTATGAATGATAGGAGCAGCGTGCCCCACGAGTGGATGTGTATGTATGCAATGAGGTTCATTTATTTATGCCCCCTCAGCATTCAAGAATGAACCATAAACGAGAGTGCGTCATCAGGAAATGGTTTGAATATGTGTTATGTAGAAAGAGTTTAGAATAGAGCGTGGTGTGTTGATGTAAAATGATGATGTATAGATGATATTGAATGTGACATATAGATGATTGATTTTGATTGATTATTTATCCTAAATTTTATATCACTAGGGATGTGTGAGTAAAACGCGTGATGATGTAGCACATGAGGTGTATATCACAAAATATATGAACGTGATGATGGTAGAAAACGTGATGATGTAGTATAAAGTGTATATCATGTGATGTATGGATAAGATGCTAGAAAGGGGTGATGATTTAGCATAAAAGCGTATATCAAAATATGTGTGAGGAAAGACTAGCTAGGAATGTTGCATGGTATGATAAAAAAATTGTTTGATTGATAGTGTGATGAAGATCAAAGTGTAGAATGATGTAGTGGTGATGAGGTTAGGTTTAATTTTGATTGAACCCTCAGCAATCAAGTATGAACCATTGGACTAGAGTAAGTCGGGTATGAGTGTTGTGTATAAGTAGATATGTAATATGTGAATAGTGAGATGTGGTGAAAGAGAAGATGTCATAAGTAATGTGACACGTAAAATGATGTAATGTGTGATGTATGTGATGATGTGATGGTGCAGAATGTGTATTGTGCTGAATGTATAATAGTGTAATGTGTAGAATGTGTATGATGTATAATTTTATATAGTGCACAAAGTGTGGATGGTGTGAATAGATGTCAAGATTGTATATGTAGAAAATCATGGTGAAAGATGTGTATGATGTGCAGTGCCATAATGTAGTGTGTGAATTCATGTATATAGTATGTGACCTGTGCAATAGTAATGTATGTATGTAATGTGAATATGTGTAGTGTGTGAGGTTCATGTGTATAGTATGCCCTCAAAAGTAAAATGTGAACCAAAGCAAGAGAGTGCATCATCGGGAAGGTGAGATGAGAATATAAAGTACTAGAGATTAATGTGAATAATGGAGTGTCAATGGAAAAATAACATTAGGACCATGTAAGTGTGTATTGATAAAAGAGATTGAAATGTGTCTTGGCTGATTTAAGAATTAGTTGCTTTTAAAAAATCAAGTGAAATTGGAAATGGAAGTGGAGTATGATGGGTAGAGGAATCTTGAGCGGTGGTAAAGTTGCACTGAGTTTTGATGACGTTACTTAGAGGACTTGATAGGAGAATAGTAGGTGGAAATGATTTGAGAGGAACCTTTGAGAGGTAGATTTGACTTGGTAATGTCATGTAGATGACTTGAGAGGAGGAGGTGTATTGATTTTGAGAGGTGGAGTGGATTTAGGCGGATTCTTGACTAGCCATAGAAAGAACCTTAGAAGTGGTATGATGCACATTAGATATAAGGACGAATCAGATTTAGGAGAACCCATTGTGGATGTAACAATTGTAGATGGGCATAGCAACAAAATGTTGTGCAGTGAATGAGATAAAGCCTTGACACTCAAGATGTTTGATTATTTTGTAAAGCATAGCAGGAATTGTCATTGTGTCTATTGATTCGATGATAATTACAATATGGATGACCTTGATATTTTGCTAGTAGGTAAGAAGGATAGCCTTGAGTAGATGGTAAAGTGATCAATTGATGACTAAGGATCTTAGTAAGAATTTCATGTTGCTTAGTTGTTTGAAAAGGTGAGAGGCTCTGGTAATGGTATGACTTGAGGCTCACTGATATACACACATGTAGAAGACATAGAATGAAGATGACATGTAGAAGGAGAAAAAATATGATCCTGAGAAGCATCCTTAAGATGTTGGATTTCAGATTTGAGAGATGTATGCAATCGTGGATTCCATAGCCTAAATTTGTCTTGAAATAAAGAATGCAAAGCTTGAATTGAGTCCAACATGGATTGATTAGATGGAGGATCATGAAGACTAGGGTTTTCATCAGACAATCTAAAATAGGACACTCACTTTCATGTGGTGGCATATCTTTAGGGAGATACATGGTGTCTAGGGATTTTTTTAGAACAACTTTGCAATAAGGATGCATTTGAATTGAATCATACAAAAGAAATTTGAGGAATTTTAGTAGCCATGATAGAGAAGATGATATGGAAAGAAGGATCCGAAATTCAACTCATGAGTGGGGTTCACCAAAATGATTAAGCTAAAATGTAAATTAGATGCCTAATCTGATGTTATTGTAGCAGTAAATAAATGACAATGAAATATAAAATTACCCAAAGCAAACTAAGCAATAAATAATGAAACCCTAAGTGCAAAGAGGGCAAAGAAAGCCTTAGCTGATTCACAGTGAAATCTAGACTGTATCGAAGCTTGACCAGATGAACAAAGATAGAGGAGTGTCACACAAAGCATCCCAGAAAATGTAGAAGCTGAGGAACAAGATGGACATGGGCACCTGGAGAGGGACAGGGGCACTCAAGGGTGCCCTAGACCTGTTTCTGGGCACCTGGTCTGTGGAAAATCTCAGAAAACCTCCTCTGAGGTGTCACAAGGTGTTCTCCTTTAGTCACCTTTGGTCACTTTGATGTTGCACCAAGATAGTTGAGGTCATTAAACCTGCAATGAAATATGAACCTACAAAACCCTCAAATAGACATCAAATCCCAAAAAAGAAAGATGTAGAATGAGGGGTCAGACTATCCTCAACTGTCACAATGGTGAACTTATGACTGAGCACTGCACTACATCTCATACCCAATGTAGTTCTGTGTGTGTGTGTGTGAAATTGTGCCCTAGGTTGCTCTTCTGCATGTTGCACTTAGATAATGAGTAAGTAGCTCGATGTAGAATGTAGTAAATGTGTGCATGGAATAGAATGAACTTCCCTCCTATGAAGTGTGATGCAGAAAACCATCCCTTGTGTCCCTTGTGATGGTGCTAGATGGATGCAATGGAGCTCTTAGATGCTTGATGGATGCAACCTTAGGTGGTGATAGATAATGCTTAGTGTTTGGTCCTTTATTATGATCACATAACTTTATATTTATATGATTCCTTCACTTGAATTTCGTAATTAACCCCGAAAAGGCTGACTACCAAAAATATAAGATGCTCAAATGGATAGAAAGGACCCAAAAAGTGTGAGTAAAGTACAAAGAGGATAGGGTGCACCAGAGGGGATGAGGGCACCTGACAGTGGTCCTGGCTGGGCGTTGGTGTCCAGGATGATAAAAAATGTCGAAGATAAAAAGGCAGACTGAGAAAGTAAGGGTGCAAAGACTGAAAGTAGCAAAAAAGAAAGCAAGAAATGTGGCCAAAGACATGGGTTAATTAGTACTTTTCTTACTTAGGAATCATATGAATAGTAGTATGTGAATCAGGACTAGATAATTACCCAAAACTATGCTAGTGCATGCACATAGTGGTTGAAAGCTAGTGCATGTAGTGCTACACTAGCATGTGCACAAAGATTAAAAAAATAGGTGGTTGAATGCTAGCGCATGTAGCACTACGCTAGTGCATGTAGTGATATGCTAGCACATGGATCCTGTAAGTGCTAAAAAATGAAAAATATGGCATAATGACTATGTTTTGGAGGTTTTCTCTTGATTCACTCCACCAAACACTCTAAAATTTTGATAGTTAGTTTAAAACAAAAAAACTAACACACAAACAAAGTTTTTTTAGTAAGAAATAAGCTTTAAAAGATAAATAGTTGTGTGGGAGTCCCACCGGGCCTGCCAAAATGTGTACAAGGAAAATTGAAAGCAATGAAGAAATAAGAAAATAATAAATAGATTCAAACCTTCTGTTGAGTATTCTTGCAGCATCATATGAGATAGTTGAAGTGTTACTACACTTTTTCGATCTCTTTAGATGGTTTGATTGTGGATGCTCCAACGTGATTCTAAATGGAAGAAGAATGCTACGAGCAATGGGTGATCAAATGGAAATCCTTTCAGTATGCAAATTCTAATGTAAAATGGGTATATTTTTTCCAAAAATGGTTAAATCTTCCAAGGATGAATTGTGAAGGATTTAATATCATTTATAGCTAAAGGAGAGGTCATAGATTATGGATTAAGGTTTGAATGAGTTGCAAGAAAATGAATGTATTTTCTTGAATTACCAAGTTGATTTGGTTTGTGTAGTTAGATGGTTTAAATATTCATTTAGAGAAAATGAATATTTAGTTGGCTTTTGATTTTATTCGAGAAGGTGGTTGTACATGAATATTTTTGCTTCCATCTTTGTATGGTTCCAGAACTTGAGTGGAGTGAGCTAGTTCAACTTGAGTGAGTTAGATGGTAAAGTGGAGATGAGTGGATAATGAGTGGATTAATTATCTTATTAAATAGCTAATTAAATTATCTAAGGGGTGTGAGTGTTTGATTAAAGCATGATAGAATTAATTAAATTATTTATAAAGGGATGGGGGTGAATTCTAATGGAATGTGAGAAGGTAGTGATCTAGAGTACATTCTAGGATTGATTTGGCATATTATGTAAAGGATGGGTATAATTAAGAATGAATAGAAATGGGTATATATTTTAGGGTGTATACAAATGCTAATGGTAATCCCAACTTTGAACTTTATATGCTCATCCATATGACATTGATATAACAACTAGCAAACTGAAATCTTACTGAAAGAGATAGTTCTACGAGTAATGTAGAAACTGAAAATTGTCTTATAAGATTTGAAATTTTGAGAACAGTGGATCTATAATAGAAAACAACATATAAATTAGTCCTTAGTTTAAGATTCTTACAGCCCACACTTACCCCAACTTGATGTAGAAGATGGATTTCAATAAGAAACCTCCAATTTGCACATGATTCTTCAAGTGTCTCCCAAAAGGAAGTCATACCGTGCATGCTCGAAACTAACCAAAAATTATCACCATGAAGTACCCTACCTAAGAGTAGACCCTTGGTTGTCTTTATGCCTTGAGTTTTATTCATGAACATATGCCCCTTCCTTCTTCATGGTAGTCATGTTTGGAAATCCATCCATTCTACCTTGAAGTATTTCCTTCTTCCTTTTATCCTCGAGTTTCATCATAAGATGTAAATAATAAGTACCAATACTTATGCTCACCTCCTTTAGATGGTTGTTACCTTACTAATTTGGAAATCCAATTATTGCCTCCAAGTTTCCTAGCTAAAATTTCTTCAAAAATTAGTTTGGATCAAATCATAGGGTTACAAATGAGGGGCTGAATGGAGAACCCTTTCTTATGGTTATTTCTTGGAATATTGTCATGAATACCAAGGAACTCACCAATAGCCTCATCATTCTGAAATATGTTGATTGACACATGTTGTTGTTGGTCCCAATTCACAAGTGATGGGTAAATGAGGTTTAGTGACCGAGTTTTATTTATAGGGGATATAACATACATCTAACCATGACCCCTCCTCACATCATTATTAATTTAATTACCTAAATTAAATTAATTTCCACCTCACCTAGCCACCTCATCTCTCCACCTCATCCTAGACCTATTCCAAGCCTATTAATTAACCTAGACTAAGTCCCCACTCACCTTAACCAACTAGGACTCATTCTAACCCTAATCTTAATTACCTATTATTCCTCTAACCAATTTCCCACTCCATTTAGCAATAATTCCACACTCTTGACCCATGGAATCAATTCTGAATCATGCCAAAATTGGGAAGAAAAGGCTATTTTTGGGAAATTATGACCTTTTCTCCCTAACCGATGTCAATGGTTATTCCTCAACTAGCACCGGTCACCTAACTACCATCGGTTACCTTAAATAAGGATTTCTAATCCTTTACTCGGGTTCCTAAATCTCTCTTCCTGGCTCTTGTGACCTTGCATCCTTACTCTTGAGTTTTCCAGTGATCTTGTGACATACCAGAGGCCCTTACAACATTCAGACACCACACCATTCATCAACAGATTAATCCAGAGCTCCAGTGCACTCACAGGGAAACATCGTGCCTTCCTGTTGCCGCTGCATTCATTCGGGACCACTTTCTCCTGCAACCATCACCACCTCCTGCTATTCATCTTCATTTCACAAGTAAGTATATTTATTCTTTGTCATTGGTTTTAATATATTAGTTATTTATTAATTATCTATTTCATTTCACCCCTACCATACCCAGATCTCTCCCACAACACCTCCATCCAACCATCTACCCAAAGAACCTTCATACCTTGCCCAAACACCCATCTTATCACCTCTGAGTCTTCTTAAAAATCCCACGACCTCACCCAAGCCTTCCTCACTCTCTGTGCAATCACAGAGAGTGCCAAACCTCTCATTTTTAACATTTCTACCCAATTACCACTGCTGACACTAGTCACCCAACCAACGTTGGTCACTTACAAGTAGTCAGCGTCAGTCACCTAACCGATACCGGTCTCTGTGACTGGTAAGATCTTCCAAACCAATAAGCCTATAACTCCCTCCCAACAACCCAGAACCTCACCAAATCTTTCCCAGACCTCATTTATAGCCTCTGTCAGACCTGCAAGCCCAAACCAACCTACTAGCCCTCCAAATTTAATCATAACTTTCCTGTTAGATTAGATTTTCTTATTGTGTTTTATATGAGATGCCTAAATCATATTAAATACAGTAGGATTCATTTTTTTATGCTCTTTCCTTGCATTAAATTGTTAAAAACAGTGGATTGACAACCTTTTAGGAAGCACCCTGCTTCCCGGAACTAGCATACGCTAGGCAGTCCACTTCCATATGTTGTTTAATATTATTTGGTGGTATTGTGTTGCTTCTACAGGTCATTCCTCCTAGCCAAAGGGAAGCTCTTCACAATCATCTTGGTCAACATTCGACGGTGTGCAACCTTCTCTGACTATCACAGGTATTCCTCCTCACCTTTACCTCTTATCTATTTTATCTCTACTTTGTGGTGAAACATTTTCACACGCTACGTGGGACCCCATCTTGTGGGTTCTTTTCATTGTTCATATAGGGTGCATTTGTGTGTTTGTTTCTTTCCTGAAAAATTCACACTAAATCTCTCCCTGGAAATATTTGTTTCTTCCTATTTGTCTAAAAGAAATATATCCTTTAGTGCTTAAAAAGAACACTTCTTCTTTTCTTTGTACTGCATTTAGTGAAAGAGCATTCCTCTTCCTATGTTCTCCTTTTGCAACATCGAATACTATTTTTGATTTGGGTTTAAAATATGTGCATTTCATCCTTTGAGTGTTGCATTAGATCACATAGATTTTATTAGCAATCACACGGTGGAGGTTATGACCACTTGGTGATTATATTGGATTAAGCATAGTTCACATTTGTGCACACACTCCCAAGCCAAACCACTTACACAATTTACACATTTCTTAAACATTTCCCTTCTAGGAAGAAGCATCAAGGATTTAACAACCCATTGACGGTGGGCCCCACCCGGTGTTCTGGCTGGTTTATCATATCAGAGCTCGGACCTCACGTACCGAAAGGTATATCGAGGACACTTTAGCCAAAACTAACCTGAAACCAACCATAGCTTGCTTATAGGGCACCTTCATTATCCAAAAACTCTATTTCATTCACAGTCAGTTCTAAAAGGCATAAGCCACTAAACACTAAAATCTGACACCTAGGATTTACGTGTTTTGCTAGTTTTTGCTTGATTGAATTACATTTTGAGTTGTGAGGATGATTCATCACTTTTTCTTCTCTTTCACACTCCACAATCACAACTGGTGTATTCTGGTTCTTTGAGTGTGATAGGACATATTTCTGCCATACACAACTTCTGGTTGGCTTTACTTTGACTTAATTCACTCCAAATCTAAAAATTTCTTCATCTTCTCAAAAATCTCAGTAACCGGCATCGGTCCAGTGACCTGGACATCAGTTATTTCATCATACCGACACTGGTTAACTGACCAACATCAGTTTCTCTGTGTTTTTTATTATTCTATCAAAAACAACATTCTCTTCTTACATTCCAAATTTTCTGTGTTCTAATCTTTCAATACACTTATTTTTGAGTCTCTGTCACCCTTAACAGGACCCAATTATACCCATTTTACACCTTTCTTATCAGATTTCCAAATTTCTTTATTTTCACAGTAACCGGCATCAGTCTAGTGACTGACATTGGTCTTTCTACCTAACCAGACACCGGTTTACTGACTGGTATCGGTCTCTGTGTTTTTTATTTTTATCAGAAACAACAACCTATTTCTATTCTCCAGACTTCACCAAACATTTGTTTCTGAGTTTTGTCAGTTCTGTAGAGCCTAGAATAAATATTTTGCCACCTTTCATATGGTTTGGACTCACCAACAAGGCATGAGCCCTCACTTTTCACACTAGTTGTATACCCTTTCCCACTAGCCCTTCACCTCCCTCCATCTCATCTCTGATGGATCCTAATATCATGACTGTACCTGTAGGTGACAAGGATTTTTCTAAATTCCTTGATCACAACCTCTTGGCCTTGTAGCATTACCTCACCCACTCTTCTACCCGTAATTCATCAGGTCAACCATTGTTTGGTATGCCTACCTCCATGCCCCCTGCCATATCCTTGAATGTTACTTCAGTGTTACCTACTCCCACGTCAACATCACCTACTGCACCCTCGACATCCACACCTTCGGTTGTCACCTGTCGCACCTTTGGCATTTGTCACTCCCCTGACCTCTGCCATCACCTCAACATCTTCCATATCTTCATCTATGGATCCTAGTATAGGTATTCCCACATCATCAGTACCTATAACTTCATGACCACCAGTGGCGTCGACAACTTATACCCCCTTTCAGAATATGTTCCTTTCTATACCCCAAACTCTTCTGCTTATCGCCACAAGGGTCTTTACACAAGTTCCTCCCACCTACACCCTACCTCAACAACCACCTGTCACCTCCACTTCTTATTCAAGGTACATGCCTTCATCATATATTCCCTCTTACATACCCCCATCTCAATTTTCTTATTTGGCACCACCATATACTGGTGTGCCTTCCATGACCCACTCATCTTATCCACCCCCTTATACCGCAGGGGGCATCCCTCAATCTAATCCTACAATGGATATTATAAAGATGATGATGGATAAGATGCAAACCCTCAAAGCATCTATTTCTGGCTCTCACAATGCCTTGACTTATGATGAAATCTGTAATGAGCCTATTCATCCATCCATACCCATTCACCCTTATCCCACACATTGGGAGTTGCCTAAGTTTAATCAATTTAATAGCAAGGAAGACCCTCAACAATATTTGTGATCATTCAAACATGTATGTTATTTGATCACCCATGAAGATGCCTTGCTTCCTTAGAACCTTTCCCATGTCCTTGACAGGACCTTCCCTAGATTGGTATAGTGCTTTACCTAGGCACTCAATCTTTTCCTTCAATCAGTTGGCCCAGACCTTCCTTGACCACTTCTCCATCAATATCTCTAAGAAGGTCTCCATGACTGATTTATACTCTATTCATCAGTACGATGACGAGTCTATCATTGAATTCATCACACACTGGTGGGGGCTCATTAATCAACTCACCTTTCAAATTCCACAACCCGAGCTGATAGAGTTGTTCACTAGGGCTTGTGTCAGGCACATTTCCCCAACTCTTCAGGTACAAAAATTCTAAACATTTGACGAGGCATTCACCATGGCTCAGAAGATAGAGATCCATGCCCTTGAAGAGGAAAAGATTAAGTTGCGCAACAAGAACACTTCGTTTAGGTTGAATGACTCCTCTTCTTCTTCTAAACCACAAAACAATCATTCCAACAATCATTCTAAGGAAAAAGGATCTACCAATGTAGTGGTCCTGAAATCCAGCCCCTCTCATCCATCAAACCAACCAAAACCTCCTCCTAATTTGTCCCCTGTTCAGAATTTCTAGTACAAGTATGAACATAAACGTTATACCCCCATAGGAGAGCCTTACTCCTCTGTGTTGGAAAAGTTGTTAAAAGTGGGAGCCATCACCCTTCCACCTATCAAACCACATACTAGTTTTGACCCTTCCCATCCTGTACCTACATGGTATAAGGAGAATGACTACTGTAACTATCACCGCGTTAGGGGACATAGTGATGGAAATTGTAAAACATTTAAGAACATTGTCCAGGAAATGTTAGATAATGGAGATCTCATCCTGGACAACCCTAATGTGTCACCAAATCAAAACCTTCATATCTTTAAGAAACCTTTTCCAAACCATACCCCTTCATCAAACCAAGATGGTGAGACCTCTAGTAATGACACCAATGTTCACGAGGTCCATGCCATCTTTGACACAGTACCTGTCCCTTCTGCTCAGTTTCCTCCCATCCCATCTATTGAGGAAATTCTTGTGCAAGCTCCTCTACCCATGGAGGATCCTATTTCACCTACTCCTCTACCCATGGAGGATACCTACCTTTTACCTACTCCTCACCTACTCATCTACAGAGGAGCTTACCCCACTTATCCTCCACCTATCAAGGAGCCTGCACACTACCCACGCTTCTACCCATGGAAGAGCCTATCTTATCCTCTTCTCTACCTAAGGAAGAGTCTTCACCACCTACCTTGCTCCCTCCTCGACCCATAAAGGAGCCACTTTTATATCCTCTTCCTATAAGTGATGCTTCTCCCAGGGTCTTCCAAGATCCTGTCAACCTTCTTACATCACTTCTACCTACAGAGTCAGAAGCCAAAAACTTCCCTGTCTCATAGACCTCAGAATTCTTCACAGGGATTACCACCAAGTCATGGATTGAAGGATGGGCACGCAAGAAGAAAGCACGCAAGGCCTAGTAAAAGAAAGGTGCGTAGGATAAGGCACGCAGATAGAACCTAGGTTTCAGGACTTAGCCATATTTGGCATCTCGGGAAGGACACAGAAAAGCAGGACCCGACCACACATGCAAGTGAATAAGGTGTCAGACTGGCCGTGTGGGGCCCACAAAGGGAATATGCTTAGCGATGGAGGCACACATGGGAGACCATCATGTCAGAACATGCAGAGCCCATGCTGAGGAGCAGGTGCACCTAGGAGACCATCATGGTAGAATGTGCAGAGCCCATACCTGAAGGAACATGTTCCCATGGAAAGCCCATACGAACACTTGGCAACATATCTGAGGCCGCAAAATGAGGCATTGGCACTTCAGGATGCCTATATATATGAGCCCACAGAAGAGAGGAGATAGAAGAGAGGACTGAGAGGATCAAGGATATGATAGAAAGTACATAGATGAGAATAGAGAGAGAGAGAGCTGTGCAGATATCTTGTAAGGACTCTATGGGATTGGGTAGAGGACTATATGATGGATTAATGTATTAAGGGGCTGGGATATAAATTTTTTTTGTATGGATGAAGGACATGATCCCTGCTGTGATGTATGACTTCGGTCTGATCAAGCTGTGGTAGTCCAAATGGATCCATTGATTGTAATGAGTATGAATGTAATGAGGTTACAAACATAAATGAGCATGAGTATAGTTGATTCGATCCATATCTATATTGTTTCATTTCTGTTCATGGGTGCTATGAAATGGATGTAAGCTCTTATATATTTTCCTTTCTGTTGTAGTTATCTGTTATCTACAAGTACTTTCTATTTGGAATGAACACATTTGTCTAGAGACCGCTCTGAGTCCTATGATGAATGTATGTCTCATTGCCACCATTATTCATTAAGTTCCTGATCTAGATGATGGTTTCCCACTTAACTCACATAAAAGAGAGACTCGGTACCCGCGCGTGCCTCAGGTGAGCACCCAGTTCCCACTGGGTGATAGGCCGGCACACATGGGATTCCCTTGTTCTTTTGGTGGGTGTAAACATGACTACATCTTAGTTCCGTTGTCGGGACCTCTTTTCAAAGTTGTAGTGGGAAATGACATGCATCTTGATCTGTATAATGAGTAATGACAGAGCGTTTAACTTTGGAAAGTGTTGAATCATGGTTCAAGAGCACGGAGGATGAGTTTTCTCAGAGATTCAGCACTGGGTCTGAGTTTGATGCACGTAGATGGGTAGAAGAGAACCTCTACCATGAGTTATATGAAACATTTTTCTGTTGCTTCCCAGTAGAACTGTATGAATGGCTCTCAGCATATGCATCTAGATCAAGCTAGTATTATAGATCACACACATGGACCCAAGAAGAATACCAGAGACTGCAAGATGCAGATCTGACGTGGACCCATGTTGTGGATCATTGGTGGAAAGGTGTGTTGGCTAGCTACACTCTGGAGTATGCTATTTCTACATACTCTTGTCCAGAAGTTGCTGAGTTTGAGTTTCTGCAGGAGCCCAGAGGATCATTTCTACATGTTATCCCTTTGGCAATGAAGATTTTGATTGTTACCTTGGGTTTAGAGGCATTTCCAATGGCCGGCTAAACCACTCTGAGCACTGGGCGAGGAAGCTAGGGTGGGGGAAGATGGCAGATTTTGCGGCGGAAAAGGAAAGGGAGGAGAGATGACTCAGGTATAGTGAAGCACGTGAAAGGGAGATTGCTAGATGACATGAGGTTGCAGGTGTGATGGATATATGGAGGTAGACATTGCAGGAAGGATTTGAGGTTCACGCAGAGGACGTGGAACCTGAGCAGTCTGTGCTACCCCATCTTGGCAAGCACGTAAGAGAGACCCCTTTGGCTTCTGATGAGAGTTCATCACGTGGAGAGAGAAGAGCCATTGGCACATATCTGAACCCACCTAGTGACCAAATTATGGTGCTTGGCTTTCCAGATCAAGGGGAGAATATTGTTGGCCAAGTTGGTATCGGTGGGAGTGACCGATATGCACCCAGGAGATATAATTTCTCATTTGGGACTTCTATGGCTGCGTATATTCTAGTTTTTGGAGGGATTTTTGGACAAGGAGCAAGTGCACCAGCCTTTGGTCTCACATCTAGGAGTGGCACGGGGTACACTATTGGTAGTGGGGCATCATCACAGACCATCGGCGTGTAGTTCAGTGGGACTATGGGGACCCTTGGCACAACTACTACAGGACCTAGGTGGACCTATCTGGGATCTGGAGGAACATGATCTAGGACCTGACCTGGTGGATCTGGTGGAGGTGGGAACAGGACCTGGTGGGCCTGGTAGATCTGGTGGTGGAGGAAACATCAGAGGAAACCAAGGATCTGGCTCAGGAGGACAAGGACCCCAGCAACCCCCTCAAGTTTTCTTTGAGATGTCATTACATTTTCCAGATTACAGAGGTATTGAAGATGCTACAGAGCATGTTCACAAGTGTGAGTTGCTATGGCACATGAAAGGGATCACTAGCCCAGAGTGGAAGGCAAGTCAGTTTGCAACAACGTTGCAAGGGCACACACATAGCTGGTATAGGAAATATGACCCTCATCAAATGGTGGTGGATTATACTACTTTAAAGAATGCCTTCCTAGCAGAATTCCACATTCCTGAGTTTGAACAAAAGAGCATCAGGACCCTGAAGGAGATTCAACAAGGAATGGCAGAGAGTGTGTGGGAGTATGACACGTGGTTTAAGACTCTCCTATCAAAATTTTCATATGACATTCACCCTTCACAACATGCTCAATGGTTTGTTGGAGGGTTGATAACACCTTTCAGAAGAGCTTTATCTCATAAAACTTTCACAGACCCATGCAAAGCGTTGGAGGCCACTCTACGCGCCGAGGCTGTTGGAAGTGTTGATACTGGTGTTAGCCCATTTTTGGAGGCTCAAATCACTGCTATGGCTAAGCAGTTGGAGAAGTTGTCTGCAAACTCAGCACATGAGACTCAGTGGTTTATGGTGTACAGATTGTGAAGTAGAGGGGCATGTCAAGGATAATTTCCCCCAGAGGACAGTACGCACCATAGCAGTAGATTGTGAGATTTTTCATGGGGACCATGATGCGAGTAGATGTCCCCTGTTGCAGCATGTGATGCAGAAGAATGTGTCCTGCTACTATAAAATCTACACCTCTACAACCCATGATACTAAGGATTGTAGAATCATTGACCAGATCCATGAAGCCATTGATCATGGGGTGCGCCAGACCAGCATTGCCAGTTCTAAAGGTGATGATCGAAGTTATGAGGAGCGCATAGATGGAGGCACACACGGAAGAGGATTTCATGGAGGATTCCATGGTCATGGTAACCATGGAGGAGGAAGAAGTGAGTTCCCACATGGAACCTATTTTAATTGTGGGTCTACAGACCACTACAAGCGTGAGTGCCCAGACTTATTGCAGTGCTCATGGTGTGGGAAGAAGCATAAGTATGAGGAGTGCCCTGAGTTGTTTGAGCATATGAGTCAGCAGCACCAGGAAAGACAAGGGCACTGCAATGGTAAGCATTAAGAAGGTGACACCCAATGGATGCCACGAGTAGCACGCGATGCAGGCTTGGAACCTGTTTTGGTAACCACAAGAGCAGAGGCCACGCGCAAAGGGAAATGCCAAGGCAGAAGAACCTGGTTTCAAGGGAAGAAGTGGTACATGGAAGGTACCCAGACCCTGCGCATCAAAAAGAGGTATATCAAGATACCATGGACATGATTCAGAGTTTACAAGGAGAAATCCAGTGTCTAAAGGAGAAATCCAGGAGAGAAGAGCAAAGAAGGAGGGTCGAGGCACCAAAAGATGACCTGGATGAGGTCAAGGAGGTATGTAAGATGCTAAGGCAAGAGAATATTATTCCCTTGCTAGGAGCATGGTTGAGAGAGAAGGTACCACACATGGGAGAAGAGTGTGAGAGGCAAGTCTTGCATGCAAACCTTCCCCCTCACAGCCTCGACTATGATAGGGAGATCACGTTAAATGCGGTCATGGATGGATGGCTCCTTAGCAATATCCTCATCGACACAGGCGCGGAGGTCAATGTTCTCACTTTGGATGCTTGGCATCAGATGGGAAGGCCTGCATTACAACCATCTTCAAATGTGTTATATATGGAAAACAAAACAAAGGCAATGCCCATAGGTGTCTTAAAGGATGCAGCTATCACCATTCAGGGAGCCAAGTTTACTGGGGACTTCAAAGTCTTAGCGCTCGCTGAGGCAGACAATTTCCCAGCACTACTTGGGTGCCCATGGTGTTATAAGAACAATGCAGATCTTCAGTTCAACAAGGGGTACATCAGCTTTGAAAATGAGGAGGAACGTGTCATCATACCCCTGGCTGATGGGAAGTCAACACCCTATACTGAACCTTTGGGAGAAGAGGTCCTGGATAGGATATATGTGTGCTCAATCAGGGATCCAGAGATAATCCATCCTACCAATGGAGTTATCCAGTTTGAGGATGCTCAGTCGGTGAGTGACACCACCAGTATAGCATGTGATAATTGGGCACATGGAACCTATGAGTTAATCAGATGACACTTGAGAGGATCGGTGACAAAGGTGACAAAGGCACACACTGTCTGGTGCCTAGGAGGAAAGGAGCTACCTAAGTACTCAGGAGGAGCCTTCCCTGAGATATTTTTGTAGAAGATGGAAGCTCAGTGGAAGGAGGAAAAGGAACGAAGAGGGATGCTAAGTTACGTCCTACTAGGAACTATTGCTATGCGCTGGTGGGAAACACATCGGGATAACCTTCTAGAGTGGCACGAGGTGAGAATTTCCCTCTCTGTCTGGTTCTCTAGAAGCAACGCACCCACCACCATCAAAGACTACCATGGTAGTGAGCCCACCTCTTTCCACATCCAAGCCTGTGAGAGAGTATGGAGAGAAGGCACGGAAGCTTTGCCACCATCCCTCTGGATCCACAAACTATATTCTACACTGCAGGGTTGCGTGCGCACATGGTACATCCACTCTGAGACACCACCCAAACATAGGGAATTGGCAAGAACTAGTAGCTGATCTTGTCCAGACATTTGAGTATCGAAGCACCAAACCATTAGTGGATAAGGCATTACAGGAGGTCAAGCACCTTACGATGGGGGATAGTGCCAAGATAGAGGATAGGCTTGTAGAATTGCTAGGAAAGCCATGTTTGGGTGGAAAATTTGGTGAAGATGAGTCTGATGAGGTACATTTGGAGTGCATGTGTGCAGAGAAAGAAAAAGGCAAGATGGTCTATGTCATAGATGGTGAAGAGATGGAAAATTTGGAGGTTAACCATTCTCTAGGCTCACGCAAAGTGATGGATAGTGCTGATGAGATGGCACACACCTATCATGAGCCTTTAAAGACAAAGAAGGTTAATATTGGGTCGGAGGCAGAACCCAAGGAAGCTATCATTGGAGATTATTGGTCAGAGAAGGAAGTCTCTAAGATCATTGATCTTTTACATGAGTTTGAGGATTTATTCCCACGTGGGTATCATGAGCTTAAAGGCATCACCACTCCTTGGGGGAAATGAGAATTAAGTTGAAGGAAGGTGTGCACCCCATCAGGAAGAGACCCTACCAGAATGAATCCTAATCTGTGCGTAAAGGTCAAGGAGGAAATAGACAAGATGATAGAGTCAGGAATCATAGAAGTTGTGGAGGAGTCAGAATGGATAAGTCTGATGGTGATTAGTATCAAAAAGGATGGGAGGATAAGGATATGTGTTGATTATAGGGATTTGAATGCAGTATGTATCATTGATCCTTTTCCAACCCCATTTACTGAAGAGATCCTAGAAGGAGTGGCAGGGCGCGAAGTCTACTCTTTCACGGATGGGTTCTCAGGCTATCACCAGGTGAGGATTGCAAAGGAAGACCAGAGAAAGACAACTTTCACCACCGAGTGGGGAAGTTTTTCCTATACGGTCATGCCCTTTGGGTTGAAGAATGCACCCACGGTGTTCTCTCGCATTGTAGTACAGGCTTTCCAGGACTTCATTCACAAGTTTCTCCAAGTCTACCTTGATGATTGGACTATGTATGGACTGGTCAAGGACCATTGTGACAACCTGCGGTTGATGTTTGAAAGGTGTCGGCAGTTGAGGATATCCCTCAACATCAAGAAGTGTGTATTTTCTACCCCATTTGGGACCCTGTTGGGGCACATCATATGCAAAGAAGGCTTGTTGGTGGATCCTGCCAAAATTGCAGTGATTGTGGGATTAGGGGAGCCAACTAGTCAAAGCACAGTGCATGGATTTCTTGGACACATGGGCTACTATCGAAAGTTCATCAAGGGGTATGCCAAGATCACCGCACCTTTAGAAGAGTTTCTCAGGCATAAAAGTGCCTTTCACTGGGGAGAGGCGCAACAGAAGGCATTTGACACATTGAAGGATAGGCTTGTCACCGCACCTATATTACATTTTCCTTCTTGGGACAAGCCCTTCCATGTTCATGTGGATGCCTCTGGAATGGCCATTGGGGTAGTGCTTGCACAACCTGGTGAAGGAATTGTTGATCACCCCCTATGCTTTGCAAGCAGGAAGTTGACACCAGCAGAACAAAATTATACTACAACCGAGCGCGAGGCATTGTCTATGATCTACACACTTCATAAGTTCAGGTAGTATCTGTTGGAACTCCCTTTATCTTCTACACTGACCACATGGCATTAAAATATTTGGTGAACAAGCCCATCCTACAAGGGCACATATGCCGGTGGGTGTTGTTATTCCAAGAATTTGAGTTCACCGTAGTGGTCAAACCAGGAAGAGTAATTCCGAACCTGACCATTTGTCTAGGATTGATTCAGGGGAGGACACACAGAGCATTGAAGATACCATGCCAGATGCACAGTTGTTTAGGTTGTGGCACACGCCCTTAGACTTGGAGGACATTGTTGTGTTCCTTAAGACGGGTAAGGCACCGAAAGGAATGAAGACATTAGAGAGAAAACAACTAGCCATACGCGCCACACCCTACATGTTGATCAGTGGGGACTTATACAAACTAGGGCATGATGAAGTTTTGCAAGGTGTGTACTAGAGCATGAGCACCTCGCCATCATAGAGGAAGCACATGGAGGAAGTGCAGGTGGGCATTATGCAGGTGACGCCACCATGCGTAAGATATTAATGGCAGGATTGTGGTGGGAGACCCTGTTTAAGGATTGCAAGGAGTATTGTAAAGCGTGTGACCATTGTCAGTGCATTGGCAAGCCAGGATGGAGGGATGAAATGCCCTTGCACCCTATCCCTAGCACTGAACCTTTTGAGAAATGGGCAATAGACTTTGTAGGCCCTATTGCACCAGCAACGCGTAGGACTGGATCATGCTATGTGATCACTTGCACAGACTATTTGACAAGGTGGGTAGAGGCAGCCCCAACTAAGGACTGTACAACAACTACAACAACAAGATTTTTGTGGGAGAACATTATCACGAGGTATGGATGCCCTTTGAGTTTAACCAGTGATAGGGGTACACATTTCTTGAATGAGACCGTGAGGATCCTGTTAGCAGAGTTCATGGTGGCTCATCACAAAACTACTCCCTATCACCCTCAGGAAAATGGAACCGCTGAGGCATTTAACAAAATACTTAGTCACACATTGACTAAGATCTGTGATGTCGAGAGACAAGATTGGGATGACAAGGTATCAGCTGTGTTATGGGCTTATAGGACAACTTATAAAAGGCTGAACAAAGCACACCATTTCAATTGGTGTTTGGTGCGAAGCTGTCCTACCAGTTGAATTCATGTTACCTTCCCTGCGTATAGCGTGCGCAGGAGGGTTGGCTGATGAGCAAGCGTTGGAAGAAATAATTGATGAACTGATGAAGCTGGATGAAAGATGATCACTTGCCAGGTGGAGCCAAACAACAGAGAAAGCAAAGCAGAAAGCATGGCATGATCGCCACATCAGGAACAAGAAGTTTGAGGTTGGGCAGATGGTCTTACTATATGATTCTAAGTTTCTGCACCATCCTGGGAAGTTGAAAGTGCATTGGTTGGGTCCTTACACCATCTCGTACATCCTTGATTCAGGCACGTGCCAGTTACAAGCGCTGGATGGGACCAGATTACTAGGACACTTCAATGGGAGTAGGCTGAAGCCCTACTATAAATAAGTCTTCTTGGTGTTTGTCAATAAGGCAGTATTGCCAGTTAGTTTAGGATTTTCTCTAAAGTAGTTTTCTTTCTTGTGTTTCCCTTTCTCATTGTTGTTTTGTGTTGCACCTTGGGCACCGGTAATCTCATTACTCTCTAGTGAAGGTGTATATGCGCAGAGGACCACACATCATTTTAGTGTGGGGTGGAGTAAGGTGGAAGAAATTGAAGTGTGAAGCACCAGGAAGGATTGGATTGCAAAGCCCAGGTTGAATGGCCCTGTGAAAAAAGTACATAAGGAAAGGTGAAAAAGAATGGTGGGTGTCAGGAAAATGCTACATTGGGGATCCACGTACAAGATAAGAAGAAGTGCATAAGCAACACGAGGTAGGCGAGAGCAAGAATCATGACAGAAGAAGTGCCTTCGGCGTGGGGTACGCACGCAAGAGTCTCCTGTCTAGATGGTTTGGTTGCGTGCCAGAAGGTTGGAGAATTATCCACGCAAAGGTTGGGCACGTGAGTGAATGCGTAAAAGTTGGTTTGTGCCAGAAGGTTAGAGAATTTTCCACGCAAGGTTGGGCACGTGAGTGAAAATGTGAAATTCAAGTTTGTTTGAAAAATCCACATTAAGTGTTAATGTACGGTGGTAGGTAAGGTAGCATTTAATGTTACAAAGTGGGAAAAAGATATAAATAAAGGGTCAAGGCATTTCATTATCACTTTGTGAATAAGGAGAAATAAGTGCTTCTGCATCTCTGCAAACTAGGGCTTCCAAAAATTGATCCGTGTGAAGAAAAATATGAGAGGTTGAAGCGTGAGTAACTAGTTTGGATTTGTGAACCAGAAGGAAGGGATTTCACGGGCATAAGAGAAGTTGTGAGAAGGCACCATCTTGTGAAAGGAGTATCCCAGTTAGGGTTTGAAAAACTAGGGCACGGGTTTAAGAGGGTTTTCTTCACAGGTTTGAGATCTAAGGCTGGAAGAAGTGGAAGAGCAGAGTAACAAGGAGTGATTGAAGTGATAAGAGGACCTAGACAATGGCACCCAAGAAACCAGTTAGCACACGTGAGAAGGGAAAGGGAAAGGGCAAGAAACAAGAGACTGACACAAGTACAAATGAAGAGTGGTATGCAGAAATGCAGTACCCAGATGGAGTATTGTTGGGAAAGGAGTGGGAGTCCCATCTGAGAAATATGTTTGTAAATGACTACAATCATCAAACAAGCACAATCGAGAAGGAGATGGCACTGGAGTTAGTGTGCCCAACAAATAAAAGGACACCAGAGGGCTTTCCCATCTATAACGATGATGTGAAGGTCAAGATGGAGAAGGCAGGGTTATTGCAACTCTTTGAGTTGCCCTATTTTGGGAAGCCTGAGTGCCTATATCAATGGCTGATGTCACACGTGCATGAAGACTACTTCCACTTTGCAGGGTGCAAGATGCACATTACTCCTCAGCTCATTTCACATTTCACAGGCCTCATATGTGAAGGAGATAGTTTGGAGGATGACTTAGGTGACAAAGAGGTAGTCAATGAAAATATCACCGCCTATGCATACAAAAAGGGGTCAAGGTACTACGATATCATAGACATCAAGGACCCAGTAATGAAGATGGCCGTGCATCTGGTGAACAAAGTTAAATGGCCAGGAGAGATGGACCCAGGTCAATAAGCCATGGTTGCATGTTTGCAGGAAAATTTCAGAGGGCACCATCTACAACTTGTCTGCATTCATCACGGAGGAGATTGTCAGTTGCGCGAAGGAAGGTGACAGAATCCTCTTTGGTAATGTCCTACTAACCATTGTATTTTCAGAGATTGGAGTACCTGATGCATCAGACAAAGTTCATGTGGGAGTATTCCTGGGAGTACCCTGAGGAGGGCCCTTCACCTACAAAAAGATTTGAAAAATACGCCTATGACTCTATGACAACCATGCATAGGGCGCGCATGGAGAAATGGTATATGCACACACTTGAGGAACGCGTTCAGGGGTAGAATGGAGGATTCCCAAACAACTGCCAGTGACCACCAAGGGAGAAGCTGAATTTGTGGTGTACCAGCATTTCTACCTGGGTAGATTCAGACTAACAGATGAGACATGGAGCCCATGGTGCAAGCTCCCCTTCACCTTCACAGCTCAATACTTCCAAGCGGGAGTAAACAGGTTCAAAGAATCCAAGAAGTTGAAGCTGGACCTTGGTAATCTAGACCGGGACCACAGGGAAATGCGCAAAGGGTTGATCTACCCTGGCAAGCACACGTACATGGAGAGGTACGTGTCACATGAAGTTCAAATGACAAGGCCCATGACCTTTCCCATTATAGGAGGATCCACGGCAATGCACGTATACCTCCACATAAGGCCCAAGTTTGAGAAAGGTGCATACCTGGAGAATGATGTCTCCATACCTGAAGATCCCATGGGTAGAAAGAAGCCCACCCAAGAAGAGGGAAAGAGAAGAAGAAGCACCAAGTGTGCAGGTTGCTCAGATAGTAAGCATGCTGGTGGCAAGTGCCAAACCAAGCACCTATGCACACAGGAAGAAATCCCTGGTAAAGGAGAAGACACCAGAAGAAGAGGCACCAGAGCAACCCCTCACCAAAGAGAAGTCACCAGAGGAAGCAGAGAAGGCTGAATCCCCTGCCAAAGAGTCACCTCTCAGGAAAAAGTAGAGGATAGAAGAGGAAGCTGACTCAGAGGAGACCGATAGCTTGGAGAAATACATAGGTGGAAAGGATGATGACAGTGAAGAAGATGACAGTGGGGAGGATGAGCCTGAAAGAGATCAAGAGCCACCTGTCTTCAGCATGTATGATTTAGGAGAAGAGAGTGGAGAAGAGGAACAAGAGTTTGTGTTCACGCGGCGCAAGAGTAGTCAGGGTGAGGAAGGCACCCAGGACATAGGAAGAAGTGAGGAGGTTGGAGCGTAGGAGCAGGAACCTATAAGCTTTATGGAGGAGCAAGTAACCGAGGTGGTAGAAAGAGAGGCAAAAAAAATAATCGAGGCCTTGGTAGAACAAGAATTGGAGCACAACGCTGACCTAGTTTGGAGGAAGGTAAGGAGGAAAACGTCGAGAAAGAGCAAGACAGTATGGGAGGAGGTCCCAGTCTAACAGTGAGTTTCCCCAAAGGCACACGCACTCGGGAAGGAGGATCCTTGATGCAGAATGAGGACAGGTCATGAACTATGTTGATGACCAAAAGAAGGTGTTACGCACATGCTTCCAGTGCACTGTACCCACAGAAAGGCTTCTAGCCATGGATTCATTTGACAAGAAGGGCACATACCCCAGGACAAGGAAGATGCTCTCTTGGGCATTTGAGTCCCATATTGACGAGCCAGACTTCAAAGTATGCAGAGGGGCAATCATGACAGTGCCAGAGTCTAAGGGAGCCAATCCCTTGGTAAATGCCCAGCAACTCTCGGATGAGCAGCTCTGTAATGCACTCAACAAGGTCACGGTGAGACTGAGGCTAGGCTCTTTGCGAGAAATGACAGAATAAGGGTTCTAGAGGAAAAGCTAGAAAAGAAGGAAGAGGAGCTGGCTGAGAAGGCTAAGAGCTTGAAGCAAGAAGAGTTGATCAGTGCACAGCTGAATCATGAGCTAAGGGATGAAAAGGTGAAGGTGCAAGAAGTATACAAAAAGGTGGAGTCTATCAAGAGTGCCATCATATTGAAGCATCCAGACCTAGCGCCGCCCACGCAGAAGTATGGGTCCACTCTTGAATGCTTAGAAGATCTGACGCACATCCTCACCATGGAGAGACAACCATTGGCCCTGGAGTCTGTAGAAGAAGTGGCAGCGCGCTTGGAGAAAGAGGACAAGTTGAAAGTGGTAGCACTCATTGCTGAGTATAGCAAGGTGCTTGCAGATGTTAAGATTGCTACCCAATCTACTGAGGCCACATATGATAATTGCACAGACAGGGATAGGGTAGCAAGCACCTTGGTCACCACTCACGAAGCAGAGCTAAAGGAGTTCCAGGAGAAGAATAAAGGAAATAGGGTGGAAAGGGACAAAGTCCTGGATGAGGTTGAAAGGAAGTTATGAGGCCATTGAAACCTTAAGGGGTTCAATCAAAAGCTAGTTGAAGGAACTGTACCCACAGATCACCAGGAGGATGGACACGCTTGAAGACCTGGGCAAGGAGTTGGAGAAGGTTGTTGACACTTTGGGCACCCAGGGAAATGGACTAAGTTTTGAGGAGGTAAGCACCCTATTCGGTGACCTCTGTCAGAAAGCACAGAGCGAGGTCGATGCATGGAACAAGTTGGAGGCTGACCTGCAGAGGGATTTTCCTAGCTTGCTGAGCTAATGTCATCCCTCCCATTCTTTCTCTCTCCCAAATTTTTCATTCCCTTATTCTTTTTGCAAAATATTAGACTACATCTTGGTTCCCTTATCCAGTGGAGAAGTGTTCCCATGGACGGAGAAAAGGCATAGTGTGGGGTGATGTTGGGCCCCTAAAATATCGACTAAGTGCACCAAGGCACGTAGGCACACAAGTCATGGTTGAAGGATGGGTGCATAAGAAGAAAGCACAAGGCCTAGTAGAAGAAGGGCGCAGCATAGGATAAGGCAAGCAGAGCAGAGCCAGGTTTCGGGACTTAGCCATTTGGCATCTCAGGTGACACAGGGAAGCAGGACCCGACCACACATGTGAATCGAATAAGGTGTCAGTCTGACCACATGGGGCCCAGAAAAGGAATATGCTTAGCGATGGAGGCACACATGGGAGACCATCATGTCAGAACATGCAGAGCCCATGCTGGAGAGCAGGCACACATAGGAGACCATCATGGCAGAATGTGCAGAGCCCATACCTGAAGGAACATGTTCCCATGGAAAGCCCATACAGATGCTTGGCAACAGATCTGAGGCCGCAGAAGGAGGCATTGGCACTTCAGGATGCCTATATATATGAGCACCCATAGAAGAGAGAAGAGGATGGGGAGAAGGATCAGGAGAAGAGAAGACAAAGATTGATAAGATAGAGAGAGCAGAGCTCTACAGATATATTGCAAGAACTCTATGGGATTGGGTAGAGGTTATATGATGGATTAATGCATTAAGGGGCTGGGATATAAATTTTCTTTGTATGGATGAAAGACATGATCCCTGCTGTGATGTATGACTTCGGTCTGATCAAGCTGTGGTAGTCTAAGTGGATCCATTGATTGTAATGAGTATGAATGTAATGAGGATACAAACATAAATGAGCATGAGTATAGTTGATTCGATCCATATCTATATTGTTTCATTTCTGTTCATGGATGTTATGAAATGGATGTAAGCTCTTATATATTTTCATTTCTGTTGTAGTTATCTGTTATCTACAAGTACTTTCTATTTGGAATGAACACATTTGTCTATAGACCACTCTGAGTCCTATGATGAATGTATGTCTCATTTGTCACCATTATTCATTAAGTTATTGACCTAGATGATGGTTTCCCACTTAAATCACATAAAAGAGAGACTCGGTGCCTGCGTGTGCCTTGGGTGAGCACCCAGTTCCCACTGGGTGATAGTTCACCCCAACCTTCACCTATACCAAAACCTCCATCTCGCACCTAAACCTTCACCTGCACCTAAACCTACCACTACATTGGGGGTCTTACTAATGCCTAGTCTAATTCCACCCCCTGTGAAGATAGATTTGACCACCTCTTCACAAACCGCCACCAAGTCTATTCCCACACCTAAGAGGAAGACCCAACCTCTTAAGCCTTGTACCCTGGTTTCTCCCATGCCTTCTTATTCACCTTCACCTCTTCCATCAATCTTAGGCCCACATCCATCGACCTTGGTCAAGCTACCTCTCCCCCAAGGAAAACTTAAAGTAAGGCAACCCACACCCTCACTTTGATCTTCTATTCTACCCACACCTTCTTCATCACCCACACCTTTACCTTCTCTTTTACCTACACCTTTTGCATTACCCTCAACCACGATCTTACCCACACCTCCATTATCACCTTGGTTGACTCACACACCTACACCTTCTACATCCCCTTCTTCTTCATGCACTACTCCAACACCTTTACCCAAGAAGGTGTAACCTAAAACCAAAAACCACACTACCTACCAAAAAGGTAGTTAAACCGACTCAACCCCCAACTCCACCTCTTTCACAAAAATCATCCACACCTTCATCCAAACCCACTCTAACTTCCCATTGTGATCCATTGGCATGATCCTATTCTAACATCCTCACTAGGTTGTTAGAAACCTCCATTATCACACTGCCGCCCATTAAGCCTTTTGACCTGCTCAAACCCAAACCAGTAGGGTTTGACGACTACCAAATTTGTGCATATCATCACTCACTAGGGCACGATGTCGAAAGTTGTAAGGCCCTTAAAAACATTCTTCTTCAACTATGTTCTTTGGATGGTCTCTTTGACAAAGATGACTTGTTGGAGGAGAATTCCATTCCCCCTTCACTCGCTACCATAGCCTAGCCCTATATCTACTCAGCAGCCTTTTCCTGCATCTCCACAACCCTCTTTTCCTCCTCCAATCTATGAAATAAACATGGTCAGAGTAGCCACTCGATCATAGAAAGATAAAGGAAAAGAGAAAACTGGTAGCCCATCCAGTGCATCTTCACCCACCATTCCACCTGCACCTACCCCTAAGGTAACCATCTATGGGTCGGCTTATCCTATTTCTGACGGAGTCACACATCATACTATGATTAAACAACTTCATCAATCTCCTCTAAAGATGTCTTTTTATGACTTAATTCAAACCTCTGAGTCTCATCATCAGGCCCTCATTGAGGTCTTACAATCTATTGAGGTTCCACCAAATGATCTGACACCTGTGGCAGAAATCTTTACCCCTCATCATGTGGCTTCCCTAACTACTCCACCTCAAACTTCCACCCCCATTTCCTCTCCTCAAGTTTCCACTATTAGTTTTGATGATTCCAAGATTTCCCCTCTACAATCAGATGATCCTGATCCCACTCTCTTCATCACCACCTACATCAATGATACTCATGTTCGACGCATTATGATTAATGGAGGTGTTAGTATTAATGTCGTTTCTTCCCATGCATACAAAAAATTACCCATACCCACCCATTGCATGCATAAAAACCCAGTTATGTTGTGTTCTTTCAATGATGCCTTGACTTCTACCCTTGGCACCATCATCCTCCACATCTGCATGGGTCCCCGCACTAGTCCTGAACTATTCTATGTTCTGGAGGGGGAATTTCAATATAACTTATTGCTTGGCCAACCCTAGATTCATGCTATGGGGTGTTTAACTTCAACCCTTCACCGTTGCATAAAATTTGAGTATGAAGGGAACCCCTACACCATTAAGGCAGATCGTTCCCCTTTCAAAGCCTGTAACATGCTTTATCAACCAAATGATGTCCTTATTCTAGTCAAGGTATCTACCACCCCTACTACCTCATCTACCACTTCTGCCACTACATCTTCCACAGTACCAACCCATCTTCCCAACTCATCTATCCCCTCATTGTTCCACATCTTCCATAGCTAGCCCATCTACCAACACACATCTATTTCACCGTCAACTGATACCCCACCTTCCCAGGCTTCGAGTAGCTCATCCATTCCCGCTACTCAAGTCCCAACCTCTGATCCCTTGGTAGGTGTTTTTCAACACCTTTCCTTGGGGGAATACCACTTATACAACGTAAACACATTCCTTACTCCTCAGGAGTATGGAAGCCTTCACCAACACCCACATTATGACTATCGTGTAGGAGAGGTTTTTCCATACAGTCCTCCCCACCTTCGCACCAACTTGACATATGGGGGACTAGACACTTCTTCTTATTCTCTAAAACCACCTACCCAAACCCAGCCTTTCTCATCTGACTTCCAATACCTCACCAACCACCACTTCACCCACACTTTTCTTCATCGATGTGCCTGGAAGGGCTTTGGCTTTGGTCTTTATGAGAAAGGTCATCACACAGTCATACCTTGCACCACCTGAAAACACAAGGACCATTGTGGACTTGGTTTTTCTTCACAGCCTTCTCCCAAGAAGGCTCACATTACACTCATTGAAGGAAAAAATCATCTTCACCTTCCCCACCTTCCTCGCCTATTGCGCCACCTTCACCCATGGAGTCCATGGATCCAGAATCCATCCCTCCTAAAAAAAATCATGAACACCATTTCTTTGGGACCTCTGACCTATCCACATGATGGTGAGGTGCCCTCTTCCCTTCCTCTTCTTTATCCTAACATGTTAGATGATGACACACCTTCTATCAATGTTCATTCAATGTCAGGATGATGATTCTATTCTCACCTATTTAGGTGCAGAATATTCTTACATTCATCGCTCGTTACCTTCTGAGACACAAAACATGTAGAATAAATCAACCATTGAGATAAATATTAATACTCAGGATGACCTTCACATTCTAAAGATAGGCCAATCTTTAGATTCTTCCAAACAAGAAGCCTTCACCTCTTTCCTTTGAGATCATAACAACACTTTTTCTTGGTCTTATGTCGATATGCCTAGTATTGACCCTAATATCATGGTCCACAACATCATGACTATCCCCAATGCCAAACCTATGAAACAAAAGCTGCAAAAATGCATCCACGCATTTCCCTTCTTGTAAAAGAAGAACTCCAGTGCCTCCTTTCTGTTTCCTTCATTCTACCCATTGACTATCCACAATGGATTTCTAACATTGTTATTTTTACTAAAGAGATAGGGGGACTCCACATCTACATAGATTTCCACAACCTTAACCTCACCTTCCCTAAGGATGACTTTCCTCTTCCTAGCATCGACCAACTCATTGATCTTACAACTGGCCATGAGATGTTATCTCTTATGGATGGATTCTCAGGTTATAATCAAATATTACTCACTCTAGAAGATCAACACAAAACCACCTTCATCACCCCTTGGGGGACCTTCTATTATCACATCATGCCCTTTGGCTTGAAAAATGGTGGTGCCACCTATCAGCGCGCTATGACCTATATCTTCCACGATATCATGGATGACATATTGGAAGGATTATGTCGATGACCTTCTCGGCAAGTCCAAAAATTATGCCGAACACCTCTCAGTTCTTAAAGTCATCTTTGATCATCTCATCCAATATTAACCAAAGAAGTGTGTCTTTACCATTCTCTCTGGAAAAATCCTTGGTTTCATCATCTCTTTGTGGGGCATCGAAGTCAATCCCACCAAAATCAAGGCTATTCTCGAGATGCCTCCACCTACTAACCTTCGACAACTTCATAGTTTGCAAGGAAAATTGCAATCCATTCGACACTTTATTTCCCAACTTTCTAACCAATGTCACCCTTTTCATCATATTCTTAAAAAGGATGTCTCCTTCAATTGGAATGATGAGTGCCACAAATCCTTTGAAGCATTGAAGAAATACCTTCTTCAGCCACCTGTGCTCATCCCACCTAAAGATGACAAACCTTTTTACCTCTACATTTCTACCACTGATCATTCCTTGGGTGTCATGCTCGCTCATCACAATGAGAAACACAGGGAGAAAGTGGTTTATTACATAAGCCATACTCTTTTAGACTATGAGACTAGGTATACTCATGCTGAAAATATCTTCCTAGCCTTGGTCTTCATGGCTACTAAACTTTGCCACTACCTACTTAACCACAAAACCTTCATCATCACCAACACTAACCCTCTGCATTACATGTATGCTAAACCTTACCAACATCAACACACCTCACATTGGCTCATGCTCCTTACAGACCTAGACCTGGAATTCATTCATCAAAAGTTTGTCAAGGGACAAACCATTGCAGATCAGCTTGTCGATGCTCCTCTTCCTAGACATCAATCTTCTAACTTTGATTTTCTTGATGAATCTATCACTACCCTCTCCCTTGATGACATCATTTATCAGATGACCTTATTCTTTGATGGTTCTAAATGTCAATGTGGGGGTGGCACAGGGGTCATCCTCATTCCTCTTGATGGTGAGCCTATGCCTTTATCCTTCAAACTCAACTTTGACTGCACCAACAACATCATCGAGTATGAAACACTTGTCTTGGGTCTTCAAACTATCCATAGCCCTATATGTTAAATCCATTAATATCTTTGGTGACTCTCAACTGGTTGTGAACCAAGTCAATGGTTTGTACTAGTGTCGTAACAAGGTCCTTCAAAAGTATAAACATCATGTTGACATACTTTTGACCATGTTTGACACCTACCTCATTCAAACCACTCCATGATCCACTAACAAATTCATGGATACCATGGCTTTCCTCACCTCACAAATACCTACCTCACCTTCAGACTCTAAAATATTTTTCACAGTACAATGGTTGTAGTCACCCTCTTATCTTATTCAAGGCATAAATTTTGTGGGAAGAATCAAAACTGACCCACACGATATTTGGTATAAGTAATTCACTGATTACCTCTCCCTTTCAATTATGCCTCCAGATCTCACTCGCAATGGATGAATGAGCCTTCCTCAAAAGTGTCTCTCATTACGTCATCATGGGGGTCTTCTCTACAAATGTGGCTTTGATGGTATCCTCCTTAGGTGCCTCACTAGTTCTGAAATTCCATACACCATTAAAGAAATCCATGATGGGATTTGTGGTGGACATTTCAGTGGCCTCGCCATTGCTAAACGTATCCTTCACCTCAGGCTATTACTGGCCAACCCTTAACCAAGATTGTTGTGAATACATCAAGCATTGTGTGAAGTGTCAGCAACATGCTAACCTTCACCATACCCCAAGTCACACCTTACAAGTCACCAGAGACTTTTGGCCTTTCTCTCAATGGGGTTTGGATCTCATCAGAGAGATTAACCCTCATTCTTCTCAACATCATCAATGGATCATCACAGTGACTGAATACTACACAAAATGGGTGGAGGTTGTTCCTCTCATTTCTACCAAAGCTGAAAAGATTGTGGAATTCATCAATCATCATATCATTTGTTTTTTTTTGTTCCTCATCACCTTATCACTGACAATAGAAAACAATTTAAAAACAATACCCTACAAAACTTGTGTGACAACTTTGGCATTCAACTCAGTTTCTCTTCACCCTATTACCCTCAGGCCAATGGCTAATCCGAATCTTCCAAAAAAACCCTCAACAAAATTCTTATGAAATTCATTGACGACACACTGGTAAGGATTGGCACACGCACATTCCTTTCACCTTATGGGCTAATCATACCAGCATTCACACTTCTACCAATGCCACACCTTTCTCTTTGGTCTATGGTACAGAGGTCATCCTGCCTCTTGAAGTCCAAATTCCATCTCTTCGTATATCACTCAAAGATATGCTCTCTGATGATGATTTTCACCAAGAACGTTTGGCACAACTTGAGTTACTAGACGAATGTCATCTAAATGCTCTAGACCACCTTCAAATCTACCAAAAATGCATCAAGCATGCCTATGAAAAACGTGTTCATGAATGAACCTTCAAGGTTGGTGATCTTGTCCTCAAGGAAAACCAACATGTAACCAAAGCCGAGAAAAGTAAACGAGGAAAGTTTTCCCCTAATTGGCTTGGACCCTATATTGTTACCCATGCCTATGGATCAGGTGCTTATCATTTATCCTCTCTTGAGGGTAAACCCAAACCTGAGCCCCTTAATGCTTTGCATCTTCAACCATTCTATTGTTGAATAAAGTACTACATCACTTTATGTCACTTATATGCTCATCCCTTGAGTGAACCTTTCCTTTCACCTACCTCTTTTAAGGACCAACGACTCAAACAAAATTGTGTGATTATCCGTCACCCTTTTAGCCTTGTCTTAAATATGAGTACCATGGCTCTACTCATGGCATAATTCTCATGGATACTTTTTGTCCCTTTTCAGGATGGAATCCCATGGTCATTCATCACTTGAAACCCCTCTTTCATAGCTAACCTTTTTGTGCTATGGTTTTTTCCTTCATAAAAGAGGCCTATACTCCTTTATAGTCTTGTCCATGACTTCAAGTCCAAAAATACAAAATATATGGGATAACAAAAACTCTACTCCTTGAGTCAAACTTCTTGCAAATAGATGATTCCCTCAAAAAGGACATCTATCTTTCTCTCTCATGATGCTATAAGTAGACTACTCCCTCGAAGGACAACTATAAAAGTTAGCCACTCATTGTATTTAGTCTATCTAAAAAGAAGACTAATCTCTTTATCTCTCAAATAAAAATAATTCTGGAGCTTCCCGCATCAATCAGCTTCATGAAGACCTCAAGGAGAACCTATTTATCCCAATATAGACTTCCCACATCGATCAGTCTATACATGTAAAAAGAAAAAGAAAATAAAAAGTCAAGAAAAATACAAACTTTTGGTCATGGACTTGCCTATTCTAGTTTTGGGTATCTTGCAGAAGGGGCATGTTGTCCCACAACAAGGTTACGCTTAACAAACTTTTCCACCTTACCTTCTTTTTATTTTCTCCTATCAACTCAAGGGACGTGGTGTGTATTCTACACATTGTGATCACACAACTTCTTTCACCTATGGACCTATCACTCATGTAGTGTATTTAGGGACTTATGTTCAATAAGTCTAGGGGTATGACACCTATGGTCCTTGCCAAATATGGGCATGCCACCTCTTTTCTTTTCTTATTTGTTTACTTATTGTTTCTTCAAATAGGACAAGACCATTGAAATGGAATCAATCATAACACCTTCATCTATGCCTATGCTTAATTCACCTTGCCTATTACCTATTCAACATTTGACCTTGCCTATTTTCAAACATACCTTACCCAACCAAATTATTCTAACCTACTTTCCCAACCTACCTAACTTACCTACTCAACTTACCTAATCCAATCTCATTCTTCCCTGGTTTAAGGGAGAACTACATATAGAACCACCACTCTGTACAGCAAAGTGGAACCAACACCCTACAAAGGTGGTGGTCATACAACTACCACCCTGTCAGGGTGGTGGTCCTGAAACTGACTCAGTCCTCAGGGAGACTCTTCACTTTTGAATATAAAAGAAGAATGGAGCACAAATGGACATGAATTTGAAGCACCCGAGTGTGTCTCTTCCCTCCATGACCTTTCCCATTCTCCAATGCATGAGAGGACATGGCAGAAGGCTATAAATAAAAGGAGGAGCAAGAGAATTGATCATTCAAAGATCCAGAGAGATCAAGAAGCAAAGTATTAATTATATGAAAGCAAGTGAGCAAGATCTTTAGTGATGGAGTGGAATTGTAGGAGCAAGGTGTAGAAACATAGCAAGTAAGCATATGAAGGGAGAGGTTTACATTGTTTTCTCCATTTTCTACTTCTTTTAATCTATAATTTTCTATAATTCACCAATTAAAGTGGGAAGAAAGAGTGTTTTTCCCTTCCCTACTGGTTTTCCCTCCATTGGAGGTTTCTAGGATAAAATTATTGGTGTTTGGAGTTTAAATTCTTTCCTATTCTCTATAATTTCCTTTCTATAGCACTAGATAATTAGTCACTAAATCTTTAATCTTCAATCAATCTATCATTTTCAAAAGTTTGAAAGTAGAACAATATAATTGTGTGATTCATAGAGTTCCAAAGTAGAAGTTTACGGATCATTTTGGTATCAGAGCTGATTATATATCCAGGACTATGGTATTTGATTATTTCTTGTGATTTGTATGATAGTGAAAAGGTCCAAAGGAGAATAATTTTTACCTTGTGAGCCAAATATTTCTACGAAGAAGTGGAAACAGAGAATTTGAGCTCAAATGGAGGAAGAGAACTTGGTTCGTAGAGTTGAAATGCTAGAGACCATGATGGATAGGTTGCATAGAAAACAAGAAGAGATTTCAAATCTGCAAAAGATGGCTTCAGTTAAGCAAGATTCCATGGACTCGGTGGTTTAAGAACTGGCCAAAAAAATTAGTATCAGAAATAGCCACGAAGAGGAAGAATGGGAAGAACGTGAAGAAGAGACACCAATTGTAAGTGAGAAGGTAAAATCCTTCATACACCTTTTAAAGTTGAAATGAAAGTTGAAATAAAGAATTTTGAAGGACAAGTAGATGCAAAATTACTTGATAAATGGATAAAATAGTTGGAAGTCTATTTTAGTGTGCATAATGTCACTAAGGCACAAAGGATCACCTTTGCACATCTCAAAATGGAAGGTCATGCTCTGGTTTGGTGGGAAACCCATCTAGCCACTTGTGAGAGGAAGAAACATCCTATTATCATTACTTGGAAAGGTTTTAAAGAATTGATTAGAGCTAACTTCTATCCTATTGGCCATAATACTGACATGATGATTAAGTGGTAGTACTTTAGACAGGGCAATGATCAAAGTGTGCAAGACTACACTACAGAATTTCCATGGAGACAAGCCATGTTGCTTAATATGGACTTGGAGGATGAGGACATTCTGACCAAGTATTTGGGAGGACTTCACACTCACCTTCGAAGGAAGGTAATCTCCATGAATCCCAAGGATCTCAATGAAGCTTGTGTACAAGCATACTACATTGATGATGAGAAGAAGCAAGGAGAATGACAAGCCAAATGAAGACCAATCAACAGATCAGACAGGAAAAAGAACAAGGGAAGACAAGTAGTAGAGGTAAATGGAAAGGTAAACATGGTGCCACTACTTTTTAAACTTGTAAAGATCCTAAAAATTTCTGTAAGAATTATAATATAAATGGACATACTGATGCCACATGTTGGAAGTTACATCTGGAATTGCACCCAAAGCACTAAACCAAGGATTCCAAGAAATCCATGGCCACTGTGAAAACATAAGGAGAGGTGGAGATTGAGGATGATTCAGATGTAGACAAAAGGCTGGGATGCACGGCCACTAACATGTATGTAGGAGCAGAAGAAGAAGAGATGAGTAAGATTTTTCAAATCAGAATCCAAATCAAGAAGACTAAGGTAAATGCTTTAGTAGATTCTGGTTCTCAGTCAAATTTGATTTTTGATGTGGTTGTAGAACAACTTGGTCTAGAGACTTACGTGCATCCACATCCATACCCATTGGGATGGGTGAAGAAGGGTGTAGAAATATAGGTTACAAGAAAGTGTAAGTTTCAGTTTGGGATAAATACCCAATATATTGATGTATTAGAGGTTGATATCATTCCACTTGATGCATTTTATGTTGTCTTCAGAAGTCCTTACTTATATGCCAGGGATGTTGTGTTCACAAGGAGGGAGAACCGGTATAGATGGGTCAAGGATGGAGTCAGTTTCAACATCCGGGCACACCAGAGAAATCAAAGGAGGCTATGGTAAGTGTCAACCAAGCACCGAGACTTATTCAGGAAAATCATTAGTTTTGTTTACTTTCATTGGAAGAAAATCAAAATGGATGTGAGAGTGCGGATATTTCAGACCAAAGGATGGATAATTTGGATAGTGCTTTTCATTTTTGTAGAAGAAGCCACCATAGGAACTACTCATTCAAGGAGCAATACAAACTTCCACTATGCAATCACCATATCTACCTACAGATTCACTAGACCTAACCGTGTGGGCAGTGAGGAGAAGAGGAGATACAAGGAATAATGGTGACTATAATAGTAACGTACATGGAGAGGATTCAGCCAATCCATCTCAAGAGATAAAGACAAGAAAGAAGGACTAAACCACTACAGTATGGGACCTTCGCCATACTTGAGAAGGTTGGAAAAGAAACCTTCAGGCCATACTTCATGCAGAATGCATGTGATAACAAGTTTCAAGAGAAAAAACCTACTAAATCCATCTATGCATGAAAAATAAGGAAACATATAGAAGATTCCTTCCAAAGAGGATTGTACTCAAGGCAACTCAGAGGAGGATGTAGCACTAGAGCAATAAACTAGAGATCCATAAGAGTCTTGGCAGGTTGGATGAGAGAAGACACCAAGGAAGACCTAGTGGTACTTGAAGGAGCAAGAGAGGGAGTTGATTCCTCTACCACTCCCCCACTAAGATTTTGTGGGACCAAAATCCTCCTAAGTAGGGGAGGTATGATCCATAGGGATCTAGAAAAACACACCACTTCATCAGTTCCATTAGCACCAAGAAGGAGAATTGAAGAAAATGAAGAAAAATGAGGTAAACAGAGGTTCTGGACAGAACACTTCTTTAGAGTTTTGGATGCAGAACTGACTCCTGTGCAGGTGTTCGATGGTGGTCTTACAACTGCCACCCATCTTAGGGCAGCGGTCTTGAAAAGGATTGGTCTACTCAAGGTCTAGTGGTCCTAACACTTTTAAATAGAAAAGAGAAATGGAGCAGAATGGACATGAATTTGAAGCACCTAACTATGTCTCTTCCCTCTCTGATCTTTCCCATTCTCTAGTACATGGGAGGACATGGGAAAGGCCTATAAATACAAGGAGGAGCCAGATGAATTAATCATTCAGAAGATCCAGAGAGATCAAGAAGCAAAGTGTTAATTTTATGAGAGAAAGTGAGAAGGGCATGGGGCCCTTGAAGGTTAATTCGGCCACTCTTTTCCCCCACCCCCTTCCCCCATAACCAAAAACCTAGTTAGTTCATTTTCATAAAGACAATAACTAGGAAAATAACATCAAAACAAACCATACATCACACAATATAACATCAATAACTTGGATTAAACCAAACCATGTAAACATCGCTTCCATAATATCAATAACTTGGAAATTAAACCAAACTATGCCTATACATCTAATTTCCATAACATCAATACATTGGAAATTAAACCAAACCATGCCTATACCAAACCATAGTTTCCATAATATCAATAACATTGGAAATTAAAACATCAAACCATGCCTAAACATCTAATTTCCATAATATAAATAACTTTGAAATTAAACCAAACTATGCCTAAACATCTACTTTCCATGACAACAATATAATGGAAATGGAAACAAATACAATACATGACCAAACCATGCCTATTCTAATTTCCATAACATCAATAACTTGGAAATTTCAACCAAACCATGCCTACAACTAGTTTCCATCATACAATACCTAATGGAAATTAAACATCAATCATAAATTACATCACCAAACCATGCCTAATCATCTAGTTTCCATGACATCAATATAATGGAAATGAAATCAAATTATACAACCATAACATCAACCATGCCTACATATCTAGTTTCCATGATAACAATACAATGGAAATTATACCAAACACGTCATATGCAAATATCATCATCAACTATATAAATGGAAAGTTTTTATATCAATACACTGAATATACAGATAAAAATATAAGTATCTCAAAACTCTCATATACATCTCACCTCTTCGGCACGCAGGCCAGTATAAATCAAAAATCAAAATACAAAATAATCAATGTCTCCATCTCCATATCATCTCTAGGAGGGGCTCATACACCTCTCTACTTCTCTCTCCCTATCTCCTCATCCTAGGCCTCGGTCTCCATGAACTAGTCACCTCTCACCCTGCCTATGAGACCAGTTGCTCCTTGAGCTACTGGTACTACAAGTCCATGAGCTGGTCCTCACATTGGCTACCTGATAGGATTTTTCCTAGGCATATGAAAAAACCTAGAGACCAACATCTGTAATCTAATCTTGATAATACCTAGCCTCGGCCACAACATCTTTGTACCTATCCATGGATATCACCTATGGTGGTGGCATAGCTCTAGCACCTACCTATGGACCCTGTCCCTATACCCTATACAACCCTATCCTACTGCCTGTACTATGGGACCCTGTCCTAGTGCATGTGCCTATACAACGGGACCCTGTCCCACTGCCAGTGTACCTATGTAGTTGCTAGTTGTGCCTGTAATGTGGCCACCTGTGCCTGTAAAGTAGTCACCTGAGCCTGCAGTCCTACAACCTACCCCCCATCCCCTGACCAGTGCCTATGCCTATGCCTGGCTGCCTGTGTAGTTGTCCCTATAAGGTGGCCACCTGTGCTTGTGCCTGAGCTATATGTCACTGTAAATTTTTCACCTTCCCCTCTAACCTATCTCTTTCTACTATAATAGTAAGCAAATCAGGTTGTCATGGCCTTGGTGGTGCTGCCTGTAGTTGGGTTATCCACCACTGCCTATACTCATCAGTCATGCCTACATCATCAATCCTCCTATTAGACAACCTGCTCCTCCTTCCCTGTGGGATCTACTAGATGTGGTGGAGATAATGGTCTCTCCACATCATCCCTACAATACTGTGGAAAGGGTGGAGGCACATCCTGTTGCAGCCCAAACTAGCATCTGACTCAGTCAACCGGTATCATCTCGTGCTCCCCGGGTCATCATCCCTGTATCCATCAAACCAGTTGTAAGCCTGCTAGCTCCTCCTCCATGCCTCCATATGAAGGGAAATCTACATAGGGCCACCACAAAATATCAACTATTGATATGCCATCTAATAGTCACCTGTAATATGTCACATCTCGTGATGCCTCGTCCACCCTAGGATGTGCTCCTATCGGTACCCACCTCCTGAAACCTACTCTATAGACACCTCTGAACCAATCCTATCATGGAAGGCCTGGTGGATGTAGACACACTATGTGCTCATAGGCCCAACAATGAAGAAGATAGGTGCAACACACACCAAACCACCAAATCCTCCTATAGGCCCACAACTCCCTGTAAAGTTGTACCAGGTACGTTGTTGCCCATGCAAAACAAACTCTCTCCTCAATCATGTCCTCCAAAACCCCCATCAATGCCCATGGAAATCTCCCACCCTCTGAGTCTGGGAGTGCAAAACAACCAATCCCCACCATCATCAACACCGCTAATCTCATCTCCTATGGGTGTGTGGCATACATATCTCCATAGCTAATGCTAGCACTATGATAAGACAAAGCTCCCATGGCCTCTCCAAACACTGTAACCATAGGATCAAACACCTCATCTGAAGAAATTTGATACAGTGGCTCCCCAACAATAGGTAGCCTCAAGATCTTGTAGACATCCTCTAGAGTGATCGTCATCTCTCCTGTCGGTAAGTGGAATGTGTTGGTCATTGGATCCCATCTGTCGATGAGAGTGACCATCATGTTGTGATCTCAGACTATCCTCCTATACCATCTAATGGTACATAACCCAACATCCCTCATATGCACCCACTCATCCTCTGTAACACTAGGTCACATCTACACCAAAAGGGGTGGTAATATATCTCTCATCATCAACTGTTGACATGCCTGCATCATCACCATTTAAACTTGTTAATCAATTGGTCCTTTCAATCATTTATTTGACCCTACCCAATCCATACCTACCTACGCCTTTCCTAGCCTACCCACCTTTACCCAACCTGCTTTCCTGACATATTCTATCTAGCCTAATCATCTACGCTTTCTTTGTTTCATTCCTTCCCCACCTATTCCTACCTTTCCCTAACTTAACCCTATCTAACTTAACCCTCACCATTCCTACCCTAACCCATTTCCTACCTAACTTAACCCTCCCACCCATTCCATTCCTACCTAACTTAACCCTATCCAATCCTTCCCCTTACCCTAAATTAATTCCCTACCTAAATTAACCCTTCACCCATTCCATTCCTACCTAAATTAAACCTAACCTACCCCTCCCTTACTTTTCCACTTTCCCAATTTCATTTTTTCAAACTTGGTCACTTTTAACAGTGACTAGCATCGGTCACCCTGACCGATACCAGTCCCCCTTTAACCCCACCAATGTTGGCTAGCCTACCAACATGACTGATACCTGACCAGGCGTCGGTCACTAGTTCAGCCCTAGGGTCAAACCCCCACATCCCCAAATTTTAAAAAATTATTAAAACACCTAAACTAACTACCCAAACCACCCCAAATTCCCTCTACATTCATTTACCACCTAATTAAACTACATTTCACCCTCCCCATACCCAATTTCACCCAATTTTCACCAAAATTTCAATTCCATTTCAAAATCCAAATTATTCATTTTTCTACCTTAGTTTTAACCAAAACCACTAATGGAGCTCAAATCCTACCTCTACTCAGCTCCATCTCCATGGTGGGATGTCGGGTCTCTGTACTGGAGGTCCTCTGGTGCCCTCTCCTGCCTCTGTCATGTTTGAATCACTCTCTCAACTCTCAACCAATCAAATCGCTCAGCTAGATCTCGTGGGCCCGTAAACTACACTCCTTCCACCACTAACCTCTCACCAACTCAGCCTCCTGACCCTCCTTGTCATTTTTCTCATCAAAAAGTTCTCCACAGTCATTTTCTAAATTAGGAAATGCACAAATGAATCAATTTCACATGGATTTTCCATTTTAACCCAAATTTGGCATGACCGACATCGGTCTAGGTCATGCCCTAGGTGACCAGTGTCGGGTCCCCTTACCAGGCATCAGTTCCCTTTAACCATATTGGTCACCCTATCTAAACCAAGTATACCTAATTTGCCTAAAATTTTACTATTGGATGCCATTTTCTTTCCACCTCAGCCTTACCCCAGCCCTACAAGCTCACCTAATAACCTTAACACCTTAACCCCTCCTCAAATGTACTTAGGGCATATTTTTTCCTACACCTGGCCTTACCCACGGCCTTACCTATACACCCACACTGACCTCACCCATTGGACACTCAAATTTTCTTACTCGTTGTACCTTGCAATGATGTCACTCGTGTTGTTTAGCCTACCAACCTTTCCTTGCCTTATGTCATGATGTTTATCTTGACCAGACCAAACCTTTTGGTGCTTTGGAACACACCTAATGCCCATTCCTACACCTAGCCTCATTGTGTTTCTAGGACCATATCCTATACCTTGGATACCTAGACCACATCAACCTTGTTTGGATAAACTATCGACCTTTGATAATGTAGAGTTTGTGAGCTCTTCAACCTAGTGCCTTATCACATTCTACACATGTGTGCATGCATTTGAATGCCCCCACCTATTACCCACACCAATATCACCATTACCTACACCCACACCTTACCACCTTTTCATCACCTACCACTTTATCAAACCCATCACTGATTCTTCCTGCTACTTCATCAATTCCTGGTTTGAGGGGGATCACCTCCACCCATACCTGGGGAAACCTAACCTTCACCCATACCTAGGGCAACCACCTCCTATTTTTGTCATCATCACTTATCAATACAAGCTACGTGACAAAAAGGGGAAAATGTAGACACCCAAATTAGGTCACACCCTACCAAGTCCCCTTCGATTAACATACATCTAACCATGACCCCTCCTCACATCATTATTAATTTAATTACCTAAATTAAATTAATTTCCACCTCACCTAGCCACCTCATCTCTCCACCTCATCCTAGACCTATTCCAAGCCTATTAATTAACCTAGACTAAGTCCCCACTCACCTTAACTAACTAGGACTCATTCTAACCCTAATCTTAATTACCTATCATTCCTCCAACCAACTTCCCACTCCATTTAGCACCATTCCACACTCTTGACCCAGAATCAATTCTGAATCATGCCAAAATTGGGAAGAAAAGGCTATTTTTGGCAAAGTATGACCTTTTCTTTTTATCCCTAACCGATGCTAGTTATTCCTCAGCCAGGCGTCGGTCACCTAACCACCATCGGTTTCCTTAAATAAGGATTTCTCAATCCTTTACCCAGGTTCCTTGAATCTTGGATTCCTAGCTCTTGTGACCTTGCATCCTGACTCTCAAGTTTTCCAGTGATCTTGTGACATACCAAAGGCCCTTACATCATTTAGACACCACTCTATTCATCAAAAAATTAATCCAGAGCTCCAGTGCACTCACAAGGAAGCATCATGCCTTCCTGTTGCCACTGCATTCATTCAGAACCAACCACTCCTTCAACTATCACCACCTCCTGCTATTCATCTTCATTTCACAAGTAAGTAATTTCTTCTTTGTCATTTTTTTAATAGATTAGTTATTTATTAATTATTTATTTCATTTCAACTCCTCTATCCATACCTGATCTCTCCCACAACACCTCCATCCAACCATCTACCCAAAGAACCTTCATACCTTACCCAAACACCCATCTTATCACCTCTGAGTCTTCTTAAAAATCCCATGACCTCACCCAAGCCTTCCCAACTCTTTGTACAATCAGAAAGAGTGCCAAACCTCTCATTTTTAACATTTATACCCAATTTCCCCTACCGACACCAGTCACCCAACCCGCGTCGGTCACTTACCAGTAGCCGGCATCATTCGCTTAACCGATACCAGTCTCTATGACTGGTAATATCTTCCAAACCAGCAAGCCAATAACTCCTTCCCAACAACCCAAAACCTCACCAAATCTTTCCCAGACCTCATTTATAGCCTCTGTCAGACCTGCAAGCCCAGACCAACCTACTAGCCCTCCAAATTTAATCATAACTTTCCTGTTAGACTAGATTTGCTTATTGTGTTTTATATGAGATGCCTAAATCATATTAACTACAGTAGGATTCACTTTTTATGCTCTTTCCTTGCATTAAATTGTTAAAAATGGTGGATTGACAGCCTCCTAGGAAGCATCCTACTTCCCAGAACTAGCATACACTAGGCAGTCCACTACCATATGTTGTTTAATATTATTTGGTGGTATTGCGTTGCTTCTATAGGTCATTCCTCCTAGCCAAAGGGAAGCTCTTCATAATCATCTTGGTCAACATTCACAGGTGCAAACCTTCTTTGACTATCACAGGTATTCCTAAACACAAAAAGAGTGTTCTTTCATATTCTTGTAAGCCACCTGAACTGAAATTACTCAAAAGCCAAGTTCTTTCGTAGTATCTCTTAGAATTTGTAGCATGGTATATCTCTTCAACTTAGGCTGATTATGGAATGTTTTGATTTATCCAAAAGGGCTATGCTACAAATGGTACTGAGTCCAGAATCATGTGGGTCTAGGGTTCATCTCCCAGGAAGCGATCAACGATTTTCTATGGCGGCAAGTGCCGTTTTCATTGAGAGGTAAGGAATCCTTTCTCTCATCTCGTGACAGTGAGGGCCTTACTGACCTGTAGTTATGAAAAATGTAACCTCTGTCCCATGGTTGACACTCACTCAATGGTAGGAAAATAGTTTGAACAATACACTGCAATGAGCAAAATGGTTGGGTATCCATGTGTATAGAAAGTCAATCTCCTTCAAAGATCTACAGCTCGAAACATTGATGGATCCCCTTCAAAAGTGCAGCCCCTATGCATATCATTAATCTATGGGTATCATTTAAGTAAGATGTTGTGAGTTGAATTCTCTGCAGGTCCTTAGATCATGGAACTCTTGTAATCTATCGAGTTTAATGGGTTATGGCCGAAGTTCTAATGATAACTTGATCATTCTAGCTGGATTGTCATTCTTCAACTGGTCCATACTCCTTTATGATGATGACCTTTTTCTCCAAATCAGCTTTTTTGCACCCTAGTTCAGTTCAAACTAGTTTAAGAGTACCAAATATTTAGACCTGATCTTGCATCCACAAGCACTCTCATTACCTTCCTATGGTTTGATTATTACTTCAAAATGTTAGGGCAGGTTATGGGAGGGATTTTTCCTTTTTGGCATTCCATCTTGTCATTCAAATATTATGTGTTCTGAATAGAGCGATTTACGGGATCATGCCCTAGCAAAGTGTGTTAGGTCAATATAATCGATACACCCAATCCCTCGTAAGGTTTTGCAAAGGATATCCTTATAGATGTTAGAAATTTTGAAAAGGTCTAGCATTGAAATAGGTAGCTGTGGTTTTCTCTAATTAATTTAATTACATCATAGTGACTCTCTTGAGGAGGAAGGCAAGAGTGGGTTCTGGGATAAAAAGGTGACATCGTCATTAACCTTTTTTTTCACGACCAAGGACAATAGTAATGAAGATTTACACATTTTGATCATGTTAAAATGATCAATAGGTGAAGGCACACAACCTATGAAGGCATCAAAATGGTCAGTCCGACACATAAAGTATTCTTATTTTGAGATATAATGTCCCTGATCCTAAACATTTTATAATCCCTCGTTTTGGGGAAAGGTTCTTTGAAGATCCCCAAGTTTTTGTTTGGAGACTTGGTTGGGTAGTGAAGTCTATCCTCTATATCACCATTGATGAAAATTAGGAGTCTTGGATTTAGTGCATTAATTTCAAGTACTTAAGTCAGTTTTGTGACCCTTTACGTGGTGAAATGCTTAAAAGTGGAGTTGGATCTAACCTAAACCATGATGGCTTAGGTAAATCATCCATAGTAAGGTTGTGTTTCTGGGAACTCTATTGAATCAGTGTTCAACGAACTCTAACTGCTTTAGTATGGACGATATCTGATGTCATATAGAGGGGTGTAAAGTATTGAATCGTTTATACTCCTATAGGTGTTGTTTCTCTTTGCAAGCTTCAAAGGTGCATGGTTTTGAACGAAATTGTACTCGTTTAGAGTATACTATTCCATCACCGACATGCATGTTTTAATTCTTATTATGAACAAACTTTGTTTTGTCATTTGTTTTGGAATCGTTATGATCGTGGGATAAAGTTTTTAGGTGTCCCCCTAGATAACAATGACTTTTTCGTCATTTGACTCCCTTTTTTTATTACCTCTTCAAAGGTGTTTCCATAATGCATTTATCAAGTGGAACGTAATGTCAGGGTGAAGGTTGGGACCAAATATACTTATCCAATGATTTTTGATAGATATGGAACAAGGAAAGCGGCTAGCTAAGCCCTCTCAATATCTCCATAATGAATTGTGGTTAGAAAGTTGTTCATTGTTTCAAGACGTTTATTTAGAAGCTTGTGGAGATCTAACATGGTGACGTCACTCTCAGATATTAAAAGAGAAGTGATCATACAAATTTTTCTGGCTACATTCCAGAGGATGTATGATATAGATCCCTTGGGGATGAGTTGTAGACTCAATCAAAATCTAATGCATGTAAGCTCCTAAACTTCGTGGGAAGAGGCGAATACAGGCATAGTTATTCACTATATGGACTTCTTGACAAACATATATAATGAAGTGTTTGATATGGTCACAAGGGTCACCTTTTCCCTTACTATTTTTCAAACTTCAGATAATCAAACATGATCGTGGAAGAAAGGTACTTGTAACATGGATCTATCAAACGGATAAGGGCACACTTCATCAAACTCGTACAATTTTTCATTACCTAAGTTTTTCCTTCTTGTAATGCTAGAAGGGCAGTTTTGATAGTGGACCACTCTTGATTGAAGAGCGGGATATTGTCTGGGTGGCATAGGTCATATACAAAGGAATTAAATCTAGGTGTAAAGATCCCCACCCCTATTCTCTACAAGCAAAATTCATAAAGGGGTCTTTTCGTGTCTCTTTCGATGAGGAGTATTTGTTTGGAAACTCGTGGAAACAGAAGATTTAGGTTTTACCTTTGGTATAGGCTAGTTTCAAAGCTTTCGGTTGTTCCTTATTTGCGTGTGACCATCTAAACTTGTCCAAAAGGTTGCAAGCGAGTGATAGAGCTTGAGCTTGTTGTTCTAAGGTTACCTCCTGAGTGGTTATTTTGTTACAATTTTCATTTTTAGGAGGAGGTTGTTCATGATTTTGAATGTATCCTCATGGGTCTTCACAATGTAATCTAACAAAATAGTATAAGATACTCTCAGTTGTTCTCAAAAGGTAAGTTCCTCATCATTTTGTCATCCAGAAGTAGAGGCATGACCTAGGTTTAATATGCAAACAACATAATGCTGCAATGAGGAAAAGTCTACTTAGGTCTCTCAAGGAACCATGATAGCGATAAGAGAAGGGTCAACTATGTGAAGGTAATTTAGCTCCTAGTTCCACAACTATGCATAGAGAAGGAACATGTTTGTTGCGAAATTCAAGTACATCTTCAATATGAAGCAGGATGAAGTTATAGGTATACGTAGAGACAAGAATCATCCTCTCCACCGTGTATTGAGTCAATCATGCACACCTATGATGGTGGTAAACAAAGGGTTGCACACATTGCATGAGGAGATCAGCTGAAAGATAAACAAATAGCACAAATCCAATAACCTTCTGTAGTCCTCCAAACCTCAAATAAGGGTCTCATGTGAAACCTTCCAAGATGGATGTTAGAGATGATTTGTGGGTGCTCTTGAGTGATCTCCAAGCTTTGAATGCAAATGCTACAGATGCAGATACAACAGAGTTTTTTGTATGTCAATTCAGAGGATTTGAAAGGAAAGTAAGCCTGTAATTTATAGAAGCAGAAGGTAGTTGAAATCGGTTACACATGGATAAATGAGTATGCTAAAAATAACATTGTGGGAAGTTGTAATAGTGTCGAGGGTAGTAAATAAATTAATTGCAAAAAGATGCATCCATGAAAGGTGGTTGTATGTGTAATTTAATTGCCCCACCTTTCTAGGATTCTAGAAGTGCAGTTAACTAGGGTAAGGATAGGGAGTCCAAGTGGAGTCTAAGTGGAGTTAGATCAAGTGGAAAATGACTAGGATGTGCACACACTTAATTAATTAATTATTTAATTAATAAATAATAATTAATTTAGCCAAAGGGGTACTAAAGGATACATGGGATTAATTTAATTAATCCAAAGGGGTACAATATGTATTAATTAATAATTTAATCAATTAATTACAAATGGGTGAATAACAAGGTGTACTAGAATAATACTGGGAACAAGTGGAAACATAAGTGTAATTTTAAGGTGTCTACATTTTTCCCTCTTTAAAGTGCTATTGTATAGTAATAGTGCTTTAAAGATAGTAGACGCATGTAGATCAACGAGTGAAAAAATTGTGAAGCATTGAGATTCCCTAGCAAGAAACAGAAGTAGAGGAATGCCCCCTCAAGTGGATGGATGATGCAATAAGGTGGCGGAACAACCACTTGATAGGAAGAAAACAATGGAGTAAAACAAGGATGGGAAAGGACTGTGTTCATAGCATGAGTGTTATTTGGAGAGTAATTTTTAGAGAAACCTGATTTTTGTTGTTATACAATAGATTTGTCACCATGATTATGAAAGAATCAAGATGGTTAACCTAGATGCACGTAAACAAACACACACAACAAAGAAAAGATAAAAAAGGAAAACAAACCCAATATACAAAGTAGGTGTCGACATCAGGGTTATAAAGGAACCAAGATGTAATCACACTACTTGTAAGTGGTCCAAAAAGAGTAAAAATTAACAATGCAACACAAAGTCAAAAAAGAAGACAATCAGCCATGCCCTTAATGCGTGCCACAATGATGATTAAGTAGATACAAATGCTCCCAAGTGGGAATAGGATCAGACTGGAAGAGTGGATTAAAGCGACTCCTTATGAAACTCTTGTTGAATCCATTGTGCAAATGATCAAAGTTGAAATTTCCCTAGGTGAAGTTATATCGCGAAGGAAAAACAATTTTGTGACTTGCCCCAAGCAGAGTTAGCATATCATGCAAAGGGAAGAAAGTGATAGTTGTAAGATTGGCACAATCACTAGGGTAATAGATAAAAGTATGAATTTATCAAGATTGTATTGAAATGTTGAATGATTCACTTTAAGGGTTTTCCAATTGTAGGATTTCTATGATAAGTGAATGTTTGTTCGAAAGTTTTGTGATTTTTTTTTTTGATTTTTGAAATATTTGATTTTTTTTTGAATTTTTTGAAATAAACAAATGCAAACAAAAATGAAGACATTTCATGGCTTAAATAAACCAGGAGGAAAACACAACACGTGCAAATGATAAAAAGATATAAAATAAGTAATAGAAAGAAACCCAATATGAACAGGAAAGAACCACGCTAAAGTTATATGTGAACTAGGATGTGAATAAATTTCCTACAATTGGTCCATGAGCGCATTCTAGATACATAGATTACTGGTTATTTGAACTATCAAACATAAGAAAATAAGCTAAGAATATACAATACAAAATTCCATATGTACAAATGTTAAACAAGCAAACAAGCTAGTGAACAAAAACACACTAATGTAAAAAAAAAATTCTAATAAAGAAGTGAATATATACAGATGTCAAGTTTCCCCCAAGAGAAAGCCAAAGCCAAGTGATGTCCCTATGCAAAGTTACATTGCAAAGAGTAGCTTGATTGATTGGAAAAGATGATTGGGAACAATCAGATGAAGAAAATGGTGAAAGAAATTACAGTTGTGCAAGATTTTTTTTTAAGCATTTTCAAAACATTTTGTATGTTTTTTTTGTATTTTCTAAACAATTTTATATTTTTTTTTGGGATTTTGAATTTTTATATTGTTTTTGTAGTTTTTTTTGTGAGACATTTTTTTTGAATGTTTTTGGTTTTTTTGGAATTTTGAACCACACGCCAAAGAAGAGGGAAAGGAAATTCCCAAGTCAAAAACTACTACATGCTAAATGGAAGGTGCACAATGGTGGTAAACAATGGGCATGACAATCGAACAAGGAAAACATGCGACACACGGCAAGGCGAAAATTTACAAGTGGGAAACAAAGTGAAATGACGAAACAAGTGGATGCACTGATATGCCCTCAGTACAAGGGTTACTCTTCAGAGACTCAGGAGTAGAAATTATTCAGATGAATGGCATTCATAGGCTCCTTCAACTCTTTTCCATCCTCAGTAGATAATTTGTATGCACCAGATCCAAATTTAGTAGTTATAACATAAGGACCCAACCAATTAGGCTCAAATTTGCCCTTTTTTTCTCATGGTTTAGTTGTGTTCTTTTGATTTTCCTTTAGGACCAAATCACCAATTTCAAACTATCAAGGTTTGATCTTGCATTATAATTACAATGCAGTCTATTCTGATATACTTACATATGGTCTAAGGCACAAAGCCGTCTCTCATCTAGTAATTCTAGCTCTGCAAGGCATGCAACACGGTAATCCTCTTCATGAATGAGATGTTAGAGGGAGACACAAAGTGAAGGCACTTCAACTTTGATAGGTAATATGGCTTCAGATCCATATACTAGGGAAAAAGGAGTAGCTCCTGTAGGTGTTCGAAGGAAGTAGGGTAGGCCTAGAGGGTTAGATATAACTGTGTATGCCAATTATGTCCATGTTTATTGATTGTCTTTTCCATAATTGACTTGATAGTCTTGTTTGATGCTTCAGATTGGCCATTGCATTGTGGATAATAGGGTGTAGCCCATTTTAGGTGGATATTATATTTCTTAGCTAGGGCTTTGAGATCCTTATTTTTGAAAGAACCACCATTGTCAGTGACAATAGCAGCAGGGATGCCAAAACAATAGATAATATGGTTGAAGATGAATTTAGAAATATTACACCCAGTAACGTTAGTAAGAGGCATAACCTCAACCCACTTGGTGAAATACTCAGTGGCAGTTATAATAAAAGTGTGGCCATCAGAAGATGTGGGCTTTATTTTTCCAATTAAATCAAGTCCCCATTTTGAAAAAGGCCAAGGTGAAGTAATAGGTTGTAAGGCTTGGGATGGTGCATGAATGAGATTACCGTGTTTTTGGAAAGCCTGAACATTTCTTCACAAAGTTACATGCATCTTCCTCCATTGTGGGCCAGTAGTATCCAATGTGTAAAATATTCTTTGCAAGGACTATTCCACTGGTATGGGCACCACAAATACCTGAATGTACTTCAACTAGCATCTAATTAGCTTCATCCTGATTGAGACATCTTAAGAGAGTCCCATCATAGCCTCTTCGATACAAGGTGTCAGTAAGAAGGGTGTAGCGCGAAGCACGTTGTGCTAAGGATCTTTTATTAGTTGAATTAAAATTAGGAGGATAGGATTTAGTTTGAATGAAGGTGTATATATCATGGTACCAGGATGATCAGGACCAACAATCTCACAAACCATGGTGGACTCCGAAAATTCATATGCAGGCACCAAAATATGTTCAACAAGGAACTCATTGTGAGTTTGATTAGTGTCGAATGAAAGAAGGGAAGTGATAGTTGCCATGGCATCCACTGCTTTTTTTTGTACACGAGGAACTTGTTCAAAATTGATAATCTGGAAATACCCTCTAAGGCTATCAACCATTCTTTTATAAGGTAAGATATTTTCATCTTTTACTTGATATTCTCCGTTAACTTGATTAATGACTAGAAGAGAATCACCAAGAACTGTCAATTCTTGTAGGTGTCATGAGATATCAAACGTAAGCCTACTATTAGTTCTTCATACTCTATTATGTTATTTGTGCAAGGGAAGTTGATATGATAAGATTTAGGTATGAGGTCTCCATCTGGTGTACGCAAGACAATTCCTACTCCAGAACCATGGATATTGCAAGATCCATCAAAGAATAATGTCCATAAGGGTGTTGCTTCTATGTACAACAAGTCTTCATCTGGAAATTCAAAATTTAGTGGTTGTGAACCTGGTAGTGGTGCTACAACAATTGGTTTGCAAGTGCTTGACCTTTGATAGCCTTTTGATTGACAATTTCAATGTCAAATTCGTTGAGTAGTGCAATCCAACTAGACATTTATCCTGTTATGACTGGTCTCAAAAGTAGGTACTTAAGAGGATCAACCCTTGAAATTAGCTTGGTGGTATGATTTAAGAGATGGTGTCGCAGCTTGCCGAAAGTATAAGCAATTGTTAAACAAGCCTTTTCAACCTGCGAGTACTTGGTCTCATGCTCAAGAAGAGTTCTGCTCAAGTAATACACAACTTGTTCCTGACCCTTATCATTGTGTTGCACCAATAATGCCCCAATGGCATGTTCTGTTGCAGATGTATACAACAACATAGGATTATCTTGTATAGGTGGCATGAGTACCAACGGAGATGTCAGGTATTCTTTCAATTTTGTAAAGGCATCTTGAAAGTCTTGTGTCCATTTGAACTGGACATCCTTTTTAAGTAGCTGGTTGAAATGATGGCATACTTATCTGCCAATTGAGAGATGAAGCGAATGAATAGACTATATTTTCCTTGTAGGCCCCTTAGTTGTCAAAGGTTCTGAGGAGGTGGCATATCTATTATAGCTTTGACCTTGGTAGGGTCCACTTCAATTCCTCTTCGTGAGACAATGAATCCCAAAATTTTCCCTGAAGTGACACCAAAGACACATTTTTTTGGATTAAGGTGAACCTTGTACTCCCTTAACCACTCAAATATACACCTAAGAACTACTGGATGATCCACCCTAGTCTTTGATTTAGCAAGAATATCATTGACATAATCTTCCATTATGTCATGAAGAAGGTCATGGAAAATAACAGTCATGGCACGTTGATAAGTTGCACCAGTGTTTTTAAGGCCAAAAGGCATGACCTTGTAACAAAATGTCCCCCATGGGGTTGTAAAAGTTGTTTTATGCTGGTCTTCTTCAGCAATTTGAATTTGGTTATACCCGGAAAATCCATCCATAAGGGATAACATCTCATGGCCCGTAGTAGAATCGACAATCATGTCAATATTAGGCAAAGGAAATCATCCTTAGGACATGCCTTGTTAATGTCATAGAAATCTATACAAATACGGATTCTAGGGGTCTTCTTCACAACTGGTACCATATTAGATATCCACTATGAGTAGTCAATGCACCGTATGAAGCCTGCATCCAATAATTTTTGTAGTTCGGCCTTAACAAGCAATGCAACCTTGGGATGCATTTTACATAGTTTTTTCTTGACATGTTTAGCATCTGGGTGCACCACAAGGTGATGAACCACAAGAGAAGGATCAAGACTGGGCATATATTTGTAAGACCAAGTGAATACATCCTGAAACTCAGTTAGAAGTGTTGTGAAGGCTTTGATTTTGGTTTCTGATAAACTGGCACCTAGTTGTAACAATTTTGGTTGGTCTTTAGTTCCAATGTTAATGGTTTTTGTCTCTTTTACCAACAACTTAGAAGTGTCATTATCTTGAAATGATGTTGGAGGCTTATGTAGATTGTCATATATTTCTAGATCCAAATCTCCTCTCTCTAGTTCCTCTGAAAGGTTTTCACTAGGAGATGCGTCCTTTTCTTTCTTTTTCTTTTTCATTTTTTGTTTCTCACATAGTGCCTCAGAAAGGGTTTCACTATGCAAGATATAATTTTTCCTTTTTCTATGTTTAATTTCATTTTTCTTTAGGACTAGAGATTGTAAGTTCTTCACCAAAGTAAGTGGTAGCATCAAATTTTATATCAAAACCCTTCTTCATGATCCGACAAGGGAAAAGGGTCCCGAGCCCCGAGGAAGCCCTGGATGGCTTCATTGTTTTAAAAGAGATCCATGGAAATATGACATTGTTGGTCCTAATCAATTAGGGAAGGATAAACAATGTCAAGGGTTTTGAATGGATAAGTAGTCTAGGAAAAGTGTAGTTTCAACTAGGTCTTCAAAGAGGCTATGTGTGGAACCGGTCTCAATTTCAGAATATGAGTCTGCATCGCTAGATAATATATCAAATACTATAGGCCAGACACCTAAAATATGCTTACACTTAGCATTTCATCCAATCCAATCAATTAACGACACTTCGTTAAATCCCCATACTTCGCTCCACTCTCAGATGCCCATTCATGACACTCTTTCAGTCATATTCCTCCTATAATCAGCTTATTTGGCTAATATCTCTCTTATTAGCTAAACATTCCTCCTTTCAACCATTCAGAACCTCCCTAGTTCTCTCTAGACCACTTCTATTGGCTTTGTAGGCTATCTATCAGTCACAATTGGTTATCCAGACCCCTCCCAACTCTCAATGAGTCTCTAATCACTTGCTAATCAAGTTTAACTAGCCTAATCCTAGCTTAACTAAGCCTAAAGCATGTTTATCCTAATCTAATCTAAAAGTGATTTTTGAGCTTTAGTCCCACATGCACCCAAATTCCAAATTCTCCCAAGTGGAAAACTATAAATACAAGGCTAAGCCTACCCATTCAAACTACAACTTTACATAAGCTAAAGCCAAAACAAGCCTAAGAAAGCTTAAGAGCTCATTTGCATTAGCCAAGCTAATAAGGCATTTGATCTTGGGTCATCCACCATTAAAATAGCTTCATCTTGCACCCATGTTAGGTTAGTAATGAAATAGCTAAACTTGGCCATGTAGCCATTTAGTGAGATTCATTCACCCTCATGGAGTAAACAACACACAATTTGATTGCTTAGAATCTAACTAGGTTCACTTTCATTAAGCTTTCATAGAGTAGAGAGTAGTATACATGTTAGTTTTTGATGTTTTTGTCAAAGTTATAATGCTTGCATGTTAGTTTCTCTTGTTTAGCTCTAATCCTATGGTGCATGGATGAGTTAGCAAAGCTTTGAGGTTCTTTAGCCTCATTCCATAGCTTTTGCAACTTTCCATTGCACACATTTGGCATGCCCGGTGGGACACTTATGTCCATCCTCCATTAATGGAGTCACTTTGAAGCTTTTTGTTTTAGTTTCTAACTATTTCTTAGTTTTAATCTTTCTAGGATAGTTTCAAAGCTTTCTAGATTAGTTTCAAAGCTTTCTAGATTAGTTTCAAAGTTTTTAGATTAGTTCAAGTTTTTAGTTTCACTAATATTTTTGTTCTAAATGGAAAAAAATCATGTTTCTTAACTAGTTTAGCTAGGTTTGTCTTGTTTTTTTTTCTCTTTGCAGGATCAAAGGAGGTGAAGTGCTGCCAAAAATTGAACCAAATCGATAAAATTTTGATATTTTTGAAAAATCACGTGTTTTTTAGCCACCTATAGGAAAGGGGGCACACACACCATTCTGTGCATGCAGGTGCAACTCTCACTATGTTTTTTTTACACAGAGGTGCACAGGCACCAAAAAAGGGGCGCAGGTACACTAACAGTGGCGCAGGCATCATTAGCAATCTTCCGGAGGCCATAACTTTTGCTCCCGAACTCGAAATGACTCCATTTTTGTTGCGTTGGAAAGGTATTGAAGTGAAATAAACAATGGAAACATAAATTTGGGGTTTTAAGTTACCAAAAATTTAAGGTTTTCATTTTTATTAAACTACTCATTTCTAACATGTCTAAATGCTTTGGAAAAATTGGTCTTTGATGTTCTAACACCTTGCAAGTTTTATTTTGAATCTAACTTCTATTTTGTAGGGTGTTTTTACATGTTTGATGGTGATTTGACTTGTTTAAAAGGTTAATAAACATTGCATGTTTAATCATGAGATTAAAGTCATGTATGCTCTTCCCTCGCACCTTTTAGGTGATCTTGGGAATCAGAAATGATTCTTAAGTCCTTTTGATGCTTTGAGGTTGTTAGGAATATTTGAGTGGAAATTGGCTAAACTTGGCATAGTTGAATTAAAAAAAAATTCCATTTTGATATCTTTTTGGATTTTTGAAGACAATCATGTATGCTCTTCTCTTGCATCCTTGGATGAGCTGGAGAATCAGAAATGATGCCTTCTCTTTTGATGGAAAAATACTAAAAATCATCATACAGGACCAAAATGCCATTACTTGCCAAAGAACGGAGGAATCAAAACAAAAGTTCAGAAAACTACTAATACAGTTGTTATACAGGTTGCCAAATGGTGTTCGAGCAAACCACATCTAATTAAAAAAGATAAAACGAACAACATATTCAAAACACTATATTGCAGGTTTCAGAAAAGGGTACGTCCCTCTCCGCTCAACTGGAACATAACCCCTTTGGCATAACGCCTTAAGCTACAACAATGGGGGTGGTTCCAGGAACCCCAAAGTAGTCCACACAAGAGGGAACCTTGTGGATGAAACGGGAAGTGCTCCGCACTACCTATCTGACTAGTAATTCCTTTGTGAGATAGAGTTACAAGTTGTCCCTATGTGACCCTTTTAAGTACACAATTGGATGCATCTGATGCCCACTGTGCTTGAAGGGGGAAAAGTCGAGATACTCCCAAACTAGTCAGTGTGACTTTTTGGGTAAATCATCCCGCTCGTGGATAATCTTTGTAGCACCTAGGACGAGAGAACCACCTAGGAAAATATACTTTGGCCAGGAGCCCACTTTGACCATTCTAAAAACTGTGTTGAGTTGTGAGCCATCATTTTCATCACGAAACGTGTGACGCATTACTCTGGCCTAGTTCTTCACTTACCTTAAGGTAAGGTGAAACTCTGCCAAAGTAAAGCCAACATTTTTCACCCCCATTTTGATCTACCTCCTTCACCTTCTTTTGACACTTTGTTGATCAAAGGAAGGGTGACTACCTTTGTGTTACCAATCGATTGCTTCTGCCACTTTTTTGTCCATTTACGCCCATCCATGTTTGCGGCTGGGTAAGTTAAACATCTAAAGTGTGCGGAGGCATATTTATATCATTGGTAGCCTTTGTGATCTTGATACCCACGTCAGGATCATCATCATAGTTAGGATTGATTCATCATTTTATCTCCCTTTGACATGTTACCTCGTTTGCATTGTCTCGACATAATTAAGATACTTATGTCATGTTTCTCGTAAACATGATCTAAGTTTCCGCATTGTGGCGTTACGCTGCCCATTTTTAACACATCCTTAGTATACTTTGACCTAGTTTGATTTCAAACATTGTCCTAAATCTTGAAAGGTGTCACTTACTTTGTTTGCATCATTTCGATACCACTTTGACACTAATATCTCACTTCTCCGTGAAGCTTGATAGACGTGTCCAATTGGTGTGGTTACCTGGCTTACATTTGTAAACCCCACCCTTTAACATTTAGGTCTTGTTGGTTGTTGAACTTGTCATGGTATCCTTTGATTGGGAGTCACATCTACCCTTTGTTAATATTTACGCCTTGTTCATTTCGAGCTTGACGTAAATATTTACATTGTGTTGATCATCTTTGCATCGAATTATCATTTGCACACACATTTTACATAGGGAGTAGTTCCTTGTTGATTGGCTTTGTGTTTCACACTTGCATGATTGTTCCTTGTGATTATTCATTAGAAAATTATTTTCTAGGGAAATCCCTTTTGATCTCATTGAGATTGCATCATCACGATGTTTATTTTCCTTAGACCCCCTTCAGAAAATCACACACGCATCTCCATACTTACGAAATGTCTAGTTGGTTGTTGTTATGCTACCCAAATGGACATGTCACCTTCTTCACTTTGAAGGAGTTCCATCACACTATCTAGGCCTAGATATTTGAGATTAAAATGATGCCAAAATGACTGACTATCATGCGGTTCCCCATACTTACAAAAATAAGGAACCTAGGTTTAGCAATTCAAATCAAAAGATTCCCATTATGACTAAACCTCATTTGGTTCTTCGTGCTAGAGAGCCCATATGGGTAACTCATTCCCCACCTTCATCTCATAGTCGGTGGTATGATTTGGACACTTCTGATCCAAATTATTATTCGAGTTCCCCCCACTCTTCTTCTAATTCTAATCCAAACATTTCCTCTTCTTCTGAGGATTCCAATCCAAATATTTCCTCTGACTCTTCTGATGATTCAGATCCAAACTACTATTCAGATTCATCTAATTCTAATGACTCCTATGTCATGGTCCTCCCTATCTTCATGAACCTCTTCATCATACATTTAATATGACTCCTACATCGCAGTCCTCCCTTTCTTCGCAGGACCCCTTTTATCAGTCACCTCAACGACATCTTCTTCCTTTGAAGATACGTGTGACTCCAAATCCCTCCAATCAAACATCTAATACAATTCTTGAATCACAGTCCTCTCTTTCTTTGCAGGACCCTTGTTATTATTCATCCAATGTGATTCTTGAATCACAGTCCTCCCCTTCTTCGCAGGACCTTCTTCATCAATCACCCCCAATAAATCTTCCTTCTTTGAAGATTCATGTGACTCAAAGTCCTTTGAGTCAAACGTCTAAATCGACCCATGCGTCACAATCTATAGACTTTGGACTTAATCCTACTAGTTTACAGATGATATACCATCATATAGGTAGGTCCACACCACCTTCTTCTACTCCTGAGACATCTAGCTACACATCTTCTTCGTCTCTCACATCATCTTCTTCTATCAATCATCATCAAACATCTTCTAAGTCTTCCACACCAAGTGAACCTCTTTCTTCCAATCAACCCCTGGTGGTCGATCAACAACTCATACTGATTGACCTCTTTCAGAATGAAGAAACAATCAGGGCATTTATAGGGGCACATGAAGATATTCCTTTAGAAGATTACGAGAAAGGATTCTCTTTAGACTTTGATGCGCCCACATATTCTGAGAAAAATGTTGATTCCTTTTATCAAGAAATAGAGGAAGAGCCTCAAATCATGCAACTTGATCCTCCTCTTATTCTTCCATCTTCACATTCTTCATTAAGTGAGGAAACTCCTAGGTCTTACATTGATCCACAACCTATCTTCTCATCTCCCAATCACTCCTTGTCTATCATAATTCCTCAATCACAATCTCTTATGGGGTCAACACCAAGTAGCCCTTCATCTTCATCTAGGTGTGGGTCACCTTCTAGTAGCCCTCCCTCTGCTATTTGTGGGACATTTTTGAGAAGTCCACTATCTTCTATTCTTGGGGCATGCCCAACTAGCCCCTTGTCTTCTAGGTATGGATCACCCCCGGGTAGTCCATCATCTTCTATTCTTGGGCCACATCCTAGAAGCCCATCATCTTACATCTATGGGTCACATCCTAGTAGCCCTTCTTCTTCTATTCTTGGGCCACATCCTAGTAGCCCTTCATCTTCTATCTATGGGTCACATCCTAGTAGCCCTTCTTCTTCTATTCTTGGGCCACATCCTAGGAGCCCTTCATCTTCTATATATGGCTCACCTCCCAGTAGCCCATCTTCTTCAATCCTTGGACCATATCCTTTTCATCCATCACATCATTTCTTCTACCAATGACCGGTGGCAAACCCATGGTCATTTCTCACATCAGTTATAAATGTCCACGTTCACTTTCTTCTCCTTCTCGGGATCAGACAAGTCACATGTTAGCTTATAAGAAACCCAAACAGTTTCTTAATCAAGCTCAGATCAAAACTTCAAAGAGCTCTATAGCTCCCAACAAATCAAACAATCTCAAAATTCTAAATCAAGCGCGATTCAAGAATGCACACCAACGTAACCATCAAGTATGGCACAAAGTGCATAAACCTCTGGATGGGGAATTAAATCTCCCACATATGAAATCCATGTTTCAGAACAAATCACAGTCATTTATTGAGTGTGAACTCACCTCAATCATCGAGATCGGGGATAATATCACTCTCGATAAACAAACGTGCCTAGTCTCCCTTATCAAGGAAGTCACAAACATTGTTGTTGGATCTTACCACACAGAGTGACTTTGTTAGTCCCAACCTCTTAAAACTGTCAAAAATCTAAAAATAAAAAACAATTCAAAAATATAAAAAACATTGAGAAAACACAACAAAAATCAAAGGTACAAAGATCAAACATTGCAATCAGGTATTGTGTACACATGGATGTTTCTTTCTTCCCTTCCTTGCTATTTTTCTGCAAGTCTCCCTACCATTTTCATCCCTTCGGTGATGTTTTGGTTAGCTTATTCACACGCATTTTGTGACATTTATCTCTATGGTATCCATTTGACCCTGGTCTTTTATCACCTTGGTAAATTAAAGAACGACTGACCTCTTAGAGATCCTATCACATTCACCATCTAATAAACTTGTTGCGAAGAACTTTTGGACATATTTGTTGACACTAGCCAATGTCATCATCACAATCACTTCCACCTCCTTCCATCAAGCCATCAGTGGTTCTTAACCCCTTGTCAAACAAGAGAGCTGAAATAAGTTTTCAGAAAGCAAAAGAATCAAAATCAATCAAAAATCAAAAGCTAAAAGCTACAAAGCAAAAGCAAATTGATATATAACTCTCTCTTGGGGTATTTCCAATAATCTCTATCAGGGGTATGGATGCCTGACTGGTAGTAGAGAAATGTTGTGATTAGAATCAAATACATCTCCATCGGGGCTATGGATGCCTGGCTGGCAGCGGAGCAATGTACGGCTATCCTTTCACCCTCCATTCACAAAATCACCTTTCAAAATCAATCATTCCTACACATTGGCTAGGGTGTCTTCACTTGTTGTCTATTAAATCTTCCCTTCAAGAGGTAATAAATTCCACGTGCACACACTGGATCTCTATGAGTAAACATGGATTAGTATGTTACCAAGTGTCTTTTTTTTACCTTGTTCAGACTCTTACTCTAGTCCATATCTCATCTCATGATTTGTGCCTTTGGCTAATCACTTCTTCATCGTGAGGCTTCTAAGCTACATTCATATCATTCACATCATTCTTCTACTTCATTCAGAACATCCATGTGTATAAGATTACTTTTTTACCATGTTTTCAGGACACCTTTGTCCCCTTTCACAAAAATAATCTTCTCCTTCCTTTCTATCATGTGCTTTTAGGCCAACTTACGCTGGGGGCATCCTTGCTTCTTCCCAGCACTTCATTGGTTTATGTTCATCATCACGATGAACCAATCCATAATGGCCTTGGGTCCCACTTCTACCTGTGAAGAGTTTTCCTTTGAATACTCCCACCTAATCGTTGGGGCATTTTTGCATCTTCACCTTTCTCATACGCACGTGGCCTTATGCCCTTGTACATCCCATCTATCGCTAGGGGCATCCACGCTTCCTCGTCTTCCTGTACATAGTTTCAGAAAATTTTCAAAAAAAAACATTCAAAAACATTCAAATATGTTAGAAAATCCAAAGAAAAATTCAAATATGTTAGAAAAATAAAAAAAATTCAAATATGTTTAAATATATGTTTAAAAAACTTCTAAAAATTGAAAATCATCCTACAAAACGTCACTCTTTGGTTCTCACTTGTTCATGCGTGTGACTCACGGATCATCTTGATCTACCTCCATCAACAAAAGTTAGGCTGCTTACTTCGTCTGTACTCTGGGGCACAACGAGTTGCCTGGTACTGTTTCATAGTGCACATTGCTTTTTCATCAGACCGAAGTGTCCTCCATTTTCCCTTTGCATGTATCCTTGCTTGGGGCACCATCATTAACCCTTGTCGTTAATTCGAATAGGTTGGAACTAAAGCTTGATAACAAAAACATTACATTATTGTTTCTCTGTTAGGTTTAGCTTGTTTACTTTCTCATATTGCATTGCATTATGTATGTTGCATGGAGTTAGGCATATTTTACTTTCTTGTATTGTATTGCATTTTGTATGTTGCATGGAGTTGGTGTTTTTAGCAATGGACATTTGTTCGTATATGGCTTTTCATGTCATACTACACTTTTGTTCATTCTTTTTAATAAGGACCGATGATGAAGATCTCTAGCAATATGATGAAAAATAAAGTTGTTTAAAAGGCACTGGATGGATGTTAGCTCATTCCCCCTTTCTCATACTCCTTTTCTTCTATATCCCCTTTCTTTTCTTCTTCTTCACATATCATTTCTTCTATTATCTTTCTGTCATCTTTTCGATCGTCAATCGAGTTCTTCTATCACCCCATCGACAATCGAGGGGGCATCCTTCATTATTCTCATTTTTCTTCTATCCCTTCAAGATTTTCTACTTGTTTATGCTTGTCTACTTTCTTTGAAGTGACGTCACTTACGCCACCCCAAAGAGGGGAAAATGTAGACACCTAAAATATGCTTACACTTAGCATTTCATCCAATCCAATCAATTAACGACACTTCGTTAAATCCCCATACTTCGCTCCACTCTCGAATGCCCATTCACGACACTCTTTCAGTCGTATTCCTCCTATAATCAGCTTATTTGGCTAATATCTCTCTTATTAGCTAAACATTCCTCCTTTCGACCATTCAGAACCTCCCTAGTTCTCTCTAGACCACTTCTATTGGCTTCGTAGGCTATCTATCAGTCACAATTGGTTATCCAGACCCCTCCCAACTCTCAATGAGTCTCTAATCACTTGCTAATCAAGTTTAACTAGCCTAATCCTAGCTTAACTAAGCCTAAAGCATGTTTATCCTAATCTAATCTAAAAGTGATTTTTGAGCTTTAGTCCCACATGCACCCAAATTCCAAATTCTCCCAAGTGGAAAACTATAAATACAAGGCTAAGCCTACCCATTCAAACTACAACTTTACATAAGCTAAAGCCAAAACAAGCCTAAGAAAGCTTAAGAGCTCATTTGCATTAGCCAAGCTAATAAGGCATTTGATCTTGGGTCATCCACCATTAAAATAGCTTCATCTTGCACCCATGTTAGGTTAGTAATGAAATAGCTAAACTTGGCCATGTAGCCATTTAGTGAGATTCATTCACCCTCATGGAGTAAACAACACACAATTTGATTGCTTAGAATCTAACTAGGTTCACTTTCATTAAGCTTTCATAGAGTAGAGAGTAGTATACATGTTAGTTTTTGATGTTTTTGTCAAAGTTATAATGCTTGCATGTTAGTTTCTCTTGTTTAGCTCTAATCCTATGGTGCATGGATGAGTTAGCAAAGCTTTGAGGTTCTTTAGCCTCATTCCATAAGCAATCAATGCCATCCTGGCATCGTACAGCCAAGATTCATTTAGAGATTGGAATATGTTCATCTTCTAGATATTCATATCGTCTCCAAAGAGTGTTTCCGAGATAGTAATTTGGAGGTTCTTGTAAATGAGGAGCGTTAGGATGCCCATAGCTGCAAGGTGATAATGGGAGTTTTCCAACAAGAAATGCATTGTCAAGTGTGTACTCACCTAAGCCTTTATGAGAGAATGTAACTTCAGGTGACACCTTAGATGTAGATGCTCTAGAGGAAGATGCAAAGAGGCATGAGGAATATCCTCAGGTGATGCTTTAGATGTAGATTCTTCAAAAGAAGATCAAGCATGAGGGCACAATATTACATCAGGATCAATACGGTTGGTAACAATAGAAGTTGCGCTAGATCCAATTGTGCTATCAATAGATGGACAATAGTTTTCCTTTTTGTACCTTGCTTCAAAAAACTTACAGTATTCAAAGGGGTCAGTATCGCCACACAAGGTGAACTCTTTGTCATTATGTGGAAACTTTATGCATTGATGGAAAGTGGAAGGTACTGTGTGCATCACATGTATCCAAGGTCTACCCAAAAGAAGGTTATATGATGTTTCTTCGTCAACTACATGACACATAATGTCAAGGAGCTATCGGGCCTACTTGTATGGGAAGAGTGATGGTACCATAAGACTGGCACTCAATATTATCATAACCATGAATGGTAATGATATTAGCATCTAAGTCATCTATTGTATGACCAAGGAAACAAAGCATTTTTATAGAACAGATGTTAAGAGCCACTCCATTGTCAATAAGAACTCTCTTGACTTTATGATCGGTAACATAGGCTTCGATGTACAAGGAGTTGTTGTTAATTAGATTTGGGTTCAACATATCTTGAGGGCCAAAAGATAGGATAGGAGTTTTAGGCGTAAGGTTCACGATCATAGCCTGAAACTGTTGAACATTGAGAGTATGAGGAACACACGATTCATTTAGAGCACGAGTGAGAATATCCTGAAAGCTAGGTGACTCTTTCAGTAGTTCCATGAGAGAGATATGTGCTGGCATGGTTGTTAATTGTTTGATGAAGTCATACTGACCTGGAGTGGAAGATTTGGCATTAGAATTTGACTTTTGATTTGAAGGAGCTATTGGTTTGGACATTTGAGGTTCTGCAGAAGACATAGAAGGTTGGTTTTCGCAGGAACCCATATCTTCCATTGGCATGTGGTCACAACATTACTCGAAGGTGTGAATTTAATGGTCACCATTGTAGATGGTACTTCCTCAATAAATGAGATAATTGAACTAAAATCAGCATTATTGGCAGAGGGACCTTTGTCAGCATTTTTATTGTCACCGCCATGTTTGGGAAATGGGTTTGAGAACACCTTAATATTGTCATTAGGTGTTCTATTTGGTGATGGTTCTTCAATAGTGATATCTCCACTATCAATGAGGTCTTGGAAAAAGTGATGTAAGTGAAAGCATCGATCAGTCGGGTGACCATCAATGCGATGAAAATCACAATAAGTATCAGCCTTGTACCAAGTAGGCTTGGGTTCTCCCTCAACCCAAGGTCTGGTGATGGGATAAGTAACCATGTTTGCATTAACGAGTTGTTGAAGGACATTTGATAGAGGTTCTCCCAAAGGAGTGAAATGACGTCATTTAGAATCAGGAGAGGAGGAAACCTCTTTGCTAGGAACAACAAGAGGTTGTTTACCTTTGTTTGGTCTAGTCTGAGTGTTTTGGATGTTGTGGACATTGTGGTTGTCTGTAATACCATCATTGACCATATTACAGTTGTGGTTAACATGTTTAGATTTGTCTTGGTGAGAGCTATTAGGATGGTTACTATGTTTCCCATTGTCTTTTGAATGAGGTTTAATCAAACCTTTTGCGATAAGGGATTTTTCAATCTGTGATCCTTTCTCAATAACTTCTTCAAAAGTATTAAGGCAATGCATTTGCATGTGAAAGGATAGCTCACTGTTGAGATTGGGTACAAAGATGCTCACAAGATGCTTCTCAGGCATGGAGCATGGGAAAAAACTAGCAATCCCATGCCATCTTTGTAGGAATTGTGTGAAGGTTTCATTTGTTCATTGTTTGGCATTACACAAGTCCATCATTGTAATTTCAGACTCTAGGTTGAATGAGAAATGTTTGACGAACTTCTCTGAGAGGTCTGTGAAAGTTTGTATAGAGCCCTTGGGGAGGAGTAGGAACCAATCCAAGGCTTGTCTTCCTAGACTTCATGGAAAGAGATGCATTAAGAAGACATCACTATAGGCCACCTCTTGGAAAGCCATATAAAACTCCCTGATATGCTCTCTAGGATCACTCTTTCCCTTGTATTTGTCAAATTTGGGCATCTCAAAATATTTTGGAAAAGGAACACGCAAAATGTCCTTATCGAAGGGGTAAGGACACAATTCTTCAAAGTTGAATTGTTTGCATTGATGTTTCATACTAGAGATGGTGTCCTTCATCATTTTCCATTCTTGGGAAAATGGTGAGTTATTCTGTAAGAAACATAAGGATCCATAATTTGTAGAGTTGTTTTTATCTTTGGTGTGTGCTAGTATGACTCTTAAATGAAGCATCACTAGATTTCTTTGGTGCCTCCTTGTCATGGGATTCATTGGTGACTTTGGAATTTAAAATAGCAAGTTGTTTAGCCATGTCATTAATTTGATTCATGAGGGCTTGAGTAGGATCAGTGGCTGAATCAGTTGATTTTCCTTTGTTCCTTTCATCATATTTTTCTTTGTTTGATTCATTGCCTTTGGTGTTGTTCGAGGTGGACTTGTTTCGATCATCATTATTCATGTGACTAGGTCCCGCCTTATCATCATTATTTGTCAAAATGAAAGGTTCACCCTTGTTAGGTGGTGGTTTTCCAAGTAATGTTTGTAAACTAGCTTCATCGAAATCAGAGGGTAATTTTTCTCCCATCTCAAGGAGATGAAGAAAAAATTGGTCTTTATTCATACGTAAAATATTTTCAACATGGGATTTTTCTTCGAGTGAGATGTCATTTTGATCATCCTCGGAATTTGGTCATTATCACTATCAAAATTTCCAAAAGGATTTCATTCACCCCTTCCAAAAGGACTATAATCTCTTTGTCATCTTCCCACCATTTTTAAAAGAGGGAGGGACCAAAAGAGATATGTGAAAGATAACTCAACCCATAGCAAAGTGAATGTGATGATGGAAGAGAGGTGTGTGATTAAGTTTGATAATAACTTGTCCCTTAACAAAGTGAATGCTAAGATGGGAAAGAGGTTTGGAAGATATGAGTGACACAACCCTTAACAAAGTGAATGTCAAGATGGAAGCATGTGAAAGTGTTTGATAAACTCAACCCTTGACAAAGTGAATGCCAAGATGGAAGAGTGGTGTGATGTGATGAAGGTTCTCATCCTCTAACAAAGTGAATGCTAGAATGGAGGAGGGTTATAGTGACAAAATTCTGAATGTGTTCAACCTCTAACAATGTGAATGCTAGAGTGAAGAAGTGAGGATAGATTGATTGCAAATGCACTCTACCACCTAGCAAAAGTGAATGCTAAATGGGAAGAGGGTATGAAAAAAGGATTCAAATCATATGTGATGTGCTCAACCCTTAACAAGAATTAGTTAAGAAGGAAGAGGCTAATGAAGAGATAAGACTCAAATATTGATAGTGTAAGCATTGGAAAGAAGATATGATGAAGTGTCTAGAATGCAACAAATATGTTGTCAAGTTAGAGACGTGAAGAAAGAAAAATATACAGTTTAACAATGATGTTTTCAAACTAAAGGATGCAAGAGGGGAATGAAGAGAAAATGTGATGAAATTGAGTTGTGGAAAAAGTGGAACACAACACCATTAAGATGTGAGTCGTAAGATGAAAGTGCTTGAGTGAGGACGTGGATATCCACAACTCAAGACTTGATGTCGAAAAGAAGATGAAAACTTAAACTTTGGGAAGGTTATCCAAATGTTTAAGTGTTGAATGAAATGGGAGATAAACTCAAAAGGAGGTGAATACAAAAGATAGAAGAATTTGATAATCACGAAAGGGGAAGAATCAAATAAGTGAATAAAAACTCCAAATGAATGAAAGAAGATCAAATGGAGAAGACAATGAGGATGAAAAGAAGAGAAGATTGAAATAATGAAAGGAGATGAAAGTTCCAAAAAGGGGAAAAATGAGAGTAAAATGAAGGTTAGTGAATTACTGATGACGAGAAGAAAAGAAGATGAGAACATATGAAATGAGGATGAAAGTAGAATCCAAACAAGGATAGTTTGGGAAAATGACAAAAAGATAAGAAAAGTGAAAGATGGATCCCAAACAAGGAGTATTTGGGAAAATGAGTGTGGAACACTACTACAAAAAGAAAGAAAAACAAAAGAAGAAAATTGAAAAAGAATTTTTTGTTTGAATGTTTATTTATGGCCTCTACCTTAGATTGGCTTGGAAAATGTTTGGCTTCCTAGGTGGCTCTCTCAACTAGATGTCAGAAAAATATCTGAGTGAGCACGACACTATTGCTAGCTGAAGGCTTTAATTTACCCCCTTTAAAACCCTTAGCAAAGATCTTGCTCACAATGAATCACACTGGGGTCACCACTAAGGATATCCATGACTCTAACTCACAAAGGCTTTACTAGTCAGGTAGGATAAAAGGTTCCCATTTCATCCACCAGTTCCCTCAAGGTGTGGACTACTTTGGGGTTCCTAGAACCACCCCCTTTGTTGTAGCTTAAGGCTTATGCCAAGGGGGTTATGTTCTAGTTAAGCGGTCGAGCCGTAGCTCTTAACCAAACCTGCAAATCAAGTGTTTTGAATGTGGTGTTTTTTTTAATCTTTTGATTTAGGTGTGGTTTGGTTGAACTCCTTTGGCAACCTGCAGTTAGTAGTTTTTGAATGTTTTAATCCACCTTGTGTGAGAGTGGGTCCTGCAAACAATGATTAGAAAGTTTTCTGGAATGAGGTAAAAATAACAAAACAAATAAACAAGATGACAGAAGCGAACCCACATTTCTGATTTCCAAGATCACTTAAAAAGCACGAGGAAAGAGCATACATGTGGGTTGGCTTTGGTTAAGTGAAATGTTAATTCCCCAAAAACAAAAAAGAAAAACAACCACATTTCTGATTCCCAAGATCACTTTAAAAAGTGCGAGGGAAGAGCATACATGTGTGGCGATTCATGTTAGTTGCAAAAAAACAAAAGAAAACAACAAAGGAAAAGTATGCAAAAACACATTAGAAAGGGTTAGTCTAGTTAAACAAAAATGATAAACATGTGCATAAAATGGATGAAAAATGTGAAAAATTGGACCGAAACGTCCAATAACACTAAATTTTGCAACCTGCACAAGTTAGTCCAATATAAAATAAATAAAGAAACTAATATAATTACAACCTTAAACTAAAAATAAGAAATTAATTTAAAATAAAATTAAAAAAATTAAAATAAATAAAAATAAACTAACCCTAAAACTAAAACTATAAACATAAGTTAAAAGAAAATGGAAAAACCTAAAAATAAAATTTGTGTGTGTGTGTAAAACATAAACAAAGGATAAGGGATAACTAAAGGAAATTAAACTCAAAAGAAAAGGAAAAAAGCCTAAAGTATAGTTTATGGCTCGTTTGTAAACCTAAAGGTGAGAGCTAGGGGTAATGGGCTCAGAGGTGGGGGTCGAGGGAGGGAAGGGAAGCTCGGGGTTCAGTGGGGAGGGAGATCAGGCAGGGTGAGGAAACTACAGGTGAGAGGGGGAGGGGTTGAGGTGAGTGGCTGAGGGGGATGGGCTCAACAAAGAGGGACAGCTGGGGTAGGGTGGAGGGAGGGTTTGGGATGGGGAGCAGGTGAGGATGGGTGTGGGTGGATCATAGGGGGGGAGGAGGTGGGAGTGGCTCAGGGGTGGGGATGGGGAAAAGGAGCTTGGTGAATGGGGATCTGTGAGTGAGGTGGATGGGAAATGGGGATAGGGAGTGAGGGGTTAGAAGGGGGCTGAGGGGGTTGGGGTCAGGGGAGTGGGAATGGGGATGGGAGGAGGAAGGGGGGTAGGGATGGGGAAAGGGGTGAGTGGGGGAGGGGGGAGTCGGGAGTAGGGAAGGTGTGGGTCAGGTGGGGAGTTGGGGAGGGATGGGGTAGGAGGAGCTGGGGGTGGGGTAAGGGTAGGGAGAGGTCGGGGTAAGGGAGAATGGGAAGTGGGTAGGTGGGTGGGAAGAGTGGGTTAGGAGCTAGGCCATAGGGGACTGGGGAGTAGGTGAGGTGGGAGGGGGTGGCTCGGCCGAGCTGGGTAGCTAGGGAGGGGGGGTAGGGGTAGGGTAGGGTTTAATTAGGGTTTTTTTTTTTTTCAATTTTTTTTTTTTTTGTTTTTTTTTTTTTTTTTAATACAATAAAAAAATAAATAACAAGATAAATATTTATATATAAAAATATTTAAAAAAAATCTAATGTATTGGATTTTTTGTTTGTGCAGGTGTCCAAAAAATGTGAGGTGAATGGAAAGAAAACAAAGAGTAAAAATATGAAGAAAACCTAGAAATCTGCAAACTCAAATTAGACCTACAAAATTTAAAAAAAAAAACCCAGGAAAAAAAATAAAACAATAAAGATGTTTTTCCTATAACTGTAAAACAAAAATTATGTGTTGCTTCTTCCTGCACAATTCACCTAAAAGCTGCACAAAACAAGAAGGTTACTAAAACAAAGAAGACAAACAAAAAGAAACCAAAATGAAAGAGGAGGGGTGCGAGTCCCACCGGGCATGCCAAAATGTAAACAAAGAAAATCACCTGTAATGAAAGATAAACAAAACAATGCAAACCTTTCCAGTAACCTTCTGTGCAAACCTCAAATAAGGATCTCCTGTAAGACCTTGCAAAATGGATGTCATAGACGATTTTGTGGGTGATCTTGAGTGCTCTCCAAGCTTTGAATGCAAATGCTACAGAACACAATTCAACAGAGTTTTTGTATGTCAAATTCAAGAGGATTTGAAAGGAAGGTAAGCCTGTAATTTATAGAAGCAGAAGGTAGTTGAAATCAATTACACACAGATAAATGAGTATGCTAAAAATAGCATTGTGGGAGTTGCAATAGTGTCGGGGGCAGTAAATGAATTAATTACAAAAAGTTGCATCCAGAAAGGTGGTTGTACGTGCATTTTAATTGCCCCCACCTTTCTAGGATTCTAGAAGTGTAGTTAACTAGGGTAAGGATAGGGAGTCCAAGTGGAGTCTAAGTGGAGTTAGATCAAGTGGCAGATGACTAGGATGTGCACACACTTAATTAATTAATTATTTAATTAATAAATAATAATTAATTTAGCCAAAGGGGTACAAAGGGTACATGGGATTAATTTAATTAATCCAAAGGGGTACAATGTGTATTAATTAATCAATTTAATCAATTAATTGCAAATGGGTGAATAACAGGGTGTACTTGAATAATACTGGGAATAAGTGGAAATAGAAGTGTAATTTTGGGGTGTTAGAAATGTGAGCAACGTAACAACACTATTTGGACACGTAAACTAAGTTTTATGATGAAAGCAAGATTTTTAGTATCAAAATGATGTTATTGCGATGCAAACAACGTAACCTCAACACACTCAAAAACTCAAGGCAATGTTATGATAAAAAACTAAGCCTTGAGTATATCAAGGAGTTATTATGCATGTGAACAACGTAACAATACAATTTAGATACTTAGACCAAGTTTCACAATGGAAACAAGACATAAGTATCACAATTGTGGCAATAATGAGGGTAGCATAACAACTCAAAGGAAGATGATGATGATATCAACCTAGCTACAATATGAAATCTCGATTATGGGTATCGAGACAATGGCTACCAAGATATGATGATGTACCAACACACTTTCAACGTTTACATCTAGGTCTCAAGCAAGGATGAATGTAAACGGGTGTACAAGTGGTAGACAAAATCAATCAATAGCACTACATAGATATGTTTTCTTTTGTCCCAAATGGGAAACAAGAAAACAAAGGTGTAAACCAAATGGTGATGAAACAAAGTGTAACTTGTATATTTTGAATCATTCTATGCGTTACCATTATAAATCATAACCATTTCCACCTAAATTAACTGAAAGCCATCCAATGCTATTATTTTTAAAAAGCCTTACTGCAAGGGCTTCTCTTTCCTGCATATCGAAATCATTCGATTATAGTAAAACCTAGCCATCAATTAAGCCAACTCATCATATCCTTGAAAAGCTGCTGTCTAACACATAATCCAATACCCAATCAACATCCCAACAAGATCGATGCTTCCTCTAGTAAAACCCTAGCTACATTAAATGATGTGAAGCTTGTATAACTACCAGATTAATTTGTGAGACCCCAAGAGGCCTCAATAAACTAGGCAAATCTCTATCTTCTCTTTCTTTCCTCCTCTAATCCATCATCTTCTAAGGGTAATGTATCCATCCTTGCTGCTCCACACACCCAACCTTCCACATCTATACAAAACACCATCATCAAACAACTAAACCAGTCTGTTATAAAAATTTCTCTCTATGAGCTTGTTCAAACCTCTTCACAACACAAATGAATAATGATTGAGGCTCTACGATCCATTTTAGTACCATTAGATGGCCATCAATTGTTTTCTAACCTTGTCAGCACACTTAAAATGACTGCCACTATCGGATTCAATGAATCTCAGTTTCCTCCCTTACAACCTGAAAACCATGACCTTCCACTCTTCGTCGCCACCTAGATCAATGATACTCTCATCAAGAGGGTTATGTTTGAAAATGACACTAACATTAACATCATATATTATCACATCTTCAAACAAATTCAATTACCCAACACTATCATCTCCCCTACCTTAGGCACAATCATATCACCCATCAAAGTTGGTGTTAAAAGCCTTCATGAAATCTTATATCTTGTAGAATGAGAGTTCTAGTACCAACATGCTGTTAGGACAACCTATAAATACACACTAAGTGCATTGTATTTTTTCAACAGTACTACCAGTGGGATGCAAGATGAACATGAAGCGATGAAGCATTTACTAGTTCATTTGTGTAGCTTGTTTCATGTTGGAAGAAGATTATATTTATTTATCACATACCGACCTAATGATGAAGCACATATTCTTAGAGAAACACGAGCTCTTATTGGTACCATGGGAAATAGCTTCTAATTTTTATGGGCTCTGGTCCATCAATTAGATGACATCTCCTAGAGGGTTTTGATTTTAGCCAGCATTTTTCTTACAATGGGGTGACATGAGGTAACCTTCTATAGGGAATTCCCTAACTCATATGGTCTCAAGCTTAATACATATGGAAGGGACATGTATTTGGGAGCTTAATCTACAAACTAAACACTAAGAGACATCATTCCAGTTTGGTACTTCCCACATTTGGACCAACATCATTTATAAAGGTATTGATTATCCCTCCTCATACGTGTGATAGATAAATGACCATTTTAAACCCTTTATATACAATTTTTTAGATGTGTTGTACAATAAATCATTTTGCATAAATGTATCTTCATCACTGAAGATGGAAAGGTTTAGGCTTGACGGGCCTTATAAATAAGGCATGCATGAATTGGTATTTGACAACCCCCGGAAGCCTCATGAGAGAGGTCAGACTAGGGAACTGAACATAATCTGGGATCCTCATGAACCTTTATATTTCTCACCAACTCCATGAAGTCTCGGTAACAGAAATGAGAGCCATCATCAATTAGTGTATACAAGATGACTCCATGGACCAGATAGGACTCATGGTTGTCCATCCCAGCTTTACATTTTTTTTAATCATTGTTAAAATAAAACAAAATACTATTGATCACTCATTGTTAACCCCCTCAATGACTTGACACCATAGGACCCTGCCAGTGGTATGTCAATCCATTGTTTAATTGTGGTCTCTAGTGGGAATTGTCCCAATGACCATCAACATTCAACAAGGTTAAAACGATTCAAATGATTTATATGCTTTATCACTATATCAGGTAAATCAAGAACAACATCATGCAAAGAGAATTATGGGTCCTAAAACTAGTGTTTCGTTAAACTACCTTAATGAAAAACATTCCTTTCTTATTTTAGTGCCATTTTTTTTTATAGATTTTGCTGATGATACCTCACATAGTCAAATGATGGCCAGATTCTAAATTCACATGGCCATTAATATAATATTTTACCCCACCTAAACTGTAGAAGAAAGGAATTTTTTAGGATATAAAGACATAGAGTAAATATAATGCTATCCTAGATTGCATTGACGGTGTGAAAAAAAGGCTGTCATGGTGTCTAGAACATTGAAGTTACGATGTCCTAGAAATAGATAAACCCGTAGATGATATTGTTACAATTTGAAATATTATTGTGTCAGCCCTAAGTAAAATTCATGACACCAATATTTTTCAACTGTCTTCTCTTTGCAAATTTCATATTACAAAGAACTTATCCATATTGAGTATCAAATATCGTACTCATGAAGTTAAAGCCATTTATAAATTTTGAAATTTGTAAATAGACTTAATGATATGTTTAAATCATTGACATTGTCCTAATGATCAATTCCCTATAATTCATGTACAATCGATTAATTTATTTTTTTCCCTTTCTTAAAATTGAAGTTAATCTTTTCCCACATATGTTATCATATGAATGTTGGATGGTTTAGTCTTGGGTCATAATAACTATTTTCAATAGCATTTAGCATATTCTTTCATGTTAACATATTTTTCATCACCCCTTGAAGTTGACAATTTGCCTTCAAAGTAACATGTAATTCAGCTTGGAATAATTATAATGGGCCGTTTATCAACGCATTAATACTAGAGTAAAAATTTTCCAGTGAATGCACCCATATAAAATGTATAAGACTACATTAAAGAACTACGAGGATAATCCAAACACCGAAGAGACCATATCTTTTTCCTCGACGTCATTTTCGACCATCTTATTCAATACTTCCTTCTCCTTAACCCAACTAAATGTGTTTTTTCCTTTCTCATCGGGAAACTGTCAAGGTTTATCATATGGTGTCCCCAAGATTTCACCCTAAAATCTGGGACTACCCCTTTTACAAAAAAAATCATTCTTTTCAAGTAATGGGTTGTTTTGTGTTTATTTTTTCCTTTCAACCTTGTTTGTATTGTTCTAAGGTATCCCCAGAGAGTCATACAAGCCAAATTCCCCAAATACCCACTTGCTAAAACTCACTCTATCCCTTTGCCAGGTTTTGCTTGAGAGAATTTTATTATATTAAATAAATAAATTTCAAATTTTAAAAATAGATTGAGATAAAATTGGAGGATTTAGGTTAATATAAAGCACTTCACCCCATCATTATTACCATAGAACATTAACCCGGGGGGAATAATTTTTGCAGACCAGCTAATCGGAGAAATTTTTCAAGCAATTTGCCTGCAACTTCGTTCAAGTTTTGTTTTACCATTTATTTTTGTCTTTCTCTATTTCCCATCCAATAATTCCCATAGCCTATTGATTCTTCCTACCAAACCTTTTCCCGGGCCTAGGGGTTTTGAAAATATATCCAGTGTTTTTTAATTACTAATATTGTCTAAAGGTGATCAAAGCTCAGGATTCCTTCAGAAGATTGCAAGAGGTTGTTTGGTCCAAAAAGGTGTAATAATGGATTTTATGAAAATAAGAAAAAATACTGCCACTAATGTGTAGAGCTCGAGAAAATATGCACTTTTAGAGAAAACGACACCTAAAACGGAGCCACATGGTGAAAGTTATGGCACTTGCAGTTTTTACTGCTACATCTTCCCAGACCCTTTCCAAAAATGGCAAATTTTTATTCTATTCTTGTGTTTTCTTCACCGAAAATCCAAAAATGGAAATAAAATGCTAAAAATGAGTTTTCACGTAAATGTTAAAAGCAGACCGTCATGTACATCACACTTTTTGGGAAGAAGTAATTTCATAATACAAGTTTCGCACTTTTTTGGGAAAGATGACTTCTCCATGCAAGTGGGAATTTTGACGTAGTTGCCTAGAAGGTGGGAATTTGGCTAAGGCTTCCTGGAATGTTAAAAATTCCCATGATGGAAGTCAAGTCATCTTAAGGTGCCAAATGGAATTTTGGGGTCAGCAAGAAGGTGGGAATTTGATGGGGACCTTCCTGGAAGGTATGGCAAAAATATACATTATATAAAGTCAAATCACTTAAGGTGCAAATGGGAAATTTGGAGCTAACAAGAAGGTGAGAATTTGGAGCCTTCCTGGAGGGTTGTTTTTTCCCATTATTAAAGAATTAAATCACTGAAAAGTAAAATGGGAATTTTGGGGCTGCCTAGAAGGGTAAAACATTCCCACCAAATGAAGTCTTACTTAAACCCATGCAAGTCACAATTTTGGAAAGAAGCTTTCTTCCAAACGCTGGAATTCACAATTTTTGGAAGGATGATTTCTAAGTGCCAATGGGAATTTCTGAGCTAGCAGGAAGGTGGGAATTTGGAGCCTTCCTGGAAGGTTGTTTTTCCCATTATTAAAGATAAATCACTTAAAGTATAAATGGCAATTTTGGAGTTGCTTGGAAGGATAAAAATTCCCACTTCCTTGCCCTCTTATTTTTCACACAATTCCTAGCCAAAAAGTGCTACCCATTTTGACATAGCTAAATGCCTAAAATCTGACTTCTTTTAATTGCCGAGAAGCATCCAATTTTTGTGCCTAGGGTTGGAAAGGCTTCCTTTTATTATTTTGGCTATTTACATGTTGATGTGAGTGCACAGGGGAATTAAATAATATTTGTAGCTTGCTTGGCATGCAAACAAAGCCTAAAAAACATAGAGGGCAACAAACATTATAATCAGATCTCAGTGAAGAAATTATATATTCATGCTATGGACTACATACTTGTCTGAATTATTTGTAGGAATACTTCACTGGTGCTCATATTGGTGAAAAGAAGGCAAATTCAATGTCAAATACATTGAATATATCTTCAGAATCAGAAGGAGAAATTGCAGGTTCTGCACAAATAAGTCTAGCTCTCATATTTGCAAGGTCTTCTAGCAGAAATAAAAAAAGAAGATCTCAGACAAAGGTTGATTCAAGCACGATGAAGGGTGATGAGTTTTTTTCTAACTTGTTTACGAAAAACATTGCACTGGTGCACATACTAAAGAAGAACTACAAAATCTTTAAGGATAAGAGGGATGCCTTTAGACACGTCAGAGGTAGCACCCACAAGTAAATCTCGGTCAACTGCTTCCGGATCCAGTTTGGTGAGAATTGAAATGGCAAAGGATTCAACATCATATGGGAGAATAAAAACATCTTAGATTCAAGGCAAAGATATCATTCAGATTATTCTTTGCTAAAGTGAATGAATTAGAAGTGCAATATATGTTGGATCAGCATGCAGAGTATGGATGAAGAACAAGACCGAGAGTGTTGAAACTTTCTTCTAATTTCTTCTTCTTTCTCTTATTTTCTACCGAAATGTGGAATCAATTGAGCAATCAATTAAAATTGTAAAACTTAGGTAATTGGCTATAAAATCCATTCCTTCAAGTTACTGGAAGAAATTAGTTACTTGGAAATAGGTGGCAGACATGCAAAATAGAAGGTTTGATTTTCAACATTATAAATCATGCATGTCATGCAAAGAGGAATTCCAAGAAGAATATTGCCAACTACTTCCCCTTTTCATAGCTTCCACATGTGACAATTCATTGAAAGTTTCCTATTTTTAATTGCCCTCTATACACTATAAATAGAGGAAGAACCTACAGGTTAAAGGATCAAAAAAATTTAATCAACATTCTTGAGTTCCAGACTTTGTGCTGCAACCGTTGATGTCATTTCTGTGAAAGATGGGGAAATTAATGGAGATGGATTTCTAGAGAACTTTGTGTTCATGGTGCATTTTGTTAGGAAATAAGAGATAAAATATGCAGAATAATCCCTTACAGAATCACAACAGTAGAAACTAATATGCAGAAAATATTACAGATCTCAAATAAAATTACAGAATAAAATAACACAATACAAAGAGACAATATTTAACGTGGTTCACCCAATTTGGGCTATGTCCACCAAAAATCACTTGCTCATATTGTTATTACAATCCACCGCGCTCTCAATAAAATACCCATATCTTTTTGGAGCTATGCTCAACAAACTCTACAGAATTCACATCCAAATTCAAAACACATCTGCAATGTTACATAATACCTACCATATGCACAAAACCATATAAATAGACAACTACTTAAGTAGTTTTACAAAACCATGGGTATCAAAACCATAGGCCAAAACCATCCCATAAACCTATGGGTCAAAATCCCATCCATATGAGAAAAACACGTTTCCTGGTATATCGGGTACATTTTAAGGCCAATTTTTTTTCTCAGGGGTTGCCGCCCCTTTAACCCCAGTGAGAAATTTTTTGAAAGTGTACAGTACTCTTAGTGTACAGTCATCAACACTTTCTCACATGAAAATAGGCTTCACAACCTAACACATTTACTTCTTACTTCTGTGTGGATCTTTAGATAAAATTTGTTTATCTGAGATTTAGATCAGAAGCTTTTCTTTTCCTTTACTTCCAAATATTGTGAGATCTACTTTTTCAGTTAATCTATGTGTATGAAACCAACTCTATAAACTATTGGTTGAATTACATATCTTCATTTCTTCTTTCCCAAATTCCATAGTTTCCCCCTTCTACAAATACTTCATAAACAATTGCTTACTTACCACAAAATTGCTAAGCTATGGTTCATGATATTTGTGATTAAAGTAAAACATCCACAAATAGTTATTAAGTTTCATACATACCAGATTGATAAACATCTTACACGGGAGCTATTAGTGCACAGCACCCCCAAATGAGTTATGGATCTACTTTTCTAAGGCAGACTCATCTGGTGTGATTGCATAACATTGAACTTTCCCCAAGGTGTGGGACCTTGCAAAAGTGGGAAATCTCTCCAGAGAAAGTTGGTTCTTGTTCCTAAACTACCTGCCACGAGCTACTCTAGTGTAGGAAAACTAAATCTAACCCAATCTAACCATTATAAGGAACCAAGGAGAGAGAAAGAGGGAAAAACAAAGCCTACACTAAAGCAGTGATACTACAAGCAAAGGAAGTGAGATATTCTATTGAGGGAAGAAAGAAACAAAAAAATGGAGATGAGGGAGGTCAGACAGAAGTGATAGGGCCCAGATCTGCAAATCATCCATTAAACTCCATGAAATACAACATCCTACAAGTGAGATATTCTATTGAGGGAGAAAGAAACAAAAAAATGGAGATGAGGGAGGTCAGACAGAAGTGACAGGGCCCAGATCTATAAATCATCCATTAAACTCCATGAAATACAACATCCTACACCTACAAATGTGAAATACATGCACAGAAATCCAAGACTGAAAGGGAGAGGCACGAAGAAAGAAAAAAATGATGTTTTTCTTGAAGAACACCACAAAAACATATTCTTTATTTCTCTAGAAGGTGCACAGACTATTACATTTCTGGAATAGAGGCACAAATACATTTTCCAGGCTTAGGAGAAGGTTCACTGCTCAAAAATGGCATCGAGAAACAAATTTGACAGAGTTTCTCTATGCCCAGAATGTCTCTCTTTTTCAAATGAGAAGTGTTACAGTATATATAGAAGGAAAAGAGAGAGAAGAGGGAAAAGTCACATCCTACTCCAACCACCATGAGATACGCATTAAATCCTACCTTGAAAGCTCAACCACTGAATATCAATGCCTTAAGAGGTGCAAATCCACCAATAATATGTCACTTCTGGTTCCCCAACGAATCAAATCGAATCAGATTTGGTAGTTGAAGAAATTGGATTTTATGTTAATGACCTAGAATAATTTTGAAAATTTGTTTTACCTACCAGGGCCTACAAAAAATGAATTTTCAATCCTTCCATGGCGTAAAGGACGTTGAGACGCTTCCAACGGTGTCAAATTTGCTATATTTCAAGCCCTGAGTCGAAAGATATGCCCCTTTGAAGTTTTGCATCGATTTTGTACAAATGGGCAGGAAAACAATTTGAAAAATGGGTCCCCCTTTTGGATTGGGACACGTGGTAGCCAAATCAGGACAAAAATTGGGTATGCAGTCTAAGAACTTAACTTTTCTCCTTTTTTTTGAAAATCACAAAATCTAGAAAACTCTTGCGGCCCCGAAGCTCTGCATGGACACATGACTCCTTTTGGTTGGCTAGGAAATGTGCTTCCATCTTTGCTTTTATGCCTTTTGGACAAAAGGAAAACATTCAGTTTTTTCCCCAACTCCCCGCCATTGGCTGTGACTCAGGTCTATATGTTGACTTTTTCCTTGGTGGAGTCATGGGCCATTTTGCAACTTTTACTCCTTTTGGGGCAAAGGGCGAAAAACTAACTTTTCCCCGACGCCCCACCTTCCCCTAGACACGCATCAGTCTGGTGCTCGCTTGGAAACTTTTTTTCTATTTGACCCTTGAATCAGTGCCATTGAGACACTTGGTAGCCTCCACCAGCCTAGCTTATGCATTGACTATTCAACTAACTTTGCCCCCTTTGAGGACACGTGGAGGCACCGCGCTTGTTTGCAAACCCGACCCAAAGTTTTCCTTTGGAAGAGCATCGAGTTGACACTTGTCGGTCTCCACTGCTTTGTGGAATTTTCAACGGTCCCTCTTACTTATTGACTTTGGTCTACGTGGCGAGCTCGCACTCACTTGGGTCTCTACCTTGGGACCAACTCTTGGAGATGCACTACGCTGACACTTAGCACTCTCCAGTTTCTTATTCATACTTATCCAATTTTTTGAGGCCCACCCTGTCCACCTTTGACTCTGTTTGACCATTTGACCTTTCCTGCATTCTGCCCTAGGATACGTGGAGATGTGGCATTGTTTGAGCCTCTCTATTTGGGTACATCTTTGGAGAAGCGCCGCGAGGACTACGTAGTCTCTTCCTCTGCCTCCTCCATACTTAGTTGATTTTGGACCCTTTCCTGAACTGGTTCGAGCCCGAGGACCTTGAATCTTTAACCATTCTTCCTTCTTATTGCTTCTGGCTCCTTTGTAGCATCTTGCCTTCTTGTCTAACTCAGGTATTTTATAGTTCTACCTGCATGTAACTTGGAGAATGGATTTAAGATGTAGAAACGGCCCGACAAAGTCGTTTTCAAATTTGTACAGGATCCTTTGATCTCTACTTGGCCTCTGTCACTTCATTTTTGAATCTTTTTGCAACCAATTTGTAGGATTTGAATGATTTTTCTCGGGTTCCTTCTATGCGGGGTCATGGTTCGATCCAATATTTATCTTGGGAGTGAAATATGGATAACATGAGCATCACTAGTAAATGAGGGAGATTTATCTCATGGCTTTTTAGGTTTTTAGCTATGCAGAAAATCTAGCCAACATCGTATCTATCATGGGTATTGAAGTTGAACCTACCAAAATCAAATCCATTATCAAGATTCCTCTTCCCTCTAATATCAAATAACTTCATAGTCTCCAAGGTAGACTCCAATAACTTTTCCGCTTTATCTCTCAGCTCTCAAATTAATGTCAACCTTTTCATCATCTCCCCTGAAAGGATGTCCATTTCAAATGAGATGAAAACTATTAAAAGGCCTTCGAGGACCTCAAACAATATCTCCTATCATGACACTTGTGTTCACACCTCCACTCGAGGGGAAACATTTTATCTATCAATATCTACTCCTGACCATGATTTGAGTGTTATGTTAGCAAATTAAGATGAGCAGGGTAGAGAACATTTCATCTATTATGTAAGCCACACCCTTCATGACTATGGAAATCATTACATTGAAGCATAAAAGTTGTGGTGTGCCTTATACTTCACAACTTCTAAGCTTCATGCACTATCTCCTTAATCATAAGACTTACTGTCATCACTAGTTTTAATCCCTCAAAGCTATATATTCCAAGTTAGATCACAATGATCACATCACTCAATGACTCATGCTTATGATTGAATTTGACCTAGAATTCATGTCGCAAAAATATATCAAGGGGAAAGCCATCGCTGACCAACACATATACACCCCTCCCCCTTATAATCAACCACTTCATGAATAATTTCCTGATGAATCTATCAACACTATCGATCAAGAATACACTCCTCTCAGAATGGCACTTTTTTCGATGGTTCTAAGTGTCGGAAGGGTTAGAGGTGTCAATATCATCATTATACCTCAGCGGGGAATCACCTATCTATCTATCCTTTAAACTAAATTTCAAGTACTAATAACATGGATGAGTACGAAGCCCTCATCACGGGTATCCAAACCACCATCATGCTCAGTGTTCAAATTCTTGACATCTATAGAGACTCTCGACTTATCATCAATCAAATCAAAGGAACTTATCAATGTAAGAATGAAATTTTACAAAAATATAAAAACCTTGTTGAATTCCTCTTAGAAGCCTTCAAATAGTATACAATCCAAATAGTTCCATGTTCATCCAAAAAAAATTCACGGACATTGTGGCTTCTCTTTGCATCACTTATCCCATTATGAACTGAAGATTCTAAGTTGTTTGTTGTTGTGCCTAGATTTGATCAACCATATCATACCAATGAACTCCCATCTATTAATGTTATCGAAGACAATCAAATAGAACTTTGATACACTAAAATCTATAACTATCTTTCTCAATCTAAAATCCCAATCCGGTCTATCTAAGAACCTTACTCACATCCCAATTTAGGAACTACAACCCACTTAGGATTTATGTCCTTTTTCACAATAGGGACTTGACATCATTGGTCTCATCTACCATCATTCATCACAAAAACATCATTCCATCATTACCGGTACCAAATATTTCACAAAATGGGTGGAAGCTATTCCCCTCCATCTCCAACAAAACCGATAAGATTTTTGACTTCATCCACCATCACATTATTTGTTAATAGGCATTCCTCACAAAATTATCACAGATAATGGAAAGTATTTCAAAAACAAAAAAATTCAAAAATTCGTGATACCTATAACATCAAGCTTAGTTTTTCATCCCCTTACTACCCACAAGCAAACGATCAAGAAAAAGCTTCTAACAAAACACTCAACAAAATCCTCATGAAAACTATTGATCAAGTAGACAAGAATTGACATCTCCAAATTTCATTTTCTCTCTGGGCACTATCATACTAGAATCCATACTCATACAGGTGCTACACCCTTCTCTTGAGTTTATCGGATCCAAGGTTGTCCTAACCCTTGAAGTTCAAATCCCATCTCCTCTGCGTATCCCTCAGAGATTTCATCTTTAATGAGGATTATCATCAAGAACACTTAACACAACTTTAACTGTTAGATGAGCGCAACCTAAAACCCTTAAACATCATCATGTCTATCAAGAAAACATAAAAAGAGCACACAATAAACATTCCAAATAACATGACTTCAATATTGGTGATCTTTTCCTGAAAGAGAATCAAAATGTCACTACCCTGGAGAGAAGTAAACGTGGAAAGTTTTCCCCTAACTAGATTGGTCCATATTTCATCACTCACAAGTATGGGTTGGGATCCTATCGCTTGGCTTCTCTTGATGGTAAACCTGAAAAAGAACCTTCTCAAATCCCTTGCACTTGTGGCAACTTTCTATTTTCAACACATCTACTTTCATGAAATTAGTCACATCAAAGATCGCATTCCACCACCAACCTATCATTCACTATCATAATGATTGGAATTATGTGGTCTTCCATTAGTATCCTATATTTATGACCTTAAAGATGAGCACCACGGATTTTCTCTTCGCATTTTCCACATGGATAAGTTCCTCTTTATAAGTAGGAACCCCACAATGATTACTCTCATCTTCTCTTTATCCACTAATTGAAAACATGCTAGGGGCACACGTGTGTAGTTTTTACTCACATCCTTTCCCCTCCTAAATTATCTACTAGGCATGTCCTCAACTTAAATAAAAGTATAAAATACATGTATAGATGCAACACTATGAAAAATATAGAGAATGATCCCTCAGAGGACAACTGTTAATCAAAATTACATCAAAATATAGACCAATCCAGTGAAGGATGACTATCTCAAATAAAAAAAATTGTAGACCACTCCCTCAAAGGATGACAACCCATAATCATTACAAAAAGGCTTCCCACATCGATCAACCTTCAATCAAATTCAACATAATCAAAAACATCCTAAGAATGCTTCCTACATCGATCAAATCTCCCATTAAAGGAAAGCTTCCAACATTAATCAATTTGCGTGATAAAAATAAAGATCATGAATAATCTTACAAGCCATCAAAGGAGAACCTACCCCTTATAAAAATTGCATATAAATCCTTCCCATGTTATAAAGAGGTAAATAAGCTCATTTCCGCATATATCCACCATGTGACTAATTATTATTTATATGTTAACAATTTGTTACAAGGCCTTAAGTGCATTGTCATTCTAATTAAATTTACCATCAGATCACATATATCAAATCCAATTCAGAGAAACAAATTCACATTTCTTCTTAATAATGATAAAATACATTTTGAAACATACATCAAGATCACCACAATTGAGTCACATCACATAAAACATTTAACACCATATCAACACCTACACATCTATCATCATATACATACATCTAATCTATCAAACCTCTCAAAATCTCAAAACAACTCATATATAACACCACATAAAAATACATCAATAAACACTTGAATCCAAGATCATATATATACATATATATCATCAAAAGTTTATAAAAAATTCCTTGAAAAAGGGCTCATATACAAAATCTTCATACTATGCGGTAAACTCAAAATCAGATACCTTATCTCCACTATGGCCTCCTGCTGATCCTCCATCAGGTACTAGATCTCTTTGAGGCTGTGTGAAACTCATGATGGTCGCTGAAGTAACCTATCGAACCGATTTTTTCTCTCTAGATCTATGCTCAACATAATATAATCCACTAGGTAAGCGATCCATCACGAGTCACTCATAGTAGCGCACATCCTCCCTCAATTCATGATACTACTCAACAATGACAAAAACAGGAGGTCCCATATGTCCTCCACTTATTGCTAGCACTCCTCGTGCAGGTACTAAAACCTTTCCCAAACTCAACACTAATCCCTATGCCACACACCTTGTGGCCTCCAAAGTTTTCCCCACCTCTCCATACTTCGTCCACAAGACCTCCCATTTTCAGCAATACATGTACCTTTACTACTAAAATGTATAACACTTTAAGTGTTCCTGATCTCACTCCTATTTCAGAGCATCTCTCTCCTGACTAGTAGTGTCCCGCTCTGTTGGAAATATTGTCATTGATGTCAAAGGCTTAATCATTGATGTATTTGGTTAATGGAAATGTGTAACGGAAGTTGACGGAAATATTGACGGATGTTGACAACGGAAGTTGACGGAACTATTGATGGATGTTGACGGAAATGGTAGAAAGTAACGGAAATAACCAGCAGTATAGAAAGGCTAGAAAACGAAAGTTTAACTACATGAAAAGAAGTATTGTTACATGGTATAAGCGAGATATACACAACTGTACATATGAGAAAGATATCAGCATTTTAAGGCGTTCATATGCCATGTTTCATGGTGAAAAAGAAGATTTAATGATGGCTGGCAGCGATTTAATGATGACAACAATTTTATTAAAGAAAGGGCCAGCACATTTAATGGAGTATATTGCATTGTTTAATGTGCATTTAATAATTTTTATGGGTTGCATTAATTACTTTTGGTTTTAAGCCGACTAATGCACTTAATTAAGTTGTGTTAATTAAATAATGGAAAGGTTGTGTTGGTTAGAATGATGTGTCTTTTCGAAAGGATGTGAGAAGGATATATAAGGAGATAGAATCATTTGATTTAAAAAAAAGCACACATATTGAATATTTTGTGTGAAGAGAGAAAAGGAAGAGCAGAATATGAAATAAAAAGGAGTGAAGGGCAGATTTATTTTTGATGAAAAGTTGCAGTGATTTATTTATGTGAAGGGACTGAAATAAATAAAAAAGGATATTCTGAGCAGCAGTTTTGTTCTATCACTTGTTGAAGCAACAACAACATAAAAGATAGAAAAGAGTTTTTTTTTTTTGTGAGGAAGGTTGGTGCCTTCATATTTGAAGAGATAGGTGTCTCTTGCTGAGTTGGTGCTTAGCAAAAAGGGGTTGGTGCTCCTATAGGTTGGTGCCTACAAAAATTGTAATTTGGGGATTGGTGTCTCCCGTAGGTTGGTGCCTACAAACATTTGAGAAATATAATAAAGAATATTTTCTCCGTGGTTTTCTCCCAAAAGGGTTTCCACATAAATCTTGTGTCTATTTGCAGTGTGTTGGTTTGCTTTGCATTCATTGATTGCTTTGATATATTCTCTGTGAAACTGATTAATTGTGATTACGGATCTGAGATTAAGTGTTAAATTTAAAAGAATATCATAATACTGATTCACCCCCCCTCTCAGTATTATCTTGTGCTTAACAATTGGTATCAGAGTGGGTGCCTTCAGGAACAATCTAACAATTAGAAGGTAGATCTTAGAAGCACATATGTCTACTCATCAAGTACAAGAAGGTTTTCTTTCAAACAAGGCTCCATTGTTTGATGGAACAAACTATGCATTTTGGAGCATAAGAATGAAAACATATCTAATGGCACTAGGGTTTGATATTTGGCAATCAGTAATAGTTGGATATAAAATCCCATCAGTTCCAAGCCGACAGATCAAGCCAGAAAGAAGGCTTTTGAAAACAATGCCAAGGTGATGAATGTTATCCTATGTGGCCTATCAGAATCTGAGTTTGTTAAAGTAATGCAATGTGACACGGTGAAGGAGATATGGGACAAACTTTGAACTATCTATGAAGGTGATGACAAGGTTAAAAGGGCTAAGCTTCAAACTCATAGGAGACAATTTGAGAGCCTGAAAATGAAGGATGAGGAGAATGTTGCAGCCTATCTTCTTCACATGGATGAGGTTGTCAATGCCATAAGAGGGTTAGGCAAAAATATTGAAGAATCCATAATCGTTCAAAAGATTCTAAGATCTCTACCATTAAGATTTGATGCTAAGGTGTCTGCCATTGAAGAAATGAAGGATCTTGATAAGTTGAGCATGGACGAACTACATGGAATAATGACTGTGTATGAAATGAGGACTGAGTCAAATAGACCATCAAAGAAGGAAGCTGCATTCAAAGTCTCAAAGAAAGAGAAAATCAAATAACCTGAGTCAAATGAGAACTCAAGCAGCGAAGAAGATGATAAAGAAGCCTTGTTCATTCGAAAGTTAAAGAAAGGATCTGGAAAGTACAAAGGTAAGTTACCATTTAAATGTTTTAACTATGGTAAAATTGGTCATTTTGCAGCTAAGTGTCCAGAGAAAGAAGATAGTGATGATGAGGAAAGCAAACCTAAATTCAAAAGGGAATTCAAGCAAAACAAAGGCAAGAAAATATTTGGAAAGCAAAAGAAAAGCTTATATTCAAAAGGAAGTAGTAGATCATCCGAAGAAAGTGGGATAAGTGACTCAGATAGAGATAATGAAGAAATATTATTCATGGCTATAAAAGATGACTTAGAAAGAGATGAAGACATGGAAGAAAAAGGTGAAGTGAATCTTGAAGAGGAACTTATTTTTGCCTTAGGAGAGTTAAAATCTCTTAAAAAGAAAAATCAGAAACAAAAGTTACAGATCCTAAAGTATGAAGAAGAAGATCGTAACTTTGAAGCTAAGATATCACAATCTCTTGAAGAATCAGGAAAGATGATCGTGGATCTAAAAACCCAAATTGAAGAAGCAAAATGAGTTGAAGAAGAATTAAGAAATCAGCTAAGGACTAAGGAAGAAGATTGCAAAAAGCGTGAGTCAGAGATCGTTGCTTTGAGAAAGGACTTGGAAAAGGCAAATGCTAAAGTTACAAGTAATCTAAAATTCAAGAAAAGTACTGAGATACTAGATGAAATTCTGAACCAACAGAAGTCAACATCTGACAAGACTGGTCTTGGATATACAGGAAAGACAAGACACCGCTAACACAAAAGGTATAGATTCATCGAAAGGGACAAGAGAAGAGAAGTCAAAGACCTATGCAGAGACACTCAAGGAACCTATGAACAATGAAGAGTTGAAAAGGGATAAGAGCTTTATGAAGATCAACACTTCTTACAAGGAAAGAAAAGATGAGAACAAGTTTAGAAGACCAAATCCTCCAAGATATACTCACATGTTCAGGTTTGAAAATTCTTTCTATGGCTATTGCTTCTATTGTAATCATTTTGGTCATAAAGAAATAGATTGTAGAATACGGGTGAGAGACAACAATATAAAGAACAAAGGTGTGTATGGATTCTCAAATAGAAATCACAACTCCTTTGCTCCTTTATCGAAATATGTTGAAGATATTGTTTTTTATAACTACAATAACTATGGACATATGGCAAGATTTTGTAGAACCATCCAAATCGAACCAGAAGGTAAATGCTCCAGAAATAAAGAAGAAAGAAGCTACAAAATTTTGGAAACAGAAGAAAGAGGATGATGGGAAAGATAAAGAGAAATCTATGCTTGTTCAAACAACATTCCATGCACAGGATGAAGGGTTGTTGTGGTACATTGATAGCGGATGTTCAAGACATATGACCGGAGATAAAAGTAAGTTCATCTCATTGAAGAAAGTAAATGAAGGTACGGTAAAATTCAGTGATAACGCTAAAGCAAAGATCATTGGAAAAGGTACGTTGAGTCTTGATAATGGTAAAACAAAAATAGAGAATGTTTTATATGTTGATGGATTAAAGCATAATCTCTTAAGTGTAAGCCAAATGTGTGATCAAGGACACACACTTAAGTTTTATGTTGAAGGGTGTGAGATAAGGAAGGCAGACACGGGAGAGTTAGTAGTAGATGCACATAGAACCACAAATAACCTATACATGCTCGGAGAAGTAAAAGGAGAGAAATGTTTTCTAAGTCAGGTTGAAGAGAGTTGGCTATGGCATAGAAGGATGGGGCATATAAATTTTGATAATCTTGTGAAAATCAGCAACAAGCAGGCTGTGCGGGATATGCCTAAGGTAACGAAACCTACAAGTACTCTATGCAAGCAATGTCAGCATGGAAAGAAATACCATAGAAAGGTTTAGAACAAAGGAGTATTCAACCACCAAACCACTGGAGCTGATTCATACGGATTTGTGTGGACCTACCAGAATAGAAAGCATACAAGGTGAGAGTTATTTCATGTTATTCATTGATGACTACACTAGAATGACTTGGGTAGCCTTTCTAAAAGAAAATTCAGAAGCATTTGAGAAGTTCAAAGCTTTCAAGGCTTTAGTAGAAAATGAAACCGGATTGAAAATAAAGTTCCTGAGGTCAGATCATGGAGGTGAGTTCACCTCAAATGAATTCATTGAATATTGTGAAGATCATGGAATCAAAAGATAGTACTCAGCTGCAAGGACTCCACAACAAAATGGAGTGGCAGAAAGAAAGAATTGAACTGTCCAAGAAATGGCTAGAACCATGTTAAATGAATCTAAGCTATCATATAAATTTTGGAGAGAAGCAGTAAATACAGCTATTCATATCTTGAATAGAGGGTAAATCAGAGTTAATCATGACGAAACTCCTTATGAATCATGGAAAGGAAGACCAGCTACTGTAAAATATTTCAAAGTGTTTGGGAGTAGATGCTTTATTAAAAGAAATGAAGAGAACTTGGGAAAATTCAATTCAAGAGCGGATGAAGGAATTTTTCTTGGCTACTCTATTAAAAGCAAAGCCTACAAATGTTATAACAAAAGACTACAAACTATAGTAGAAAGTGAAAATGTGAGAGTGGATGAAATCGTGAATCAAAAAGCTAAAGAACCTATAGAAGATCCCTTAGAAATACCTGAGGTAGTAGAAGAAAAAGAAGAGGAAGAAGATGTTGAAAAATTAAGTAAATCTGAAAGGTAGGACACCAAAACACCATCTCTTTTGTTAAGAAGAATCATGTTGAAAGTCAGATCATTGGAAACCTTGATGATGGAGTAAAGACAAGAAGAAGAATTGTAAGTGCATCAGAACCAGTAAATTTATCCTTATTATCCAAAATAGAGCCGAAGAACTTTGCAGAAGCCAAGCCATGATAAACATTGGATAAAGGAAATGGAGGAAGAGTTAGATCAAATTGAGAAGAATGAAACATGGGAACTTGTACCTAGGCCAAAGGATTAGAATGTGATTGGCACTAAGTGGGTATTCCGAAATAAATTGAATGAAGATGGGCAAGTCACTCGAAACAAGGCAAGGTTAGTATGTAAAGGGTATGCTCAAGTAGAAGGTGTTGATTTTGAAGAAACTTTTGCTCATGTTGCTAGATTAGAAGCAATTAGAATGTTTCTTTATTTTTCGGTATTCAAGAACTTCAAAGTCTATCAAATGGATGTCAAATCAGCATTTCTAAATGGGAAGTTAGAAGAAGAAGTATACATAGAACAGCCTGAAGGGTTCCTCCTATCAGAAAATGAAGATTATGTGTGTAAGTTGAAAAAGGCCTTGTACGGATTAAAACAAGCTCCCAGAGCATGGTACTCAAGGCTTGATAAGTACCTACAAGACCAAGGGTTCAAGAGAGGACTTGCTGATAGCAATCTTTACATTAAAATTGAAGGTGAGCACCAATTGATTGTTGTTGTATATGTAGATGACATAATTTTGGAGGAGACAATGAGGAAATGTCCAAGAAATTTGTCAAAGACATGCAAAAGGAGTTTGAGATGTCTATGTTGGGAGAGTTATCATTTTTCCTTGGATTGCAAATTTCTCAATCTGATAAAGGAATATTTATATCCCAAACCAAGTATGTGAAGGAAATGTTGAAGAAATTTGGTATGGGGGAGTGTGCACCTGTTAGCACACCTATGGCTACCGGGACTAAGTTGAGCAAAGATGATGAATCTTCTGAATGTTGATCAAACTCTCTATAGATCAATGATTGGGAGTTTACTATATATGACAGCATCTAGACCAGACATCATGCAAGCAATGGGTATGGTTGCTCGTTTTCAAGCAGGGCTGAAAGAAACACATGTGCAAGCTGTAAAACACATATTTAGATATCTAAAGGGAACTATGGATTATGGGTTATGGTACCCAAGGGGTAAAGAATTCACATTGGTAGCTTATACCGATTCAGATTGGGCAGGATGTGTGGATGATAGAAAAAGTACAAGTGGAGGAACATTTTTCCTTAGAGATAGCCTGGTATCGTGGTTAAGTAAGAAGCAAAACTCTGTATCCTTATCCACAACAGAAGTAGAGTATATAGCAGCAGTGTTATGTTGTACTCAAATTTTATGGATGAAGCAAACCTTAAAAGATATCAAAGTAGAGTATGATCATCCAATCTCCATATTTTGTGATAATACCAGTGTGATAAGTATTTCAAAGAACCTGGTTATGCATTCTAGAACAAATCATATTCCCATAAGATATCACTTCTTAAGAGAGCATGTGACAAAAAAGTAAGTAAATTTGGAATTTGTTGCTACATCCGAATAGATAGCAAATATCTTCACCAAGCCACTTCTAAAGGAGACATTTGAATATCTATGACAGAAGTTGGGAGTAATATCCTTTGCTTCTTTCCATTAAAAAATCAAGAGAAGCATCGGTTGAGGGGGAGCTAAACATTACAATATTTAGCTCCTAGATTGGCCTTTGCCATAGATGTCAAAGAGGGAGTGGGAAAGACTATAAGGGGGGAGTTATAGCAAGGGGGGAGTTGTAGAAAAGTTTTTTTGCAGGGTTTTCTAATGACAAAGGGAGAGCTTGTGTAATTACGTTAATTACGTTGTGTTATTAAATCCATAGAAAGGTTGTGGTGCTTAGAATGATGTGTCTTTTTGAAAGGAGTGAGAAGGATATATAGGAGATAGAATCATTTGATTAATAAAAAAAAAGCACACATATTGATATTTTGGCGTGAAGAGGAGAAAAGGAAGAAAGAACTAAAAAGGAGCTAGCTACGGGACAGATTTTTTCGATGCAAAGTGCAGCGATTTTTATTTTATGTGAAGGAATGATACTGAAAAAATAAAAAGATTATTCTTTAGCAACAATTTTGTTTTTATCATTGTTGAAGCAAAAACAACATCAAAAATAGAAAAGAGTTTGTTTTTTGTGAGCAAGGTCTTTGCCTCATGATTTAAAGAGGATAGGTGTCTCTTGCTGAGTTGGTGCTTAGCAAAAGTGTTGGTTCTCCTAAGGTTTGGTGCCTACAAAAATTGTAATTTGGCAATTGGTGCTACAAATATTGAGGAAATATAATAAGAAGATTGTTCTCCGTGGGTTTCTCCCAAAAGGGTTTCCACGTAAATTTGTGTCTATTTGCAATGGTGATTTTGGAATTTGTATTATTGGTTGCTTGATATATTATTGTGCAACTGATAATTGGATTAAATTGAGATTAAGTGTTTTAAATTTAAAAAGAATAATAATACTTATTCCCCCTCTAGGATATTCTTGGTCCTAACCGCTCCATATCGACCTATCCCGCTCCAGCTACACACATCAAAAATATGACTGTTATCATAGCCAACTCTACCACTCCCACTCCTTTGTCTATCTCCACTCTATCTCTCGGGCAGCCCAATATACATCCACACTCACTGAAGCACTCTACAACTACAAAATCATCAAAAATTATACCTTCTGGATCCCCTACATGATCTTCCTCATCTATTGTTGGTATTGGTAGGTCCCTCTCAAAATTATCTCACCGATATACGATCGACTCACCTCGTATCTTCTGTGGGAGTCTGAAATTCATTTTCACCTTAAAGAACTACATAGCCTCAATCATCTCCACCCTAAAACACTGAACCCATTTCACCTACCTCAATTCCATTAACTCCACATCCATGCTAGGCCACACAATAAATTGTACATGCGACCTCCAAAATACGTCATACACAGATAAACCACGTAGCTGATCAGTATAATAGGGTCTGGGTCTGCTGATTCACTTTCACCCCATAATACTATCTAGTCATATCATCACCTCATTATAAAACATCACATTCTCTAAATGGGTTCATTGTGCTTCACATCAGATCATTTTGATATTGCTTTACGGTTAATTGCAGCATGTGTTTATCAGTTTACTCATAGAGGAATATTATTACCATCATTGGGGCGCCATCTTTCCCATTTGGAGAGCGCAGTAGTTAGAGGAGTGAGAGGGGTGTTAGCAGCAGTTGTGTAACAGGTGCAGCCACTATTGGCTCCTTCGCATGCGAGAGTTCTGATCATTTCAGTACCATTGATATCCATTCATTTTATCACACAAAGATGGACTTCGGGTATGCAATTTAGAGATGAATTTCATTGTATTTGGAATCCATAAATAAATCCTTTCGTTTGCAAAAAAAAAATGGAGTTGGAATTGGTTGGGATATTTCACCCTTGAACGACAATGCCACTTTGGATACAAGAAATGTTGAGTAAAGTAGTAGTGGAGGTGATATTAAAGTACAGGGTAGTATTTATAAAGGGTTAAGGGATAGTAGTCTTGACTCCTCCTTTCTTCTTTGCTGCAAGTGTTGGTGCATGTGCCATTTTTCGAATGAAAAAGGAGGTGAAATGTGCAGATTTGTAAACAATATTTCAGCAACAAGGAACAATACACTAATTATTTGAGCAACACATCAAACCAATTAAAAGCTACAATTAAAAGGAAAAAAAATATTCAGTTAATTATGACACTCATAAAAATTATAAGGCTATCTCCAACATTCTTATTCTCCTCACTTTCTTCACGAGGACTTATAACCCTCGATTACCCATTCCCTCTCTATCTTCAACTGCAAGGAATGAACCAATATGGTTCAGAGCAGCATGCTATGTCACATCTCTCTCCCCATGTGACCACACAATTGAACAATTAAGGTCTCGGTGTGTTTGCAAGACTGAAAATCCTAACAATGCAAAGGGGAAGAACCTAGGTGGGAATTTATAATTCTTGGGGTACCGATTTGAACAGTCTTTCAACCAAGGTATGATGCTAATATGATATGATTTTCACATATTTCAGCCTTGTTAATTTTTGAAAGAAACTCTACAAAATCAAAATGCACACCTACAGGTCTGCGGTTTGCATAGTCCCCTAAATTTAGCATGCAACCAACTACAAAAATGACACAGATGAATAACAAAATTAGAAAGCAACATCGTATAAAAATTACTTTATTGACACATCTATTTCTTACATTTAGGTTCTCCAAGGTTGGTCATATTGCACATGGACATGGCTCTTGACATGTACGATGACACAATGAGAATCACAAAAATCTAAATGAGAAATATATATTACAAAATTGCAGAGTTAAATTCTGGTAAACTGAAAAATCACCAGACTTACCATGGAATTTTATCCCCTATACACTAATGAAATCACATTTTGTTGCCAGCTTAGGAATTGATCCATAATTGATACCATTGCAATCAATGTGAGTGCTTATATTTCTTCCTTCATGTAAGCTCATGTAATCCAATGTCATAATTGGCTTCTGGTCTAAGTTTTGTGTGAGATTAAGATGATCATGATAGCCTTAGTCAGGGAAGAATCATAACAATAGGGATCTTGTGTGTTAGTGTTTATTATTTCCACCTTTCATGGTTGTCTGGTTATGTCCTTGACTCAACTCTTTATAGTGGAACAAGTCCCAAGTAACATACATCTTGAAGCAACCTGAGGCCATAGTGACTATCAACATCCACTTTTGTGACAACTATTCTCAGGTAACAAACCAAGAGAAAATAGCTAAAATAATATCGTCTTCAACCATTGCCTCAATTCCAATACTAAGTCTGTACAACCATGACAATGCATGCATGACACAACTTTCATTTATTAAATTAGTCGTGAAATGATATTCATCATATGTAAATATTCAATGTTGAGTATAGAAGAATATTACAATAAGTTGTAGCTTAGAGAAATTTCTTAAAGAATTTCTTCTTTTGGAGCTGTATTGATTTTTGTCGATTCAATTTCTGACTTGTGCTCTGTTATAACTAATAAGAGTCTTCTTCTATTCACTGTCTTATTTTACATAAAAGTAGAACTATTAATTTTGAAAGCGTACTATGCAACCTTGTGAAACATGATATCTGTTGTCAATCTCTATATTTATGTTGACGCATTGGTATCCACCAATTGCTCATTACTTAAACTGTGATATTATATACTAATCAGATAATTTAATAAACACCCTCTTTAGGCCATTTGTTCCTGTCTTTATTTTACAGAAAAGTGGGACTGTTGAATCTTGTCAAACAAGTTATCTGTAAACATTTCTTATCAACCAAAATAAATAAAGAAGCTATTTCCATGTCTCATACATATTTTGTCTTTCCTTGTAGGCGAAGATAAGGTAATTTCTTTTGAGAATAGGAAAAGTGTTCTTCATATATTCCATTTTTTGGGTTGAGTCTAGATGCATCTTCTTTTAGTAAGCAACATTGGAATTTTGGAGATGATTTTGAAACTAATACATTAGTTGGTATTGGGTCCCTCTTGAAGATACTAAAGACGGAAGTTAGCCCAATTTTGGTTGGGATGTGCTGGATAGTGGTGAAGACCTACTTGGCCTTGGTTGGCGTGATCAAGACCCACCCCCTACAACAAAGTAATTCGCAGCAATGGCTTAATTTCTCTTCTTTTGTACTTTTTGGTGCTTTGTAATCGAATGCATTCCTAAATTTTGTTGTTTCCTAGTTTAGTTCATAAATTTGGAGCATACCTCTATACCACCCGTTTTTTGTGAATTATCTTGTATCATTTTACTTGTTAATATAATATAATATCTTATTCATCAAACAAAAAAAAAACCTTGAGCCAAACTTTAAACACAAAAACTCTTTAATCAAGTAAAATCTATGTTTTTCACGCAAGATTTAAAAGAAGTCGCTTTCTTTGTAATTACTTATGTTAAGACGGATTCGAAACTTACTGTACAACATGGTTTCCAAAATGTTTTCCCAGTTGGAGCTGGCAGAGAACGTGCAGGCCACCACTCGGATAGACCTCCATTACTAGACACGAAAGTTGGGGATGTGTGAGATGGGCGTAGAGCGCAGGAAGAAAGCAATGGTCCAGCATTTCCAAAATATCTCTCCGTCGTCACTCTATGCATCTTATTACGGCTAGACAACCCCATTTTATTCATGACCTTCAACAAAAAACAACACTCACTTCCCTTAAGATCCGGGTGCATAATCCTAAAATGTGAGAACCCCATCTTGGCAGGGAAATTAAAGCTTCAAATGGTGTCCTGACCGACATCATTGTAAACCTTGTGCGGCATGGATATACCCATTGAATCTCTCAGCCATGTTGCAGTAGTTATTTTTGCTATTGGAAGAACTGTAACTAATGCTTTGAGGGTCAATATCAATAAAATTTATATGCTCCCTCGGGTTGCCCAAGTTCGCACCGTTCCGGCTGCTCCTACTTCAAATTGATGGAGGAGGAGAACACAAAATCCTCATTCAGTTTTTCAATTGGAGTTTTTTTATTTTTTTGTTTATTTTACCACATTTCCATGGTTTAGATTAAAACAGACTACAAAAAAATGCAAAGGTAAGAAAATGACCAAAACTTCATAGTATTTCAAAGAAAATTTACTCTCCACTTTTTACAAGTTAGGCCAAGCAAACAACATAAGGGCTAGAAGATACAAAAGATACACTACAAAATCAAACCCCTTATCAACACAATCAAAGGTATAAGACATCAACACTTACAAAATCAAATAACATATACCGTTCGGCGTTCACATTGCATTGTACACATGCGATTGCTAGTGTTAGAGGCTCGCTGAACTGCTGTTGACTTGATTGGTTAACCCTTTGGTTAAGAGTTTAAGCAGTTCTCTTAAAAATTGAGATGATTGTTTCTTGCGGGAAGTGCAAGCAGAGTCAAGGGCATTATCTATAGCTCTCTTACTGAAGCCCACTTATATTGATGGTGCTTTACATGTGAAGTGGTGGAAGTTGAGGATGATACACTTCTCCAAGGTCACTGTGCAGTATTGGCATTCGTTCCTTTGGTGTAAGTGTTCATCACCCTGACTTGAACATGCTGGGCACAGATAAGCAATGTGGGAAAGTAAGACAAATAGGATATTTTCTATAGTCAAAACAACAGCGTTGAATGGTTTAAGAAATGAAAGGTGAGTAATTTAAGAGACAGTAATTGTAGGGGATGGATTTGACTTGATGTCTAGGGATATGCAATTTGAGATTCGTGGGGATAAAGGTGGGCCAAGGGTGGCTGAAAAGTCTAAAGTATGGGTCATTGTGTGGGCCAAAAACTTTGACTGGGTGTCTGGAGGGTCTTAGCGGGGGCAGTTGGGAGGTATGTGAACCCAACATGACACCATGCACATGGGGTAAGAGGTGATAAGTTCGTTGAGGGGATCGATGATTTATTGCAGGGGGAACTTTGCGGACCCATAGTGGAGAATGCACATAGATGATAATGCTTTGATGTGACAATTAGAAGGACCCCTTGGGCACTTGCATGGTTAGCTAACATGAGTGAATAGGGGTAGGTTTGTGACCATGAAGATTTATAGCTTTATGGTAGCATCAACAGGAGTAACTTGTTTTTCTATGGCACGAGCAAGTTAGCACTACAGCGAATATATGTCATCTTGATCTTCATGAAACTAGAAAACCTTGGACACTTTCATGGTTAGCTAACATGTGTGAATAGAGTTGGGTTGGTGTCATGAAGGTTTATAGTCTCGGGATAGCATCAGTAGCAGTAGCTTGTTTTGCTAAGGCATCTGCAAGAAAGTTAGCACTACATAAAATATATGTCATTGTGATCTCCACAAAATTGGAAAAGCTATCCACAATTGATGCGAAGATATTCTACAACTTTTAAGATCATTGATACTAAGAGATGTGTGTGTTAGGTTGTGTCATGTGATCCAACGCATTATATGTTTGTTAGTATGCTAGTAGTTAGATGTTATACAAGGATAGCATCACATGTGAGACACCCCCGTAGAAAAATAAAGTATCTTAGAGTACTTTAAGAGTTAATATTGTATTATGTAATGTCCCCTTTTTCGGGACATTATTAATATTTATTTTTCATTTGCATTGTAACCCCTTGGCATGCCTAGCGCTACAAGTGGGAGTCTCTTTAGTTAGTTTAAATGTGCACATAGGTTAGTTATTTTTATTTATTTAATTAAAAATAATAAAGTGCACATAGTCTTAGTCTATTGAATATTTTATTATAATGAGAGTTTATGTTTTCCCTCCAAAAGGCGAAAGGTCGGTCATTGGATATTGCACCCCTTAACTTCTATAAAAGGGAGGTCGCATTTCTTTTAGTGGGTATGTTGATTTGATGATTTGATATCTCTCCATGCTTGGAGTAATGGGATGTATGCCCATGGGATGTATGCCCTAGCTCTTGCATTGTGTTCTCTCATGGTAAGCTTCATTTGGATCCCTTGTTGAAGATATTGAAGATTCCATTGTTCTCTTTGTTGTGCTCTCTTGTGTTGAATGTGTTTATACATGGTATCTTCATTCTAGCATTGGCGACTTGGTCTTCGGTGTTGGCGCATTTGTTTGGAGGATAAATCTGCATTTTTGTGAAGGGTTTGAGGTACTTTTATGACTGTTATTATTGCTGCTGCAATTTATTAGAGGCAAATCGACTTGGTCTGGGGTTCGATCTATCATGTTTTGAGGTTATTTATGCTAGATCTATTTGTTGTTGTGTCTAATCAATTATTTCAGATCAAGGGTTGTTTATTTGAGGGTTTTGGAAGGGATGTATGAGCTGGAATTAATTTATAGCATTTATTCTAACCCTAGCGACTTGGTTTTCAGATTTCGGGGCAATTTTGAGTGGGTTTTGGTGATCAGAAAATTCAGTTTTGTAATTCATTGGAAAGCCTTTCATTTATACTTTATTTTGCATTTTACTTCGTGCAAAAATATCAAGTATTGAAAAAGTTATTAATTTTTGAAGTTTCAGCTGTTCTGGGTGCATTTTAATTAATTAACTGCTGTTATAAATTTCAGATCTGCAAAAGGTTTGGGATCAATTTAGCATGTGGTTTTGATTAGAGAAATAGGAGAGAATAAGGAGAAACTATTTCATAATTTTTGGACTGGATTTAATGCCCTAAATGTGTTGGGCGACCTACTTTTTAGTGCAAAATTAGGGTTTCATGTTTGCTATGCAAAATCTGGTTTTAGAATATTATTCTTCATATTTTTGTGGCCTGAAATCCAAAGTTTGAGCTCATTTGCTTGGATGGTTAAGCAAAGAAATAATTTTGGAAAATTGCAGCAGTTGGGGTTTGAATAATTAATTATTTTTCAGCTATGTTAATCAGATTTGATGTTGATTCCTAACATGTCCTAGAAGGGGATCTATAAAATAATGTTTGATTGTCCAACCGTCATTTGTGTTCGAGTTAGCCACATTGGGAATCCTAGGTTGAACAAGACTTGCCGTGAACTTTGCTAGTTTGAGAGGATTACTTTTACAATTCAATTGACCAGTGGGATTACAACTCCTTGATAGTGGCATGTCCAGTGTCAAGTGACTGCGTGTTTCTTTCCGTTGTCAATAATATGTATTTGGCTGGAACTCAGAAGTACCTTGTCAAACAACTTCGTTAAGGTTATTTAAGCATGAGATAATCAACTGCGATTGCCATTATCAATTCTGTAATATTATAAATAAAAATTTCTTCTTGAAATTTGAAAAATATTAATAATAATAACCGTTCCAATTAAACTAATAAATTAAAATGAAATTTGATCCGTCATGAGAGAGTGCATGATCGCTTCTTTTGTGGGTGACATTCCATTATTGCCTCCATGTGCCATTTCTGTAGAGGAAGTGAGTGGAGGTTCGTGATGTTGAGACAACAACTATAAATTTAAACAAAAATAAATAGTAATAAATAAATCAAAACAATGAGACATTTAGGGTTTTCTTTTGGTTGTAGTGTTACTTTTGTTGTTGAAGCTTTGGCATATCTAGTGAGGGGCATCCGCCATGATTTATCTGAGGCTTGCTCGAGACGTTGGAACAAGATTGCTATTCTGGATATGCTTGAAGAGTGGGATTTATTTTAAAGGAAAGGCATCATAATCCTTCAAGCCTTGGCAACTGGCATTCTAAGCAGGATATGCACATATTTTAAACCTGCTTGTTGGCGCATTTTTTCTCCTCACCAAATCCAACAATGGATCTCCAAGTTGATAGAAGTATTCAATTTGTCAAAGCGTAGCTCCCTGACTTGTGCCAAAAAGGGATTTTGGAATACAAGGTATGGGCAATCCACATCGCATAAAGGCCTACACCAAGAAGATTGACCTGACACTAAATGCAACAATCTTTGTTATATTCACCTCAAAGTCAGGTAGACCCATGGATGATCTACACCAAATGGGATTTGGAAACAAGGTATGGGCAACCATCAAGTACGTAATGGATAGAGAATTTTTTTTGTCATATGTTGCAGGCACCTGGCCCAGGTGACGCAATGCCAAATACACCTAATAATAACTGTGAAACAAGGTATTGCAACCAAAATGCATGGGCTTTAAATTTGTCTTGTTTGGGTTGATTCCAGTATAGGCACAAAATGGGGCGCGTGTCAAATGTTAAACTTCCAAGACAAAGAAAATTCATGACAGCTGCTTTTGGAATAATGCTTGTTCATCTGCCAGGCTATGAATGTTCTCATTGGGCTAAGGTCCCATTTACTGATATCCTGTATTTTTTATTTATTTTCAAAATGCTGGTTTGTCCAAAGTCCCCTAGCCTCATCCTCCCAACCTGGGAAATTTCATGAATGGTACAATTGAGCTTACATGTCCCAAATTGGGTTATATCCTAGGCGTACAAAGCCCCAAGCGGCTATGCCTACCCTACATTGTAACAAGGTAGGGATACCCAAGTGAAAAACCTAAATTTACAATATTTATTGACTTTTGGCATCAAAAGTCAACATGAATTGCTAACATCCTCAACCTTTATATGCCCGAATAAATTTTCTAACTCTTAGAGTCCATTTTCAAACATGATGAAAAAACAGGAAGCGGATTAAAACACCGAAAGACAAGTTATTATTATAATCTTTCTCTAGCATTAAATTTCCACCTTTTCATTCCACTGTGGTTTACCATGAAGGCTTTAATGCATACTGGAACAAACGATACAATTTACCATGCCTTTGATTAGACTTTCAATTTCATAAAATTTTGACTCGGAAACCGCTTTTGATGTACAAATGTACCAGGGCAGAAAACTTGATCGTAAACCGAAACTGGCTACATGATCCATGCTCACAACCCATGACTGGCTACTTAATTGATTTGGTTACGAATCAATTTGACAAAACAATATCTAGTTTTGAAGGACCCTATTGAAATACATCGCAACTCTGAGTTCTTGTTTTAAGACAATGATCGTTTCAATGTCACTTTGATTGGGATCATTAGTTTCAAATGTCATCTCATAGTCTTTGATAGGACATGTAACCAACTCAATTCCGCAAAATTACACTTTCGGAATGTTATGATGTTTTTCAGGGCCTGAAGTCATTATGAAAAGAGTTTTTGACGCGTTTATGATAATGTCCCCATTTTTTGAAGACCCTTAGCCTATCATTCCCCGTGGGCTTTAGGGATGTTGCAAGGGGAAAATTATATTAAATAATTAGATAATATTGCCTAGAGAGTGATTTTAATCATTTGACATTATAAAGCAATATTTATTTAATTATTTAATATTTATGGAGCAAGTAATGTATTTTAAATTTAATTAAATTCCCAAAATGCAAATTAAAAAGGGGAATTAATTAAATAATATTTAGGTGGCTTTTAAATATTAAAATCACCCTTTGAAAAGGGGACGCCACACCTAGGGAAAATAAACTGCTTTTATTTAATAATTTCCCTCTCCTAGGGATTTCGAATTTTGTGCCTCCTTGCTTATAAAAGGAGTGCTAGGATCATTGTTAGACTTATGTTATGATGAAATTATTTTGATACTCCATGCTTGGAGTTGGGATGCATGCCCATTAATGTTTTCTCTCTCTCTTGCGTGGGAAGTTAGTGAGCTAGTTTTGATCAATTTCAGAGCTGCCATTATTGCTTGAGTTATTTCAGTTTTGGCGCCAAGTTTAGAGTGTGAAAATCATTTGATATTGCTCCTTTAATTTATTCTATTATTGTTGCAAATATTCTTACCATAGCGACTTGGGTTGGTGATGATTTGATTATGTTTTGATGCCATAAATGCTAGATCTGCAATCTGCCATGTGTTGTTGATTATTTCAGAGCAAGGGGCTAATATTTTGGTGTATTTGGAGGCTAGGAAAGAGCTGGAATTATTTTATATAATTTTATCTAACCCTAGCGACTTGAAATCAGTTTTCTAGGACTGTTTTGGCTAGGTTTTAATGCTCAGAAAATTCAGATCCTTAATGCAGTGGAAAGCCCTAAATTTCTAGTTTAATTTGCATTTTGTTTCACAGAAAAACTCTAAGTATTGAAGGAGTTATGAATTTTAGAAGATTTCAGCTGTCTGCAAGCTTCCTGGTTCTCATAAATTAATATTTATTTCAGATCTGCAGTTTTGGGGTCAGATTAATGTTGGTTTTGGTTGTAGAAATTAGGAGAGATAAGGAGAAAGCAATTTCATAATTTTTGGAGTAGATTTGGTGCCCTAAATGTGTTGGGCGACCTACTTTTTAGGGCTAAATTAGGGTTTCATGTTGGCTGTGCACAAACTGGTTTTGGGATATTATTCTTCATATTTTTGTGACCCAAAATCCAAAGTTTGAAGATTTTTGCTTGGATGGTTAAGCGGGAATTAATTTTTGAAAATTGCAGCAGTTCAGGGTTTGAATATTAATTGTTTTCAGTTGTGTGTGATCAGATTTGTGTTAATCCCTAACTTGTCCCAAAAGGGGACATTACAACTTGCTAAGGTGGGTTATTGAGAGGAGTTGATTATGAAGTGGTTTATAATGCTCCGAGTGTGTAAGAGGTGAAGTGTTCAATTCCTCATAAGATGCAAAGCAATTTTTGTAATTCCATCATTTGTAATGCGTAATAGGCCTATGCCCATGGCATTTTTTTGTAAAGTAGATGTTTTGTATAACAATAGGCGTGTAAAAATCTGTATCCATAGAACACTTTAGAACAAATTTGCATCTATAATGGATTAAGAGTCTTTTGTGTGTTTTTGAGTCTCCCCATATAATTTAAGAAAAAGGTATTAAAATGGAGAAATAACAAGGTGCCTTGATGTACAATGGGTGCATTTTCAAGTCAATTCCGGCACTCTATTGTGATCACTGTCAAGTTTGAAAATGGGCAGTTTTTGTGCTTGAAAACCATGAATGTAACACTATTTTCTGCCGCTTGCGCTGTCAAAGATAACAAGGTTGCATTTCGAAGTTTACAGGTCCCTCAAGGATTAGACAGACTAATAAGGTCAGAGACCTACCCATCTTTAGTGAGCTGCTAACTCTGAAATTGGCCTTTTGCTCTTGTGGCATTTTTGGACAGATAGGAGGTTATGTTTTCTGTGCAATTTTGGTTTTTGAGTTCTTTGATGTCATTGATGAGGAGAAAATGAATAGTTTGGTCTATGGTTTTTCGCTACATAGCTTCTCACCTCTCATGTGATAGGAGAAGATATTGTATTAGAGGATGCTGTGATCCATCGTCGGTAATTGTGAAGCTAACCTTAGGATTGCTAGCATTCAGTTAGCAAAGATGAAAAGCAAGTGGTCAGAATTGTTGGGGCATCAAGGTTTCTATGTGCAAGGGTCATCAAGAAACAAGGGATTTATGTACTATGAGCATTTTCATGATGGAATGCCATATATTGCAGTATGTGTACAGATGGTCAGAGGGATTAGCATGCCCAGAATGGTGTTCATTATATGTATCACAATCCGTGGAGTCACAGGCTTTTTGAAGTGACATTGGTTGATCAGTATCAGATGTACAATGTACCATTTCATAGGTTGTGGAAAAGACTATTTTCAGATGGGCTTCAAAGTCATATTCTCTGGAGCATTTTCTAGACAGACCCCTTAAAATCAAGGGGGGTTTGTTGGGTTGTGTGATCAAAAGCATTAATAACCAATCAGTTTTCCCAGTATGTTAGTTGTTAGATGTTATGATGGGACACGGATCTTGACATATGAGGACAAATCATGCCCTTTTATTCCAGATCTGCAAGTAATGTTAGATTTGTATTTAAGATTGCATTAGTATTGTATTACTCATTAATAACTTATGTTAGTAAGTTCATGTCAGTTGGCTGTTCAGGTATATGGTTGGTTGGACCATTGGTTCCTATATTAAACCAATCAAGTGATGAATTGTAACTGAACATTCTACAATATTATGTAAAAAAAAAATTCTTGAATAAAATATTAATGTAGTTCCATCTTCCATTTACCTATAGTTGAGTAGTGAACAGTGTGTCATTAGTGCCTAATTGTTGCATTAGCCTTAGGCATTGGAGTTGATTTAAGATGATCTTGGATAGAAAGTTCCAACTTCAATGTTTTCTTCTACTAGAATGTGGGATCGCCCATGTTGGAACCAAGAAAATTTCATGAATAGAAGAGTCGAGTGGCCTGGAATGTTTGTATCTTATGCTTGCCATTTGATGTGAATTTGTAGGTCATGAAGTGTATAGATATCACTTATTGAGGCTATTCTTCTTGGGTAGGAAAGGGAACTTCAGGTATAACATATGTAGATTTTATCATTGTAAACTTCTGATATGTCCATATCAAGGAGGATGAGGGGTTTTAGGTGGCCTTGACAGGTAAGTATTCGATTTCCTCATGTACTATGGTCCAATAATGAAAACCAGGAAATGCCTAATAGATCTCAAGTATTTTGAGTCATATCAGGAGAGATGAACCCCAACTAAAATATGAACACTTTTCTACTGGTGTGTAATATGGGCCCATCCTGGATCACAATTAACATGATAAGACCATGAATAATGCCCTATGGGTACAAGTAAAGAAAGGTAGGATCTCTAAGTCCTTATGGCAATTTACGCACCCCAAGGAAGGCAATTTACGCACCTTCAAAGTAAGGCAATTTACGCACCCAAAGCATAGGATTTGATCGACATTGGAGATAGTGTCTTATAACCACATAGCTTCATCCTCTTTATATTGCATGGGAATTCCTTTGGCAATTGATGATGGTAAGCATCATGGAATAGGGAACTTTGCCATTTCATACTCAAATGGCCCCACTTGAGGAAATCAGTTCCCAACCCCAATGACTATAAGATGTTTCTCTGCTAAGATGGTTGATAGTAGTCATGTCTTTGGAGGGGTAGTCATCGGAAAAACTTGTGTAAAGTATTCTTCTAGCTTTGATGCTGTTTGATATTTCTATGGGTATGTACTCAAAAAGGATTTAAGTGCAAAGATGCTTGTGCAATGAAGATGCTTAGTTGTCAGCCAATTCAATATTGACGAGAAAGCAGGGTAGTTGTTCCAAAATTTATCCTCCTATGTATTAAAGATTGAAATATCTAATTTGCATATGTAAGCCTAAGCACAATAATTCGTATTGGATAAAAGCTTATGATTTTTTCACATAGGAAGTACTTTTCCCTTCCAAATATGAAGCCAAACTAGGTAGGGATATTATATTAAAATCCATGTCATCTGCATTATCTAATGATTGATTAAAGAGATGATGGTTTTACAAATGTTAGGCCACCTTTTAAATGGACTTTGGGTTGCATGACTTGGCTTCCATGAGAGAAGGGGAACATTTGAATTAAAGGTTTGTATGACTCCAAAGGTTAGAAGTCTCATTAGATTAGTGTGCATTCTTTGTAGTTCATTGCAATGCTTTGTGAGGAATCAAAGGAAAGATGGTTACGAGATAATCAGTACCAATTGTATGAGTAAAAACTATGTTTACAAATCTAATAGTTAGAGCCATTGGGTTGTCGAGTGTTGATTGCTTGTTTCTAGTATCTATCTCTATAATAGTCCTCCCCTAAGTGTCTTCAAATCCTAAACCTTGTTGGATAAGTAGTAGAAAGCTATCATTGGTTGGCTTCTTTATATCGAAGGAGTTGAACAATCTCTCCTTCCTGGAGGGCTAGTGTAGTATGGATGAAAAATATAAGTGATTTTTTAGAACTCCCTAGTATTCTTCCGATTAATTAGCTAATAACTACACATCAAAGAGTTTATGTACTTAGTTCTAGAGCAATGGTTTCTGCTATTCCAATCCACCGGTAAGGGGCAGAAATCCATTAGTTTGGTAAGCAAGGAGGACGAAAGCATTGGATTCCTTGTTGAAGGTATGAAGAACGAAAAACTCTCCAATTTGGTGGTGTTAAGGGCTTCTACGAAGACTTCTTTGATTGGGAAGTTAGTTAGTGCATCAAGGACTATAACTAATATCAAGGGTTTATCATTCATTTTAGCACCCTCTCCTAGGGTAGCGACTTGGGTAGTGTAATGTCCCCTTTTTCTGATTGCCTAATGAATGACTTCTTGCCATTCCCTTTCTGTGGCGAAGAAGAATAAGTGAACAAGGGTAAGGAATTGCACTAGTTTCAATTGAAAATTTATTAGATTTAATGTTTTCTTTTAGTGTTTTCCTTTTAGGAGGCAGGTCGGTTGGGTTTGGAGGAATTAAAGATACAATGTATCAAGATGAAGTGAAGCTTAAGAGGTAGAATTAAAGCTCTTCTAATTGGCCTTTTTGCCAAGCAAGGTTAGTATAAAAATTTATTGTGGTGACATCATTTACAAACCATTTTAAGAAGCGCATTTTAAAATCAACATTAGAGAAAATTTGTTAGGCTAATTGTTAAATACCATTCCTTATCTTGAAACGAAAACCCTCTTGTGTGGCATCCAAGGACGGAAACCTTCCTAGCATAGCCTTGGTGGAGAACGAAAACTTTCAATCATTGATTACTTGGTTCATTGCTATGTTGTCATGATACGTCCCCCTGCCCTCCGTACCCTTCCTGATACGTATCCGGTACGGATCTGGTCAATGAGGGTGGAGGACAAATCCCTCTTGGATATGTACCGGTTTGATGCCCTAGGTAAAGACAGTTTTGACTGTACACGAGATGTGACCGGTACATACCGATAGAACGAACCCAAAGCTAAAACATCTTTGGTGCATTTTTGGAAAATTATAGCACTTATTCAATGAAAAAAAACATGAACCTAACTGCACTGGTCTAAATTAATAAAATATTAAACCCTAAACACCTCAAAAAGCTATAAAAAGCACTCACCCATTCATTTGAAATTCACACAAACAATTCATTGTTGGTTTTTTTAAGTGTATGAGCAAAATTCCAAAGAGGAATTGAAGAGGAGGCAAATTCATTGGAAGGAGGATTTGTTTGGAGGCAAACCGTTGCAAGTAGTAGGAGATCAGGGGCAGCCATTGCTTGCAAGAAGTTCAAGTTTGTTTAGAGGAAGCAATTGTTGAGAGGAAGACATCGTTTTATTGTTCATTCAAAGAGTAGACGTCAAATTTGGAGGTAGCATTTGTTAGAATTCTATTGCAAAGGCATTGATCTACGTTTCAAGGCAACATTATTGTACTTGCTAAAGAACTTGTCTACAATACAGGTATTTTTTAAGTTAATTCATCTTTTTTTTACGTTTTTTTACATTTTATTTTTTTGTTGCATTTTTTGATAAAGTTTAGAATTTAAAAACATCATAAATCTGTGTATGCTCTCACCTCACACCTTTATGGTGATCTTGATGATCAAAAACAGATTAAGTGGCACAGTTACAAAGTTTTTAATTTAGAATTAGTAAATATCATTATTTTGGAATTTTTAAATGCATTGTTCAATATTAATAATTAATATTTTAACATTTATCATTTGATTATGTAAGCAAAAATCTTTTTTAATTTTTTTAACTTCCTAAATCTATGTATGCTCTCACTTTTCACCTTTATGGTGATCTTAGTGATCAAAAGTAGATTAGGATGGCACAATTTAGGGTTTTTTAATTTAATAATTAGTAAATATTGTTATTTTTAAGGATGAGAAATCGCATTTTCAATGTTAATAATTAATATTATTAGCATTTATCATTTGATTTATGTAAAGGCAAAATGTTTTTTTAATTTTTTGAACTTCCCAAATCTGTGTAAAGTTCTCACCTCACACCTTTATGGTGGTCCTTAGTGATCACAAAATAGATTAGGATGACATAACTAATTTATTTATGTAAAGGCAAAATGTTTTTAATTTTTTTAAACATCCCTAACTCAGTGTATGGTCTCACCTTGCACCTTTATGGTGATCTTGTTGGGCATGCCTAGCGCTACAAGTGGGAGTCTCTAGTTAGTTTTAAAATGTGCACATAGGTTAGTTACTTTTTATTATTTAATTAGAAAATAATAAAGTGCACATAGTCTTAGCATATTAAATGTTTTAATATTGGGAGGGAAACTTAAAAAAGGGGCCACTTGTATCCAACTTTAATTGCAAATTTAAAAAGTATTTTCCCTCCAAGTGGGTCGATCCCTTTGGGAAGTCTATTTAAGGGATGTGAGGGGGTCATTTCACCTCATGTTGATTTGATCATTTATGTCTCTCCATGCTTGGAGAAATGGGATGTATGCCCTAGCTCTTCATTGTGCTCTCTCTCTCTCATTCGATTTGGAATTGAAGTAAATCTGATTTTGATAAGGATCCATTTGTGTGTATGTTGCATCTTTTGTGTGGCGAATTGATTGGGAAAGTGTTCCTTGCCCTAGCGAATTTATTTATAGTGAAATATGTTTATTGTTGCATGATTTGAGAGCAAATTTGTTGGTTTTCAGATCTGTTGTGTTTTGCAATTAATTTCATAATTTTTGGAGATGATTTGATGCCCTAAATGTGCTGGGCGACCTACTTTTTAGGGAAAAATTAGGGTTTCGTGTTTGTTGTGCGAAAACTAATTTTGGAATATTATTCTTCATATTTTTGTGGCCCAAAATCCAAAGTTTGAAGGCTTTTGCTTGGTCTAGTTAAGCGGGAATTAATTTTAGATTGCAGAATCTGGGTTGGACTTATTAATTGTTTGGGACACATTTTTAGATGGCTTAAAAATTGTGATTTCAATTCAGATTGTTCTTGGCATAATTTTATCAAAACAAGCTTTTTTGGTGTGTTTGGAGGGTGAAAACAGTTGATTTGGAAATGTTGGTTATTAATTTAATAATTTCTCTAACCCTAGCACCCAGATCTGGAATTTGATGTTATTTTGAAGGGGTTTTAGTGCTCAGAAAAATCTGATTTTCTTAGTTCATTGGAAAGGGAAAAATCTCTAGTTTATTGTGCACTTTGTTTCATGCAAAAAGATGAGTATTGAGAGTTATGAATTTTAGAAGTTTCAGTTGTCTATGCTATTTTAATTATTTCACTGCCTATAAAAATCAGAACTGGAAAGAGCTTTTAAATTCCAATTGATTCTCCCATCTAACCCACCACCTTGGCTAAGTTCAACCCCATTTTGGGTTGTAATTACGCTGATTGGGTTATTTGAGGTTGAATTAAAAGGATCTAATCCTTCTTGAAATTTGTGTTAAAGTTGTTGCAATTTTCTATTTGTCCCAAAAAGGGGACATCACAGTGGTATCAGAGCAACTTTCCTCTACTCTTGTGGGGTTTGTGTTTGCAGATCTGGATACATAGGGTATGAATCATGGGGTTAACAAGTGAAGGAGAAATGAAAATGCAGTTTTGCAGATTGGGGAGATGGCTTGATCCTCCACACCTTTCGAGAGATGTGTTGCTTAGCATTTTGGAGGAAGTTGCAAATTGTTTGTCCATGGTAAAACAATCAGATTATGGCTCCATGTTTTCAGCGATGGACTCCTTGGTGACTCACTTGGCTAGATCCGAACTGTTGAGGCATGATGAGGTGGAGGTGAGGCTTATGGTCATCACTTGCATTAGCGAGGTGACAAGGATAACAGCCCCAAATTTGCCATACAATGACACCACCATGGAAGAAGTCTTTGAGCTCATGATAGGAAGCTTTCAAAAGCTTTGGGACACCACAAACCCTTACTTTGATAAGAGGGTTAAGATCTTGGAGAACATGGCAAAGGTAAGAACTTGTATACCAATGTTAGATCTTGATTGTGATGATCTCATTCTACACATGTTTGAAGTATTCTTTGTTGTCCTACATGATGATCATTCACAAAAAATAATGGTTGCAATGCAAACCATCATGTCCCTAACATTGAATGAATATGTGGATCCTCCACAACAATTGTTATCCATACTTGAGGAAGGTTTGAGACAAGAGGAGTCATGTATTGCTCATACTTTAGCCAAAGGTGTTTTGGATCAATGTTCAAGCAAGGTGAAGGCATATATGTTAGCAAGGTCTCCTATGAAGCAAGAAGGATCAGCTCTCCAAGGTATGAGTCCTTTGGTGTTTGATGATAAATTTTTGATATCTAATGCTTGCATGGGACTTGGTGATTGCACAGAAAAATCAGATTTGATTCAAGAGGAAGTAAAGGAAGAAGAGCCACCGGATGAAAATAAGCAAGGTAAAGATTCATTGTTGATTGAAGAGGTTTCTTTTCCTTTTGATGATTGCATGCATGATGATAAAGTGATCATGGGAGATGAGTCAAAGAGGAAAGAGAAGCTTGATTTACAAGTTTGCATGGACAAACAAAATGAGGGCAGCCAAGAGGTAATCAATGATCATTATTTGATTGTTACTAATGCTACTTGGGTTGGTAATGAATGCAAGGATGTGGGGATGTGTGCCATGCAAGAAGAGGCATTTCCAGGTACTTTAGACCATTCTCAGCTCGCTGGTCTGCGCATAACAACAGTCATTAGAGGGCAAATAAATGACTTCATTCACTCAAAAATGAAGTTTAAGGAAGCCCCACACCAATCACAAATAAGGTTGCATGATTCCAAGGTAGAAGGTGATGTTTGGGTTGAAAATTTTAAGGAGTGTGAAGGTGTTCCATGGCACAAAGGTATGATGCGCAGCCCCAATCATGTTGTTTCAGATGTATTGCTTCCTTTCATAAGGGAAATCCATTGGCACAATGAATGGTATGAGATTCCTTGCATGAGTTATATTTCTGATTTTCCTTTTTCTTATGTGAATGATGGAGTAAAAACAATGGGGTATCATCATGCACATGCTACCTCATGGTATGAAGAAGTGAGCAACAACTTCGAATTATTTGTATTGACACTTCCATGTACTTGTGAGATGATCAAGTTGAATATTCTATTGTTCTTATATCATGGTGAATTTCAGTTTTGGGTCATAAGGAAGGTTGTTGGGATCATAAAAGGAAAGTATAAACATTGTCTATTCATGTGTGAATTTGCAACCAAGAAGAGTATGTGTATGCCTAATATTTCCATTGATATTCACACTGTTGTCATGCACATTTTCAGTTTGTTTGGGGACATGTTAGCATGCCCACAAAAGGATTCAGTCACACGGTATGCTAATTTTCAGTTTGGAGCATCATTGGTACATGTTACAGGATCATTTCCAGGCCACTTAGCACTGTTGTTGCATTGGGAGCAGCAAAGAGGAAGGTATGGTGTTAAATTTTCATGCTATGTTTTGGAAAATAAAGGCAAATATGATGAATATTCAGCTATGGAAGGAAGAGGTGCAAAGCTTGTCATAAAATTCACTTTGGATCAGCTCTACATCATGTGTGTGAATGTGTTTCAGAACTTGTTTTCATGGGAACAATGCATTGTGGGTTGTGAGAGTGTAGTGTTGGCCTTACCTAAGGTGAGTTGGGATACCTTGAGGTCAAATATTTTTATTTACACTGCTGTAATTTATTTCAGCAGTCTTCTTGTGGCCTTTAGAGCCATAAGGCATGAGGATAAGGGATATTTTTCCATTGGTACACTCACACATGGATCGAAGGATGAAGTAGGGCTCACATGGGGACAAATTTGGAGTTGTCAAGCTGCTGATTATTTATCAGATTTTTATTTTATGACAGCAGTTGGTTTTTGGGAGTTCAAGGAAGTATGGGGCAACATTGTGACATTTGGGGGCAACCCATACATGAAGGAGACTTGTGAGCCATTCACACCATGGAGACACATTGGAAAAGTGTTTTTCAACACTTATTTTTCTAATAAGTTTGCTTCATGTGCAGGATTGAAGACATGTGAAGAAAGACCGTTGTCCTACTCACTTCATGAGGGCATTATTGAGTGGGCAGCCTTGGAGCTTAGCAAAGCTCATCCCTTTGATGACTCCCCATGCCATGTTGAGGACACCATTACTTGGAGCACCAATTACCGAGTGAGGACCCACTTTTTTGGGTTGACATGGGGGAAGGAAACATGTTCTTCCAAGTGCTTCATCACTTGACTGGCACCGGAGCAAGACTTTGGATGCATCACTTCATCTCTTCTCTTGGGTGCATGATACATGGATCTATGAGCTTGCTATTGCTTGAGGGCAAGCAATCTCCGAGAGGGGAGGACTGTAATGTCCCCTTTTCCGGGGCATTACTAATATATCGGTTCATCTCTTTTATTTGCATTGTAACCCCTTGGCATGCCTAGCGCTACAAGTGGGAGTCTCTAGTTAGTTTTAAAATGTGCACATAGGTTAGTTACTTTTTATTATTTAATTAGAAAATAATAAAGTGCACATTAGTCTTAGGCATATTAAATGTTTTAATTATGTAATGGGAGGGAAACTTATTAAAGTTTATCCCTCCAATTGCAAATTTAAAAAAGTGTATTTTCCCTTTGAAGTGTTCATCCCTTTGGGAAGTCTATTTAAGGGATGTGAGGGGGTCATTTCACCTCATGTTGATTTGATCATTTGATATCACTCCATGCTTGGAGAAATGGGATGTATGCCCTAGCTCTTCATTGTGCTCTCTCTCTCTCTCATTCGATTTGGAATTGAAGTAAATCTGATTTTGATAAGGATCCATTTGTGTGTATGTTGCATCTATTGTGTGGCGAATTGATTGGGAAAGTGTTCCTAACCCTAGCGAATTGATTGTTGAAGGAAATTTGAGTTTGTTTGCATGTTTTGATGGTTAAACAAGTGAATTTCAGATCTGCTGTGTTTTGCAATTAATTTCATAATTTTTGGAGATGATTTGATGCCCTAAATGTGCTGGGCGACCTACTTTTTAGGGCAAAATTAGGGTTTCGTGTTTGTTGTGCGAAAACTAATTTTGGAATATTATTCTTCATATTTTTGTGGCCCAAAATCCAAAGTTTGAAGGCTTTTGCTTGGTTGGTTAAGCAGGAAATAATTTTAGAAGTTATTGCAGTAGTCTAGGGTTGGATTATTAATTGTTTGGGACACATTTTGATGCTTAAAAATTGTGATTTCAGTTCAGATCTGTTCTTGGCATTTTTGTGCATCAAAACAAGCTTTTGGAGGGTGAAAACAATTGAGGGAAGTGTTGGTTATTAATTTAATAATTTCTGCTAACCCTAGCACCCAGATCTGGAAGTTTAAGATGCTATTTTGAAGGGGTTTTAGTGCTCAGAAAAATCTGATATTTAGTTCATTGGAAAGGAAAAAATCCCAAGTTTATTGTGCACTTTGTTTCATGCAAAAAGATGGAGTATTGATTGAGTTATGAATTTTAGAAGTTTTCAGCTGTCTGCAAGCTATTTTATTTAATTCATCTGCTGTTATAAAAATCAAACTGGATAAGCTTGGGTTCCAATTGATTCTCCCATCTAACCCACCACCTTGGCTACTTCCAACCCCATTTTGGGTTGTAATTAGCCGACATTGGGTTATTTGAGGTTGAATTCAAAAGGATTTACTCCTTGGATTGATTTGTGTATCCATTTGTGGCATTTTCCATTTTTCCCAAAAAGGGGACATCAGGAACGGGAATTAGAACACATGTAACAAGGTTGAACATTAAACATATATTGGCATATAAAACTTCAAAGAGTTTTAGAGGACGCTGATATGCCAACGCTTCAATCGAATATAGATCATAAAACAAGCTCCATTGCAAAGAAGGGGTTCACAAAAACCACCCAGTACCTTAGGTCATAGATACACATCCTTTTATCCAAGAAAGATCACTCTTCATGCTCATGATACCTTAGTCTTGTTGTTCAAGAGGGTCATGAGACCTTGTCACAAAAAAATCTCCAAAGGAGCCATTTGATGCAGGCATTTCATAATGATAAGAGGGACCTTGCTGATGAGGTGGTTGCTCGATGCATTTATGCATGTGGGCTGCAGCTTTAATGTATTGATGTCTCCATATGTGGACATAAGGCATGGTGAAGACTATGAATGAAGCTATTCTACAAGGGTACAAAAGCCCATGTTATGAAAAGGTTTGAATTCACACTCTTGGCAAAGAGCAGTGGAATACATTAAGACCTCTTTGCAACCAATCAAAGAATTATGGAAGGATTGAGGGGTTTCCATAGATTTCAGATGGATGGAAAGTTGCTGGTGAAATAGACCCCTGATAAATGTTGTTCCAGTATAGCCCTAAACAGGACAACATTCCTTCTGAAGCCATTAATTATGAAGGGAAAGTCAAAGATGCACAATTTATTGCCGACATTTTGATAGAGGCTGATTGAATCAAGTGGGTCCAAAGAATGTTATCTAAGTCATCACAGACAATGCTAAAAATTGTAGAGCTACATGATTGATTATAGAGGGCAAATATGAGCACATATTTTGGACCCCTTGTTCTGTCCACTCCCTTAATTTGATGCTGCGAAATATTGGGAAAATCCCGTGTTGAGCAAATTTCCACATAGACAAATGACATTAAGATGTTTATCACAAACCATCATATGTCAACAAGCCATATTCAGGAGATTCTCAAGGTTGACGAAGTTGTTGAAGGTTGAGAAACAAAATTTGCCTCTCACACATTCGTTTTGAGACGACTTGTGAAGGTGAAAGAGGTTTAAGCAGTATGGTGATTAGCAATGTTTGGACAGTGTGGAGGCAGTCTAACACAAAGAAAGTCATACAAAGATAAAATCGATGGGTCCTTGATGATGAATGGTGGGCCAAGGTTGAGTACCTTACTCTAATTTTATAAAGCCCATTCTCTGGTTGGATGATCAAATATGTAGATATTGATGCAAAATACACCTTGGGAGAGATTTTCTGATGGAATAAATTCTATGCTTGAACAAATATGTAGAGAGGTTATACAAACAAAAGAGCAAGGATCCAGAAGAGACCTCCTACAATGAGTTCGTCAAGAGTGTGGTCATGAAGAGGTGGAATCACCAAATGACCACCCCATTACATGATACCTTGCCTATGCACATGAACAACTCAAAGAATTAATTAACTCTGATATACTTGGGCTACCTAACAGGCAACTGACCATTCTCTAACTCCGCCCAAGTTGCAAATGGAACCTAGGGCAGTTATTCAGAAGACTCTTTCTTGGAGTCCATCTATAATCAGTCTGGTCGGCAACTGAAATGGGCCTATTTGTAGCTTCATAGGGCAACATGTGGAGTTCTTGAGGGTCTCTTTACGACAAGAGCAGCTATGAGCCCAACCAAATGGTGGTATGTACATGACCATGATGCTAATTACTTTTATAAGTCCTATTGTTTTCTTTCAGTTCTTTCACAGGTATAACATTTATTGGAAAATTATAGAAGCAATTAAAAGATTTAAAGTTAAGCTTAGTTAGGAATTATTTTTCGTACATTCTTAGTATGTTACGGAATTTGGATTTCAAAGGGATCTAACGAACTTTTTTGTAATAGGTGGCTAGTAATTCTTCCGCACAAGCGGAATTGTTTGGGCAAGTTTAGCTCAATACCTTTATCCACTCCGCTAAACAAAACAAGTTGGCATCTAAAAAAGGTGAGAATTTGGTATCATGTGCATTGGTCCAATTTACACCTCTTGTCACACTTGTTTGAGAACTATATTAGAGGTCCTCAAAAACTTTAGGATCTTCTTCTAGAGACCATAGACTTGGTTGCCTCTGCAGCCACTCTTGCCCAACTTTTAATATTTGATGGCAAAAATGACATTCAAGGGAGTTCACAAGGAGTGGAGAGCGGAGCTAGTGCAAGTGACATGCAAGAATTTGATTTTGAGGAAAATCTAGATGATATATTCTGGATTTGTTTGTATTCATGATATTCCTATATCATATGTATGGCAGCCACATGATCAATGAAATGTAAAATCTTAAGTATATTGTATGTTTTGAAAATTTGAACATTGATCCTAGTATATTTTTCAAATTTCAAGTTTTGTTTGTATTCATGTTGACTTGATATTTGTATAACTATCATATGTATGGCAGCCACATGATCAATGAAAATGCAAAGTCTTAAGTATTATTTGAATGTTTTGAACATTTATTCAAGTTTTGTATTACTATTTTAGTTTTTTCATGGACTAAAAAATGAGTAAAATGAGTATATGTATATATATATATATATATATATATAAAAGGGATAATAAAGGATCATTTTGATTTTTGTGGGGTGCATTTGGGCATAAATGCATTTTGTTTTCCATTTGGCTATTGCATATGGTGTGTTATATATATATATATATATATATATATATATATACGGACGTATCCAAGAAGTATCATACCCAAGGGTTTTTTGAATATATGACGTACCCCGTATTGTATCCAATCCAAACGTATCGTACCCAAGGGTTTTTTGAAAACTCTCCATTGACGTATTGACGACATATCTTGAAGACTGTTTGTTGATTTACCAATACATCATACCCGAATCCTGGGATTACATAGGCTGTTGCATCTTTTATTTATCCCTCTCAGTGTGTGAAGCAACAATTTGTGTTGGTTTGGTCAAATTTGGGCACAAATTCATATCTGTTTTGACACTATTTTGACTGTGCTTCATAATTTATAAGACCGGACATCGCTCATCCTATTTTTGGAGGTGTCAATACTCTTGATATCTCAGCCCTTACTTGTGTTCCTACACACTGATGTCATCAAATTCTGAATTAAATGCATATGAATCAAGCCTTAACATTTTCTCCATTTATTTGTTGCAAATTGGATGGATATTCCCTTTCCAAAGTTGACATAATTATTTAGAAGTATTTTTCAGTCCTGTTGTGCATGGTTATTTTGGTGAATTTAAGCTCCTATACAGTTTGTTGCTAGGGTTTTCAAGGAATATTACAGTCATGCTTATAAAAATCAGAATTACTTCACTTGGGTTTGTGTGGTTTCCTTCTTTTTCAGTTTCAAGCCCTTGAAAGGGATATTACAAATCACTTGACACACTCATTGCTTTACATACATTTCTTGTTTCCAAGACTGATAAAGATCTTTCCAAAGTTGATGCTATATTCCATAGGGCAGAGCCACTACTGACAAATTTGTAAGCATTTGGACCTCACTTTCAGCTCATTTTGTGGACTGTACAAGCCACTAAAATTAGCCTATCCCTAGGTGTAATGTACTTATTTAGGAGAGCACATTCATTTCAATGCATTTGGAAGTGATTAAGTTCCAACTAGTTGCATTCATCCAATTACAAAGAAGAATTTGTGTGGTTTGTTATCACAATAGTACCAAATGTATGTGGAGCACAAGAGAGTTGCTGCTTCAAGGATTGAACATTTGTATTCTTGCATTCCACCCATGGTTCGGGTTAATAAAGTTCAACCAAGCATATTGGTTTCAGTTACAGGGTGTATTTTCATATTTGGCTTTAGGGTTTAGGATAAACCTTTACCAAACCAGCCCTAGAAAGGGACATTACATCAATGGTTATCATTGCATTTCATTATTCAAATTCAAAGTTGCAGGTGATCCAACAAACACCTTGTGATAGTTACTCTTACATTGTCAAAATCACTAGAAGAAGAGCATCTCTTCCTTATGATCAAAATTCTTGGTGGCTGCAAATAGAATGTTTCACCAACTGAACAATTTCCAGATGAAGCATAACAGCCACAAGATTTGAGACATTTCCCACAATGATTTGGGGTTCATGATTCACATTTTCCCAACTCATCATTGTCGTGTTAGAGGGATGACTTACACCACAAAACTCCCATTGAATCCATGTCTTGTTAGGCATTCTTGCTGGGTATGTTTTAGAGAACCAATCTCAAACAATGGCATGATACATTATTTCACCTTGGTTCATGAAAATTGAATTATTGCATACCTTATAGTAAGCTGTAATATTCCATAGAGCTGAATTTGTATTTTCCGTGGATGAATTATCCATGCCCTTCACATACATCCAAAAGTGGCAATCTTGAAAGTAACTTGAGTCCCATAAAACCATAGCAAGCTAATTCATACAATCTTGATTATTAAAATAACACCTAGTTTGCTTACCATTCATCTTCCCGTCAAATTCCCACAGTGATCAAGATAAGAAATATATTGCAGCGACATATGAGGACGATACAAATCAGAAATATGATCAACTATCATACCTTAGGTTTTCCTCAACATGTTTGGGCCTTCCTTTGCCGGATGAGGAATGATTGAGATATATGTTACAAATATATTGTGACATTATTAATAAATTCTAATATTATTAATAATGAGTTTATAGAACTCATTTAATAATATTGATGTAATAGTTAGTATTAGTGTTTGGGTGAGTTGTGAGAACAACTCACGTAGCTATTTTGGTGTGTGAGATAATGGGATGAGAGAGATATCCTAGGGATATATCTGAGAGATTCATGGAGAGAGATTGAGGTTGAAGATAAAGTTTGACTCCACCATTAGTTCACCTATTATCAATGCCCTGAATGAGGGTGCAATGATTGAGCACAAAACTTTATCAATATCTTGTCCACTTCCAACCTTGTGACTCAATATTTTTGAGTTAGGATCAGCGTTCTCCTTCTCCTTAGATTCAACAAGTGAAGCTCTTTCCACCTTGGCTTCAACCTTATTTTGTTGACACCCACATGGAACATCTTCATGGTCCTTGTCAAAGTCATGTACACCATCAACTTGCCTCTTATTGACTGTTGTTCTGAAAATTCCAGCAAGCTGAACATCAACATTATCATCAGGCAATTGGGCTTTAACCACCAATTCCCCTCCACAATTTGGTGTATCATATTTCCCTTCTTTCTTGGGCTCATGCTCCATGGTTTCTTCATCAAACACATGCCCCTTCACACTATTGTCCTGAAAATCAGTCAATGGCTCATCCCTAGGAAGAGTGATAGGTACTTCTAGGGCTTCCATTGGGTTGCTCCTTCTCAATGCACCAACAACTTCAATTGTTCTTCTTCTTCCTTGATCATAATGGAGGGATTCTTTCCCTCTAGGGCTAGAACATGTTTCCCATTTTCCTTGGGCATAGCTCGGGTTTAGACCTTGGTCCAATTCCCACTTTACCTTTCTTCAACCCTATGAACTTGGCGAGTGACATGGCATCACAAATCTTCTTTGGAAGGGCCCTATACTCCTCATAGTTGTCTGCAATGTTATGACCCACTGAATACTGTGTTTCAACCACTGGAATGACTTCCTTTCTTGGGAGGAAGGTAGGCCGAAATGACCTAGATGAAGAATCACTCACGATTCTTGGTGGCTGAATATTATTGCTTGCCTTTGAAGAGTTTCCTTCACCATTTAGGTATTTTGCATGGCATGGATCAACTGTGTCATCTTATTCACCAATCTTTCTTTTCCTAGGGCAAACCTCTCAACCCTAACATCATCAAAATATATGTTCTCCATTTAACTACTCCTTCTGATGAAACCCTCTAGGCTGGGAGGATCGATGCTCTGATACCACTGTAATGTCCCTTTCTATGGCTAAAACTAAAGATAAGGGTTTGGGCTCAAACCCCAACCAACGAACTCTGATGTTTATGACAGCCACCAATAATTTACTTCAAACCCTTATGGAAACAAACTGAAAATGCAATTAGCAACAAGAAGGAAACTGAAATTTTTATGACAGCAACTGAATTGTGAAGACAACCAACAATGATTCACACAAACCCTAGCTACAGAACCAATATTATCTTCTCCTAGGGCAGCGAACTGTAATGGCACTTCAATGGCATCAATTTCCATGCAACACAAAATGAAAATGACATAGAATGCTTCCAAATATTTTATTCAACCATGGAAATATTTATCCAGCCAATACACTCCAAAATAAATAAGAAATGAAAGATAAATCACATTGTAATTAATTAAATGACAATAGAAGTACAACACAACACACAATGGGCTGAAAATAATTTTTAATGAATCCCCAAAAACACTCCAAAGTGTGGATTCAGCCTCATAAATTATGAGGAACAATTACATCAACTCAAAATGCCAAAATGTGCCCTAGAAGGCACCAAACACAATACCCAAGCAAGTTGCCCTAGGGTGGAAATGAAGGAATTGCACAAGAAATCTCCTTAGAAGCTCACTTGTGATCTCCTTGTGAGATCACCCCAAGATGAATGAGGGTTTTCGTCCTCAAACAAGGCCAAGAAAGGGTTTTGTCTTTCAAGGCAAGAAAGAGAAGCTTCACAAGCTCCAACTTCAAGAAAGTATTAATGATAAAATGATGCATACCCTTCTCAAGCCAAAATGATCTCCTTATATATCCTCTATGTGGCGCCAACTTCAATGCATGCTCTTTGTTGGAGGACTGATCTCCTTGGGAGAGTTATTAAGTTTTTTCAACATATGTTTTCCACAAGACCTGACCTCATTATGAAAATATAAGCTTTTTCTTTTCTTTTCCCATTCCTTCCTTTTGACTTAATCCTTTTTTTCCGGAAAAAAAAATGAGTATTAAAAATACCTTTATAATGTTAAGCTGCCCCTAAAATGGAGAATTGACCAGGCCCAACTTAAAATATTACTAATTATTTTAAGAAAAAGGGGAACATTACATTTGGAAATTAATTTAGCAAAAAGGGGACATTACAGTTTTTAATTTATCAATCTAAATTAACATGTAGACATTGAAGAGATTAACTTTAGCAATTTGATTTTAAATTTAAAAGGGGCATTTTAATTCAGTTATGACATCAAAGCAATTGTGAGTCTTGGTTATATTCAAATCAAATTGCAGGGTCATACACCATTGTTTTGCTTTTGATGGAAATAAAGTGGACAAAGTGAACCATGGTTCTTGGAGAATAAATATGGATTGGCCCAAGTTTAGGCAAAGAACACTAATTGCAACCTGAAGTAGATTCCTGAAATAGATGACTTTATTTAAGGCCAACTTATAGGAGCTATATTCTTCCTTACTAATAGGAAGTTTCCCCTGAGATTTACAGCCATGGCAACCAAAGGATTTTCAGACACATAGTGCTAATTCAAAGGCACTTTATCCTCAAGAACCAGAAATTCCTGGATCCACTCTGGCCTAATGGGCAAAGTTCCCTCTTAGTAATTAAATTAGTCCCCATTCCTTCACTTAGTTCCTAATTGGGTCATTTTTTTTCTTAGCCTTGGTCATCCCATTGACCTAACGACGCTGTCATATTGGGACATGGAAGTGATTTCTTTGCTTATCTGCATGTTTTTTCCATCCCATCCAGTATTAAGCAAACATGGTGGTGACTAATTGTTATAATTTGTGCGTTAGAGGGGGGTACAAGATGGTAATTTCTTATTCTATCCCTTCGTTGACACACTTAACTGTCTGCAGTCCCACATAACAGCCACTGCACATGGAAGCAAGAGTAATGAACTTTAAGTTATAAAAGGATCCTTATCTTGTCTGAAAATGATTCTAATTGCCTTGCACAAGTTAAACATGCTTCTTGCTTTGGAAGCAATACTCTAGCAATTCGTTTGCACAAGGTTCATTTGATATGTGGAGTATTTTTGTACATGAACCTTACCTTGTTTTTGAGAAGATTGTTTTTTAGCTAGTATGGACACTCTTGTGGTGACAGATAACCTGTATTTTGTCTTTCATTCAGTTTAAGCATATCTTGGCCATTCTTCAGTTAATTAGATTTTCATATTTATGTCATGGTTTGGAAAAAATTTTCAAATGTTGGAAAATAAGGTGAATTTCAGATTGAACACTCGAGAAAAGACGACGTTATTGCAGGCGTCTCAAAGAACAACTGCCTCCATCATGAATGATCATAAGCCCTAGAAACCTTGTAGAGATTGAAACAATTTCCTCTACAAGGCATTGTTTGCAAAAACATTTGACTGAAAATAGGAAGATATGGAGTGGACTGGCCCGCTCTTGTTTTGGGAGATTGTTTTTACCAGCAGATAGTTTTATAGAGTACGAATTGCTCTACTTTACTGAATTTACCTTCAGAGCAAGTGTCAATGCCAAAGATAGAGGCTATACAAAATCTTCTTTTTCAGCGATGGATTTATTGGTGAAATCATATGGCTAGATCTGAACTATTGAGGCATGCTGAGGTGGATGTGAGGCTCATGGTCATCACTTGCATTAGCGAGGTGACAAGTATAACAAACCCCAAGGTTGCCATACAATGAGACCACCATGGAAGAGATCTACGAGCTTATGATAGAAAGCTTTCAAAATCTTTGGAACAATGCTCTGACCCTTACTTCGATAAAAAAGTTAAGATATTGGAAAACATAAGCAAAGGTAAGATCTTGCATACCAATGTTAGATCTTGATTGTGATGATCTCATTTTCCTCATGTTTGAAGTTTTCTTTGTTGTCCTACACTATGATGATCATTCACAAAGAATAATGGTTGCCATGCAAAACATCAAATCCTTAATGTTGAGTGAGTATGAGGATCCTCCACAACAATTGCTAACCATATTTGTGGAAGGTTTGGGAGAAGAAAAGCCATGTATTGCTCACACCTTAGCAAAAAGAGTTTTGGATCAATGTTCAAGCAAAGTGAAGACATGTATCCAAGGTATGAGCTCTTGTATTTTTTTTCATTGATGAATTTTTGACATCTAATGATTGCATAGAGTTGGTTGGTTGCAAGGAAAAAACAGATTTGGAAGAAGGGATCAAGGATCTTGAGCCTAAGGATGAAGAAAAATCAGATCTACAAGCAAAGGAAGAGAATTTGGTGATGGAGGTCACTATTCTTGGTAATAAGATTAATGACCAACCTGTTGTTCATTCTGGACAGCCAAGGTAGAGAAGCAAGCAAGTGACATGCAAGGCCTTGAAGAGGATCATGAGGATATCTCATACACTGCATCTTCTTAAATGAAGTTGGGATCATTTTCATGAGATCTTCAAGCAAAACAAGTGAAGGGTTTGAGCAAAGAGACCTCCGGATCCAAAACCATCATGTTGGGCACACAAAGGTATGGGAACCAAGTTTTTTGCAAAAATTATCAGATATGATTTTCTGATTTTTACATCTAATTTCATGTGGCTAAGTGAGATTTCATAATTGAATATGACAAATAAAAATGTTGGCAAGCATGTCTCAACCTTGGAAAATCCGGAAATCAATGGGAAAGGTATTTTTCTGAGTGATAATGAGGATTTTCAGTTTAAAAAACTTGTTAGGACAACCACTATGGATTTTGTCATTCAATGCTTTGATGGTGCACTTGGCATGGGCAAGAACAAGTTGTGTTTCAAATTGGTTATCCCTCATTGCATGATTCATGTTCATGAATGCATGAACTATATTTCAAATTCTCCTTTCCTTGTAAGCATAAGAGAAGAGAAACTTTGGGGTGTCATCATGCACCTATTAGCTTCATGGAATAAGGAGGTAAAAGAAAGTAGGTAAGAGGAGCATTACAAGTTTTATTTGGATGCAATAATATCATATCCTTTCCTTTTCCAATTGATGCTAACTCTTATATCTTTGGAAGCCTTGGAGGAATGTATTAACTAGAAAGTATTATGACCACTATTACATGTTTCATCTATTCCCACATTGTGCTTGCTGTTATAAGCAAGAAGGCAGCCCCAAAAGGTTTTCATTTTCAGTTTGACATGACTACATATGACTCTAGAAATGGGCTCCTCACAAAGGTAAAAGATATTCTTGTTCTTTCCTCATGAATGGGCCATACAAGGAGGAGGTATCTTGCTGCCCCAAGCAAGAGGATTCAGTTTTTGGTTTGGATCATGATGGAATATATGTTGGCACATGTTTTGAAGATCCTAATGATAATGAGTATGCAATATAACACTGCTATAATATTCATTTCCAGTCTATTTTTTCTAATGCTATCTACCCCTTAAACAAGGATAAATATGTGGAAGAAGGTTCTTCAAGTTGCTAACACATTTGAGGATTGTTTTGAGGTGTTGATACTTAGGAGCATTGTTCCCAATAATGAAGAGTTGCTGGTCACACTTGTACGCAACTGTGCATGGTCATATGGGGACACCAAGGAAGGGGAGAACAAGCCTACCATCCATAGAAGGCTTATTGGAGGGCTAATGAAGGCCCCTATTTTTTCTTCTAATTTGTTTGCTTCATATGTGGATTTGAAAAAGAAGTTGCCGCTGAAGACACTTCTAACTTTCTATAAAAATAAGCATCACAAGTTGTTGCAAAAGCTTTACCACTTGATTGGCATGGGACCACGGCTTTGGGAGTACTACATCATTACATTTTGATATATGATATTTCTATTGCTTGAGGGCAAGCAATCTTGGGAAGGGAGGACTGTAATTTCCCCTTCTCGGAACATTTTTAAAATGGAAGAACTGAAGACCCTCAACCCATTTTCTCTCTTCATGGGTTCGAGGATGGAGCTTGAAGATGGTCCTAAGGTGTCTGTTGTCTACATTGTAGCCCTTGGCATGCCTCGCGCTACAAGGAGTCTTAGTTAGTTTAAAAATGTGCACATAGGCTAGTTACTTCTTTATTATTTAATTAAAAATAATAAAGTGCACATAGTCTTAGTCTTATTAAATATTAATTATTAATTTAAGTTTTATCTGGTTTTCCCTCCAAAAAGGGAAAGGTTTTTCTCATTTTGAATGTTGCACCCCTTAATTCTATAAAAGGAGGTTGCATGGCCATTCTTTGGAATGTTGATTTGATCATTTATGTCTCTCCATGCTTGGAGAAATGGGATGTATGCCCTAGCTCTTCATTGTGCTCTCTCTCTCATTTGATTTGGAAGTGAAGTAAATCTGATTTTGTTAAGGATCCATTAGTGTGTGTTGCATCTATTGTGTGGCGAATTGCTTGGGAAAGTATTCCTTGCCCTAGCGCATTTATTTATGGTGCAAATCTGATTATTGTTGCATGATTTGGGAGCATACTTGTTGGTTTTCAGATCTGTTGTGTTTTGCAATTAATTTCATAATTTTTGGAGATGATTTGATGCCCTAAATGTGTTGGGCGACCTACTTTTTAGGGAAAATTAGGGTTTGTGTTTCCTGTGCGAAAACTAATTTTGGAATATTATTCTTCATATTTTTGTGGCCCAAGATCCAAAGTTTCAGCTCATTTGGACTTCTCTAGCAAAAGATATGAATTTTTGAAGTTATGCTGCAGACATGGTTTTTTTAAATAATTTCCAAAATTATTTGGCATGTTTTTGGTGATCATAAAACAAGATCTGCAAATCTGATTTGTTTATCTTTTATTTCTGAGCAAGGGAGGTACTTTGTGGTGTGTTTGGAGGCCGGGAAAAGTGCTGGAAATATTTTATTAATTTCTTCTAACCCTAGCACCCAGATTTGGAATTTTAAGTGCTATTTTGAAGGGGTTTTAGTGCTTAGAAAAATCTGATCTCTAGTTCATTGGAAAGGGAAAAATCCCAAGTTTATTGTGCACTTTGTTTCATGCAAAAAGATTGAGTATCAAGAGAGTTATGAATTTTAGAAGTTTTCAGTTGTCTGCAAGCTATTTTAAATTAATAGTGTTGCTATAAAAATCAGATTTGAAAAGGTTGTGAATTCCAATTGATTCTCTCATCTCACCTATCACCTTGGCTACTTCCAACCCCATTTTGGGTTGTAATTACCCAACATTGGGTTATTTGAGGTTGAATCAAAGAGATTTACTCCTTAAATTGATTTCTGTCCAAGTTTGTTGCATTTTCCATTTGAGCCCAAAAAAGGGACATCACAACAGAAGCACTAGTAGGACTTGTGAAGGCATTTGAGCCTTTTCATTGCATGAATTCTATTAGGAGACATTGCACAGGATTTGGAGTTATCTACTCCAAAGTCCAGGTTTCCACCTCGAGCTCTACAGAGGGTATCTCCATCTAGACTGAATGGTTTTCAACAGAAGGTATGTTGAAGCAGGAGATGACTAAGAAACCATTCATATCCTAGGAGGTTAGAGATGAAGTTGAAAAAGAAACTATTTGTTTCGATTGCCGCAGCCTTTCAGGACATGATTGGCACAGGGAAAGGTGGTAGACCTAATTATTGAGGTCTATGGGAGAGCGATGGTGACAGAGATGAGGAATAGGAGATTCGGGGATTGGATGATGAGGATGGAGATGCATTGGGCAGTGCTAGTGTTGAATAGAAGAACAAGACCAAAGGTTCCCTCAGGAAACTATTTCCACTTTGTCTAGTACCAAGGTACAAGAAATTCAAGGTCAGAAAAGTTCTGTAGGGTCAACGAGTAGTGGTTTTTCATCGGATATAATTCACGAAAGGCTACCCACAACTTTATTAATGCATCGTTAGTGGAGAGACGGGATATTGCAAGACAGTAAAATTTTTAGGGCTTCAAATGGTTATATGCCGACGAAGAGTCTATGAGTTTTGCACACAGCATGTCCCACAGCTGAGCACTACGATGGGTAACTATACTGAATTATGTGATTTGAAGCAATTTTATATTGTTGGTATCGGAGAGACCATAGTCTTGTATTGGGAGCTCCAGTGGACATCCACTATCTTGGAAGAGTTTTGGACTAACTCCATTCAGACATGGCGCTGAAGTTTAGGATCCGTTAAGGGAGGAACATGATATTGAAAGGGGAATTTACGGATGCATAAGGTGGTCACAACCAAAGGATCGTGAAGATTTACAGGCACAGCAGAGTGGACTATTGGCAGTGACAATGCCTAGTTACAACCAAAAAGTCAGAGGAAGGTCGACTAGAGTACCACGTAGATGTCTAGGGCCTACTGGACAAGCACAATTAGTTTTTGGTGATATCATCTCCAAGTGTGCCTCCAGAGAAGGGATTGGAGCATTGGTGTCCCCAAGATTTCACCCTGAAATCTGGGACTACCCCTTTTAAAATTTTTCGTTCTTTTCAAGTAATGGGTCATGTTTTTGTTTGTTTTTGCCTTGCAGTTGCTCGCATTGCTCAAAGATACCTTCAGGAAGTCATAGAGTCTCATCCATCAAAATACCCACATGTTAAAGCTCACTCAATTCCTTCACCAGACTTTGTCTGAAAGCATTTTATTTATTTTTATATTAAATAAATAAAGTTCTTTTAAAAATAGATTGAGCTAAAATTGGAGGATTTAGGTTATATAAAGCACTTCACCCCATCATTATTACCACAGAACATTCACCCGGGGGGAAGAATTTTTGCAGATCAGCTAATTGGAGAAATTTTTCGAGCAATTGCCCGCAACTTCTTTCGGGTTTTGTTTTTATTTTATTTCTTTTTGTCTTTGGTTTTGGTCTTTCTGTTTTTCATCCGGCAATCCCGTAGCCTATTCATTCTTCTTGCTAGACCTTTTCCCAGGCCTAGGGTTTTGAAGAGCTATCCAGTGTTTTTAATTGCTAATTAATTTGTCTAAAGGTGACCAGAGCTCAGGATTTTTCAGGAGATTGCAAGAGGTTGCTTGGTCCAAAAAGGTGCAATAATGGATTTTATGAAAATAAGAAAAATACTGCCAGCAATGTGTAGAGCTCGAGAAAATATGTACTTTTAGAAAAAAAACAACGCCTAAAACGGAGCCACAGAGTGAAAGTTATGGCACTTGCAAGATTTTGTTGTTACATCTTCCCGGACCCTTTCCAAAAATGGCAATTTTATTCTTTACCTTTGTTTTCTTCACCAAAAATCCAAAAATGGAAAAAAAATGCTTGCTTAGCTGCCAAAACGTAAAAGTTCAAGCTTCCCTTGCTACCAAGCCCACTTAAGTTCACGTTGCCCTTCCACTTGGATTTCCATGCAAATTTTGAAAGAAAGAGTTTAAGTTAAATCGTGGAAATTAAAGATGCCCTCCATGTTTCATTTTCACGCAAGATAAGTTAAGTTGCATCTTCCTGGTTGCTCAATTTTCACGAAATTTTGGCATGAGCAAAAGCAAGTTCAATTATAAGCAAGTCGTGGTTTTAGGGAGTCAATTCCAAAATTATGCAAGTCGCACTTTTTGAAGCTGCCTTCTAGGTTGGATTTTAACACTGCCAGGAATTATTGGATCTTATGCACACAAAGTTTAAGTGAAAGAGCCCATGAAGTCACACTTTTTTGAAGCTGCCAATTTCCTTCTTATTTTTACATTAAAGGTGACTTCAAATTTTCCACGCAAGACTTAAGTGAAAAGGTGATTTTTATAATTATCAAGAAGCAAGCTCCCTTTGACAAACTATGGTCCAAAGAAGCTTTCAAGCTGCCTTTCCTTCATGTTTTTCACGAAATATCAAAGTCACTTAAATGCAAGTCGTGATTTTCAATATGCTTGCCTCTAATTTTTCACATGCCATCCACTTAAAGTTTCACGCAAGTTTAAAAAAGAGTTTGCAAAATTGAAACGTGAATATTGAGTTTCAAAACTGATTCCTGGACTCCCATTTTCACACAACTTTTAAAAGAATTTGCCTTCAGTTTGGAAACACCATGAATTTGCTATAATGTGAATCATAGTCTTTTTTAAAGTTGCTTGAAAACGACACATAATTTAAGACACTTTGCTGCCCTCTTTATCCTCTTGTTTTTCCTCAGAAAGGGAAACGCAGCCTATGCGGAAGTCATTGCATGCAAAATCCCTTTCAAAAGCTTGTGCATGTGCTCCCAATCTTCCAGTTGAAGCCCACATTGAGTTTACTTATATTTGCCTTCACCCGGAGTGCTTTCCAGAATTCAAAATTGCTCATATGCAATTAAAAATAAAAGGGTGATGAGTTTTGTCTGAATTGTTTACGGCAAACATTTCACTGGTGCACATACTTGAGAAGAACTGCAAAAGCTTCAAGGATAAGAGGAGAAGACAGGTCAGAGGCAACACCCGCAAGGAAATCACAGTCAGCTGCTCCCAGATCTAGTTTGGTGAGAATCAAAGGCAAAGAGCCAACATCATATGGGAGAAAGAGCTTCTCAGGTTCAGGTATCATTCATTCAAAGTGATGAAGCAGAAGTGCAATACAGGTTGGATCAACATGCAAAGTATGGAAGAAGAACAAGACTGGGAGTGTTGCAGCAACTTTCTTCTAATTTCTTCTCCTCTTTCTTCTTCTTTCTCTTATTTTCTCCGACAAAGTAATTGAGTAATCAATTAAATTGTAAAACTTAGGTGATTGGCTTTAAAAGCCGTTACTTCAAGTTACTGGAAGAAGTCAATTACTTGGAAATAGGTGGCAGACATGCAAAATAGAAGGTTCTATTTTCAGTTGTAAGGCATGCATGTCATGCAAAGAGGAATTCTAGGGGAAATACTGCCAACTGTTTCCTTTACGGCTTCCACATGCGGCAATTCATTGAAAGCTTCCTATTTGTAATTGCCCTCTATGCACTATAAATAGAGGAAGAGCCTACGGGTTAAAGGATTACAATTGGTTTTATCAGAATTTGTTTAGCAAGAGCTTTTGTAATTAAAGCATTATGGAGTTTTCAGACTTTGTGCTGGAACCCTTGATGTGATTGTTGTGAAGGCTTGGGATTGAATAAAAGGTGGATTTTACGGAGAACTTTGTGTCTACGGTGCTTTGTTGATCACTTCTATTTAAGGTTTTAGATAAACTTTGTGTTATCTCAGATCTAGGTTAGAAGTCATTTCTTTCCCGTTCTGTTGAATGTTGTGATTTATCTGTTTATTTAATTTGTGTGGATGAGACCAACTCTGTTAACTATTGGTTGATTCAGCACATCTTCCTTTCTTCTTTCCTAAATTCTATTATTTCCCCCTTCTGCAAATATTCCAATCACAGTTGCTTACTTGCTTGCAAAATTGTCCAGATGTGGTTCACAAGCTATGGGAATTAAAGTAAAACCCCTTAAAATAGTTATTAGGATTCACCCCTGCAAATTAAGTAAACATCTTACACAAGAGCCTCACCGTTAAATGAGGGAGATTTATCTCATGATTGCCTAGGTTTTATGCTGTGCATAAAATCTAGCCAACAAATCATTTCCGCATTCAACCCTAAATGAGAAATTCATTTTCATTAACTAAGTTGCCGCATTCGATTTCAATTCGCCATGATTAATTCAAAATTTCGTTGATTTCAAAATCAGCGATTAAATTCGATTGAAAGCTATGAGAAATATACATTTGATTAAATATATAAAAAGCTGAAAGATAACCTATTCACATGCAAATAGAGAGATAAAGCTATCCATTTCATAATTACTATCTGTCTATAGGGGATCAAAGCTCATGATTCTTTCAGAAGATTGCAAGAAGTTGCTTGGTCCAAAAAGGTGCAAAAATGGATTTTATGAAAATAAGAAAAATATTGCCATCAATGCGTAGAGCTCGAGAAAATATACACTTTTAGAGAAAACGACACCTGAAACGAAGCCACAGAATGAAAGTTATGGCACATGCAAGTTTTTGCTGCTACATCTTCCCGGACCCTTTCCAAAAATGGCAAATTTTTTTCTTGTCCTTGTGTTTTTTTATAGCAAAAATCCAAAAAAGGAAAAAATTGCATAAAAGGAAATAAATTTTGCGTAAAGCTCACGAACCTAAAACGCGATTTTCAACGCATTGAAAATTCAGGCCGAATTTCGGTATACTATGCGATTCATGCTTAATAATTGGTAAGGCAAAATGGAAACAATTGACCTAAAGTTTTGAAGGAAAAGACTTCCATAAATTGGGCATTTGAAAGTTCGAGTCTTTTTGACTTTAGTAGTAATTGGTGAAGATGGAAGGAGAGAACCATGTGGATGTGATAGATTACCGTGCATTGAACAAGAAGACAATCAAAAATAAGTATCCAGGTGCCACGCATTGATGAGTTATTAGATGAGCTACATGGTGGCAATCTATTTTTCTAAAATAGATTTGCGATCTGGATAAAAACCAGATTGAGGTCAGAGAGGAAATGTGCATAAGACGGCTTTCATGTCATTAATGGTCACTTTGAGTTTTAGTGATGCTGTATTCGGTTTGTTTAATGCACCGGCCACTTTTTCAGTCTTGTATGAACCATGTGTTCAACCACCATTTGCGGAAGTTTGTATTGGTCTTCTTTGACGACATATTGGTCTACAGCAGGACTTGGGAATCACATTAGACATCTTGATGAGGATGTTGGGTATGTTGGAAGGCTAACTCACTATATTCAAAAGCTTCTAAGTGTGAGTTTGGTATGACAAAGTTATTGTATTTGGGATATGTGATTCCAGGAGGTGATAGTCAAGGTTGACAGGGAAAAGATGGCGAATTGGAAGGCCAGACCTAGGACATTGACATTAAATTGATTCTTGGGGCTATGCACATACTACATGAGCACTCTGAAGAACTTCTCTTGAAGTGATTGGTCTCCATTGACAAGCATTTGATTAAAAAGGGGTGTATTTGCTTGGTCAGAATCAGTCACAACAAATTAATCACCTTAAGGGGGTGATGAGTGGTGTCACATGGGTTCTTGCATTTTAATTTCTCTCGTCCATTCATACTTGAATGTGACGCATAATCCATTGGATCATTTTTGCAGATAGGCATCCCATTATTTACAAGAGTTGGAAATTGAGCCCTGTGGAGAAAATTACTCAATTTACCACAAGGAGATGTTGTCCCTTATTATGCATGAAGCTTTTGGCCAACGAACTTTAGAAGTAAGATGTAATTGACAAGTTGATTGGTTCGAAGGGATCTTTCCTGCTTCTTCCTTGGTATAAAGATCCTCACGGCCTATAAATGTGTTTCCAATCCTCATGGTGGCATTGAATGTGGTCTTCGACAGTAGGAGTCAACACCATTGCAAAAAGAATGCTGCTTTTGTTCAAATGAAGAACATTTAGGTTAGGAAAATCACCTTATCTCTATAAATGCTTAATTCTTGTCTCTTATATTTCAGCAAAATTGCAATCTGAAATAGCATATTGGATGTGCCAATTGAGAGCTAATTATCATAAATTAGTTGTTATTGAATTCATGGATTGATCTATAGAGATGATAGAAACACTTGTATTAATGCCTACTAGAATGGCATTATTTTCCTTAGTATAGGGTAATACCAATATACAATGAGAAAGTTTTTCTGAAAAGTGCAGATATACCCCTAGAACTTCATCCTAGTATTTAAAATAAAATTTCAGGAAGAGATTTCCATGAAAACTTATAGGATGGCAATCCAAAAGCATATTGAGAGAAAGAATATTGATGAAGTGGAATTCTTGAGGAAATTCATTCTTTTATTCTGTTTTTACTATACCTTTTTGAAGACCCTTAGATCAAATTCTCCAGGGATGTTGCAAGGGGAAAACTTAATTGGGAATCTTTGGTTGTTACTTGTGATTTTTATCCCATTGAATTATAAAGGCAACATTGATGAATTTTTGACACTATTTAAGATGCTCCAAAGTATGTTTTTGAATATTTATTGACCAATTAAATAATTATTAAAATTTAATGGGCTCCAGAAAGATAAATGTGCAAAATTAGAAAGGGTTGTAAAATTAGATTAAATAATATTTCATGGCTTTTAATTTCATAAAACCAAATCTTAGAAAGGGGATGCCACACCTAGAGGTAAAAAGCAACTGGTTTAATGATTTAAACTCTCCATGGGATTTCAAATTGGATGTTGCCCTTGGAATCATAAAAGGAGAAATCGATTTGATGCTGCCATTAGTAACCCAAGGGATATGTTGATTGATCATTTGATTTCACTCCATGCTTGGAGTAATGGGATGTATGCCCTAGTTCTTGCATTGTCTCTCTTGTTCAAGAGTTTGGATCCATTATTGAAGATTATTTAAGAATCCATTGTCCATTGATTTCTCTTGTGTTGAATGTGTATATGCATGATATATTCATCTTCTAGCATTGGCGACTTGGCTTGGGTATTGGCGCATTTTATTGGGGTAAAATCGTAATGATCTGAAATCTTATGAAGGGTTTTGAGTGCTTTTTATGGCACTTCTTATCCTGTTAATTTGCAATTTATTAAAGGTAAATCGACTTGGTTTGGGGTTCGATCTATCATGTTTTGAAGGTTGAGGGTTTGCTAGATCTAAATCTGCTTCAGTGAGAATCGAATTATTTCAGATGCAAGGGCTGATTATTTGAGTACATTTAATTAAGATGAGTTGATAAGAGCTGAAATTAATTTAATATAATTTAACAAGTAACCCTAGCAACTGGAAGTTTCAGATTTTGGGGGTTGATTTGAATGGGTTTCAGTGCATCATCATTGAAATTGGAAAATTGATCATTAGTTGTGGGAAACAATCTCTTAAATTCATAGAATCATCTGCATTTTATTTGATGGTTCCTATGGATATTGAGCAAGTTAGAATTTTGAAGTTTCAGTTGTATGAGGTATACTTAATTATTTATTGATATAAAAATAAACAACACAAAGGTGATAATTCGTTGGGGTTGTTAATACCTTTGACTCCTCGTATGAAATTTATGGAGTTGTATGAGAAACTTGGATGGAAAGCTATTTTGATGTCCAAGTCATTTGCAAGTTGATTTGATGCCTTAAATGTGTTTTGACCTACTTTTGAGGATGAAATTAATTAGGAAGTTCACTTTTGCCCTATAAACCCGAATTTTTGAAGTCTTTTGAATTATTCTTCTTTTTTTCCGAAGAATACTTTTTCAACCATACAGCTTCATCCATGATATACCAAGCTTGGCACATCCTCTAAACCCCATTTTAATTTAATTCAGCTTAAGCCTAACTTAGCTAGAATGTCGATGGGATTTTGCTTATTCCTAACATTTCATTAAAATCAAAGCACATTTCTCAAAAACTCATCTAGAAGGGGAAATTAGCCTATTTGATGACAACTTTGTTTGGAAGCAATCCATGGATTTTATCACAATTTTCCTTTCAAAATACCTTTGGGTCATCCATTTTTGTCTTCACCCTTCCTTATGCTGGAGAAGGTTGATTTGGTTAACCAAGTATTTCCAAATAAAGAATTCTATGCCTATTATCAAAGGCACCACAACATGACTCATATTCCATACAGGTGTTCCTTAGGCTCTTGACCTTGCATAATAATATTGTTAGTGACAGGGACAAATTAGGGAGCACCTTTTGGTAGGACTTCTTGCAAGGGATTGACTCCTGAATTAGCTTACTCATCCATTTCTTATTAGACCTTTAAAAATATTAATTCAGTATAGAGGGTGCTCCCATTTGCATAGTTATGTGACAGGACATCAACATTGATGGATTAGATGGCATACACATGGGCTTAACAACATTGCTAAATACCACCCTACCAGATGAAACTCCTGGGTTGGCTCCTTTCCTTGAAGCATTGTATGGGTATGATGTCTACATCATTTAACATTTAGTGATTATCATTTGAGCTCCGAAAGCTCGTGATTGGTTACAGCCACTAAGATATTCTGAAGGTTAACATGTTTAACCTTCTAAAAGCACAAAATCAACAGAATGTTTATGCAGATAGGCATAGTTTAGAGAGGTCTTTTAAGGTGGGAGATTTAGTCTTCCTACATTTGCAACCCTACAGGCAATCCTCACTCAAGATGAGCGGTGCTCGAGAATTTGAAACCTGTCAGTTCTATGGTCCTTTACAGGAGCACGAAGGGTTGGGGCAACCTAAATATGAGACTAGCAAATTTTTCCTGAGCACAGGATACACAATGTTTGAATTCATGTTTTGTGCCTCAAAAAGGGCACTAGGACAACATATTGTGCCTTCTACGGAGTTGCCACCATTGGACGATGAGGGGAAGTTGGTCTTGTGAACCAGAATCTATGTGTATTGAGGTAGATATCAGAGGAAGCTCAATGGAACATTTTGGTGATCACCGAGTCACTTGGTGCGGCATTTGAAGAGACTTGCCTCTTGAGGATGCTACTTGGGAGGGAGACAATATTTTACAGCATCCTAGTTTGCATTTGCTTGGGGACAATAAAATTTTAAAGCTTAGATAGGGAGGACTGTAATGTCCCCATTCCTTCACCGAGGGCCTAACGGCCATTTTTCAGTCTTAGCCTTGGTCATACCCGAGGGGCTAACAACACGGGAGGCTATTGGGAGGCTATTGGGTATGGATGACTGATCACCGCCTTGCTTATTGTTATATTTTTCCGTTGGCATTAGTATTTGAGCAACTTGGTGGGAATAATTGTTATATTTTTTCGTTGAGGGGGAGGAGCTCATGGTACTTTATTATTCTATTTCTTCGTTGGGGTCACTTAAGTCACTTTATTAGGTTCATAGTTTAAGTCATTCATGGGAGCTCCCAACTTAGGGAAAAAGGTAATGAAAAGTTATAAAAGGAGGTTTGGGGAGAGTGATAGAGGATTCATTCTTACACTCACACATATTTTGATATTGAGCAACTTTTGTTTGCATTTTCAGCTTGTGGAGTAAAATCCCACAGGAACCCTAGCTTCGGTGGTGAGAGATCCACTCCTAGCTAGTAGGGCACTCTTCGGTGGTGAAAGATCCACCCTAGTTTGCTATTTTGGAGCCCATTCAAAGCAGATTTTCAGGCAGATTCTACAGAGGTTTTCAGATTGGATGGGGTTTTCAGAGGTTGTGGAAGATCATTTGAGGAGATATTTCAATTGGACTTGCATTTCAGATTTCTCCCAATGCTTAGGGCAAGATTTGGCGCAACTTTTGGAGGAGTTTGGTAGGATTTCCAGCCCCTTTCATAGATGACGTCAGCCCTAGGAGATTGCAGCTGATATTTCGAGGGTTTCTAGGTGCCCATTTTTAGATCCAGAGGTTGGGAACATTTCAATATATGTTGTAGATGTTATTTCCATAAAGTCAGATTTTTATCATTGGTATTCAGGTAGTTATGAATTTTTGCAAATATTTCAGCAGTTTAGGGCATTCTGAAATTTGATTGATGGAGTTATCTATTATTCAGAAAAATCCAAAAAATATTTTTTAGTGATTTGTTATCATCTAAGCAATGGCTCTCTATAAAATTTCGTGTGATTTGGGACAAGTGGTTTGCAAGTTTCATTGTTTTTCAGATGCTGCCCTATTTGGATTTATTCCAAAGAAAAATCAAAATTGCATTTGCTGCAAGATATTTTATTATTTGTCTGAGTTGTAAGTAATATCCCAGTAGGCAAACGAGATTTTATTGGATGCATAGGAAATGGTTCTCAACCAATTGTGAATAAATGTTTGATCGTATTGCATTTTAGAGGCTGCTGTGTAGCGAGAGCAAAGGGAGAGGCATACAAGGACTTGTTCAAGGTGCCACAATCACAAGCGAAACGTTATCGTTGTTATTAGAATGAAATGGTTAGCACCATCAAAATTCAGCAGCATTGTACATCCTACAACTTTCAAAAGGAGATCTTGAAAGATGTATATGTAGCATGATGTATCAAGAGATTTACCTCGATGTATAAATCAATTCATTTTGAGGTTGATATCCAAGAGATAACATTTTTGAAGGTGATATCATAAGTATGAAAAGAATTTCAGCATGATGTATGATTACTATTATGATTACATTTTCATTTGTGAACAAACTATAATGAACACTTATGGCTAAGAAACAAAAATACTAATAGTGCAAAAAATGATGATAAAAGAGTGGTCTAAATGTGTTAAAGGATGAAATCAATGGTAACCAATTGGATATCTCAGCCCAAACTGAAAGTGAAAGTCAAGCAGGAGGTAATCTGATAAACTGCTGTCAACCACACTTTTGAGCCTTCAAAACCCGTCAATTAACCCACTTGAATTTCTAAAATTATATTATAACCTCAACAATCATATAATGCAAGAAATCTGATTTTTAATGCCCTAGATATGAAGATATGAATTTCATAAAATCCTTGTCTGCAGTGTTCGGTTCGAATTTAAAAATTCATAACTCAACTTAAAAAACACCAAAAATCATGAAACTTGAGATATTGACCTTATAAAATATAGAGAATAAGATGATAATTTCAGATTTGTCAAAATGTCACTGCACATACCAAAACATCACTCCAATATAGGTCGCCCCTTTTGAAATCAAATATAATTTGCAGCAGCAATTGAGAAAATGGAAGGATTTCACCTTTATAAATCATAGGGAGCTCAACCATGCAAAGAGATCCCATATAAACCAGCAATTCCTTGAAAACATACCTCCAAAGCAAGTCGCTTATGGCAGAAATCAAAAGCCATAACTGAGCAATGAGATCAACGAAATGAGTAGTATGAGTTTTCGTCCACACTAACCCTCTCCTCAAGGGTTTTTATGTCCTTGGGAGGTACTCAATTCAAGGGTTTTCGTCCTTGAAGAGGTGGAAAAATGACTTCAACAAGCAACCTTCACCAATAAGATGAGATTCACCAAAAACAATCCTACAAATGGCCAAGCAACCTCCTTGTATAAGCCATAAGAGGTGCTTATTATAATGCAATCCAATGATGGTCGACCCCTTAAGAGAAGGATCTTCTAAATTTCTAATTAAGTATTTTTGGAGCCTACATGCCACAAATACTTTTTTATTTCCTAATTACATAGCGTCGTCTATTGGAGTGCTAATCTTACCAATAGAATACAAAATAATTAAAAATGAACTATCAAAATAAAGCAACACGAAGCTCACATCTTCCCCTTGCTTTCTTTTTAAACCCATGGGGAGAAAATGGGTTAAGGTCTTCAATTGAATTAACTCGAAAAGGGGACATGACAATGATTGTGCACACTGAACCAGTTGGGATCAAGGACTATCAAGCCCCATGCTTGGGCGGCCTTTGAGAAGGCCGGCATGTGTCCATTTTTCAACAGATTTTCACAGGTTGTGAGGAAACTCACCCATTCAATTTGGTCAAGCTTGGAAAGCTTATTGCCCCAAAGTGAGACATGGAAAAGAAATATTTTGTAATCCCCTGTCTTATTCGGGTATTCTCTTTGAATCTCCTTGACACCATTCATCCATCTCGGGCCTAAGGAATGAGCGACAGGGAAGTCCTTGTACAAACCCAAGAAGGATTGCTTCATTTTAAGTAACTTTCCAGGTCAACACATTCGGCTTAGAGGTGAGGAAAAGCTTGAAAAATAAAAGAAAAGGGTTTCTCTTAACTCTCTCCCTGAGCCATACAAAGATATTTCTCAATCTTATTCAATATTTTACGCTTGGCTTGGGAAGACATAAAATATGCATGCTTTTCTACGCTTACCACATCCCTATGCTGAATTTTATCCATCCATTGAGGACATGGTAAGAGTTTTAGTTATTAAAATATTTCATCCTGAACCTCTCAATAGTGTGCCTCTATTGACCAGTTCAAGAGGGGCAAGGCCCAAGTTCCCCACCATCAGGGACTAATTATGGCTCTGGTTAAAAGAGGGTCCATAGACCTCACCAAATCCTTTAAGTTTCGTGGCCCTTTGATGGAGGTTTTTGCCTCGTCTGCGAAGTCTGAGTCTCTTGGCACTGAAGAACAGAGCAAGCCTAATTCCCCTACTTCGGAGTATCTAGGATCTGAGCCTAAGAACTCGGATTGTGCAAGGCCTTCACAAACTTAAGGACCAGAGGATGGAAGAAGATCCTTTCAGTCGATGCTGCTGGGACTGAACAAGGTCAGTGTCCTAGGGTTAATTCTGCAAAGGAGCCCATTGATTTGGAGCAATTCAAAACTAACATCAACTTGAATAAAAGTATGCTTCAGTGTTTTTCTCAAGGACTAGCATATGATGAGAGATAAGATTGACAGTATGGCCTACCATAATGAATGCAGGTAATATCGACATGGTTCTTCAACAAGTGCAAGGTTCTTTTCCTAGTGAGGTGGACAGTTTAAAAGATACTTTGAAACAAATTAGCATTCCTTGGAGCATGCTACACATTCTAAATCAACCATCCAGCATCTCCACATCATGGCTCAGCTTGTTCCCCAGAAATGAGTTGAGAGTGGGGATTCTTCCAAAAAAACGGAAAAGAGGTCCAAATGATATGGATCTTACACAACTTGGGGGTCTACATTGACAAATTGGCTGAGGAGTGGACCATTATTACTTAAAGTTCTGGAAAAGAAAGAAGGAACCAACTTCATTTGTTGTTGGAAGCTTATCTTATGGTTGATAGTTTGGTTGTTTTAGGTGTGTTGTTAGTTTTTATGGGCAGTGTTGTTATTATGGCTATGTTATCCTATGTTGTTATCTGCTTAATGTAGTTTTTGTCCTGTTATTTTGGTTTGTTTTGGCTTTTGTCCCCTAGTGGAGCTTATGATAACTGTAAGTGGAAGGTACCCCTTAACCCTCTTTTACCATTTATTTAAAAAAAAACTGAAAACAATGACAGCAAGGTAAACAATAGTCTGTTTTTTATAACAGCAGTAAGGAAAATGTAATATCTCTTTTGAAAATGCATCATTCACACCACCATCCAAAACATGTAGGGCAACTTAGAAATATTTTAGAACAAATATTAACCAAGAAATATGTCTTCAAATTTTTCTCAGCTGGAATTTCTTTAATTAAATAAAATGACAGCAGTGAAAATCTGTAAACCCTTACAAAAGTAGCTTCAAGAATGAAGCATTCCAAGCCCAAAAATCAAGTCCAAAAATGTAGATTTCGGTTGCTACAAATGTAGGAAACACAACGATGGCTCAGTTGGATGTTGTTGTGCCCTAGAAACTCCTTAACTCCTCCACAACGTAGGTCTCTCCCCTAGGACAGGGCCTAAAAATCCACAATGTAGAACCAAACCCTAGCCAAAAATCTGCAAAATAAATATTCTTAAAGCTCTTTGGAAACCCCAGGATGGAGAATCCTGAATGCATTGAAGAGTTTTCATCTTCAATCAAACAAGGAAGGTTTTCGTTCAAAGTCTTTGTTGGCCACACAAGAGGGTTTTTGTCCTCAAGTGGAAGTAATTGAGCAAAAGATAGACAAAAGATATCACTTGTAAAATATGCAAAAGATAGACAAAACACTTAGCCGAACAGAAATCTGGTTTTTGCAGAAAATTACAGCTAGGGCAGCGAACAGAAAAATATGAATAACTCCCAAAATATCCGTTCAAATCACTTGAAATTTTAAATGGAACTAGATAATAATATAAAGAACACAAGGGAAATATTTTTGGAATTTTTCAGTCAATATAACGCTGCCAGAAAAATTACAGCGTGCCTAAAATAGCTAGAAAACTTCAAAAATTAATATATTCCCGAATACAAGTGCAAAAAGTATGAAACTTGGGAAATAACATATACAAATATAGAAGATGACTTTCCAACCTTTAGAACTAAAAATGGCCAACTGGAAACCCTAGAAATTAGGGCTGCAATCTCCCAAACAAGTCGCCCCCTTTGGTAGATGGCCAAAACCCTTTTGAAACTCTCTGTAGATGATGCCAAACCCTTCCTCTATTACTGCCGTAGATCTGATCCGAAAACCAGCTGAAAATCTCCACCAAAACTCACCAAAACCCTCAAAACCCTATCTCTGAAAACCCTGAAAATATCTTTGTAAAACAGCCCTGAAATCAGCTCCAAATGACAAGCTAAGGTAGATCTCTCACTACCGAAGAATGCCCTGCTAGCTAGGGATGGATCTCTCACCACCGAAGCTAGGGTTCATGTAGGATCTTACTCCACAAGCTAAATAATTGCAAACAGCAGTTGCACATGAAAGAAATACAAGTGTATGCATGAATGAATATCCTTTCACCCCTCTTCTCCTTTTATAACCTTTTCCATGTCAAGGAAACCCTGAAACCCCCAAGTCGCACTTTCCTAGAGAGGGCCCAATTAATAAAGTAACTTAAAGTTACTTTTTTCCCCTTCTAGGCGCCTTGGCCCAAAAAGGTGACCCCAATGCAAAATTAGAACATGAGGAGTTAAGTGGGCCCTCCCAACGATAAAACATAACATCTAGTCCCTTCAAAAGCACTTTATAACCCTGTCAATGGAAAATAATAACAACTGGACTAGATATTCATACCCAATAGCTCATAGTGTCCGTAACCCCTTGTGCATGACTAGGGTTAGGACTCGCACTAGCCCTTAGGCCTTGGGTGAGGAAAGGGGACATTACATTTTCGTCATATTTATTGGCCACACAAGAGGGTTTTCGTCCTCAAGTGGAAGTAATTAAGCAATCAGCCCAAAAACTATGCAAAGTTATTATTAGAGAAGATGATGATGCACAAATGAACCAAGCGACCCCTTCGTAAACCTTGTTGTGGCAACAAAACCAATTAAAATACCCCCAAAATAGGACCGTCCTCATAAAGGATCCTTCTCTTCTATTTTCATTTGGTTTTCATCTTTTTAACCCGTCCGACTCGACTTTATATAGAAAACTACTAAATAAAAATGCAATACTCACAAAAATAACTGAAAAACATGACAATTACTCCCCTTTATCATTTTCTTCTTGCCCACAGAAAGTAGAATGGGCTCAAAGTCTTCCAATCGAACTAGTTTGGAAAAGGGGACATTACATACACTAAGGATGGACAAGGTGCAAATTTAACCTACCCCCAAGATGGTCATGAAGACACAAGTGAGACCTATTCTCTCAGCATATGGTAGAACCTAATATCGATGTAGCAAAGAAGTGACACAATTAAGGGTTGGCCAAGTTTGGATCCACTATGGGGAGTAAAGCACGGGTTAAACTCAAGGAACCATTGCTTACGGCAAGGGTTATTATTCCATGCTAAGTTGATTGTAGCTTCCCGCCTAAAGAAAGCACGCAACTACAAGTTATTTCTCTTGAAGGCTAAAAGGTTTTCTAGGTCCAAACACATCACTCGCAAGTAGATAAAATACGCCATTCTCAATTATTACTATCCACACACACAAATATTGTTCCTAAGAGGAAACCCACATACTCTAGATAGTGTTTAACTATTAGCGTTCCTAGAGGGGGGTTTCACGACAATGTCGATATGCATACATGTTATTATGGTAACCTAAATCTGGACTCTTATTTCCCTTAAGTTAGGAGGTGCCATTGAGTATAAGGAACTAGGCTCGTCCTAAAATTTCAGCTTTCTCAATAGGCTAACAATGTCATATTCATCATGGAAAACAAAGAATGACAGTTTTATTCATAGAAATAACGTTGATATACCATATACAAATACATTCTTTAAATAATAAGATTTCAAAATTCACCCTCCTCTAATGATTCAAATATTCTCAAAAGGTTTCTTTTTACATCAATTTCTATAACAACAAGGAACAAACAACTTAGTTTACCTAATCGACATATAAAAGTACGACCAAGTAGGAATTAGTCAACATATAAAAGAGCGGCTAGTACAAAAATAACATGCTTTCTCAATAGGCTAACAATGTCGTATTCATCATGGAAAACAAAGAATGACAGTTTTATTCATAGAAATAATGTTGATATACCATATACAAATACATTCTTTCAAAATCACGTGTTATTATGCAAACACCAGCAACACTTCACTTTGTCCTTATCCCGGTACCTGTAACCAGCACATGGTCAACACAAATTGCTTGCATGGCATCTACCCAAAATCTAACATAATTCATGTTTTCATAGTTTTCCTTTCACATGATTGTAATACTTAGCACGCAACAAGAGAGAGTTAGAGATACATTCATTTCATTTCCTAACTAGAGGAGAGAGAAAGAGAGAGCGAGAAGAGAGAGGAGAGAGAAAGAAACACCATTTTCCGACAATCAAATTTCTCAAAACAAGCCACAAAGAGAATTCCATACGATCATATATAAGTGCCTACAAGCTTGCTCGTCAGATAATTGACTTGGAGAGGGTCCTATGACATTCTTTCACATTTTCCTACTAATCTGTGAAAACGCTCAATTTTAACCCGAGGGCTAAGAAACCGTGTTCAAAAACTGATTTCCGATGGGTGAATGCACCGCAAGGCAATTCTTATATGTTCTCCTACATATAGGGAATTCACAGGAGTTGATGGAACTTAGAACTGCGAACAGGGTACAAATGTCGACTACTTTTTCGGAGCCACCGGTCGTAATTGGGCTGGTTTGACCTAGTCTACCAATGACCGGAGGCCTACAAAACCCCCTTGCAAAACTAACTAGTGAGGTGTTTTTCTCAGGGCTAAGGGTTGTTTACAATTGTCATAGATAAATACTACAGGTATACAAAGGCCGATATCCAATTCTTCACTCAGGGTCCAAACGGCAAGCCAAAATCAAACCCAACTTTTGAGTTTCAGTAGCTTCCCAAAATTGCAAAAGGGGGTTAACAGGGCTCCTAGAGGGGTGACGAAAAATTTACGAATGGTCATTCAAGGGCATTCTAAGGTTTGATACAACACCCCACATGACATGGAACACAATCACAATTCAACCTTCCCATTTTGGGGTTCAAAGGGGCCTTTTGCGAGTCATTGAAAAACGTGTTTGTTAACTTTTGTTAAGGTAAACAACAAAGCAGTCTCAAACTATTAAAACAAGTTCGTCTTGTCATTTGGGTGGGTTCCGTTATCCAGTAAGAGTCTCCAAGCTATCCGAACATCCAAGGAGGTAAATCACAATCTGGGTTTACACTCAAAAGCATTTCTTTAGTTGCTGAAAATTTCATGGTTTTGTGTTACGATTCGTTTAATCACACAATAGTATATTCCTTTTTGTTTCATTTCCAAAATCATTGCAAAAAGGAAAACTAGCATACGAAAATCATGCAAGGGAGAGAAAACCATGCCTGTGAGCAAACAAAGCGGGGTTAGTGAGGGCTGTAGGCAGTCCGCATTCACGACCAACAAGATCACAATTCACTACGGCATTTCATCAAGCAAAACTCGTGCCTTCGGTATGTCTCCACATTTTAACATTCAGAAAATATATATGTTTTCAATCCTTGTTGATGGTTGTCCATAGACTGTTCTAAAGCTCCCTTTGGCCTCGGTTCGAAGGATGCTCACAAAGGTTGTGGAATTTGGCTCAAAACCAACCATATGTTTTGTTAACAGTTTTCAATGCTCTCTTCAACAAATACTTTTTGTGCACCTCTTGCAATCATTGCAGCCCATGAGATGCATTCCTTTGAGGCATTTAGTCAAACAGTTCATGCACCTTGTGTAAGCACCCATACAAAGAGCATTGTAACTACATTGAGACAAAAATCCACTCTCCATGCTGCATTGATGGGCTCAAATTCTGCTGTGAGCCTCTTGTTTTGGGCACAGCAGGGGAGGAAAGCTAGAAAATGCTATGGAGTTGGAAATACACCTGCCAACTGATAAAAAAAATTGATTTCCCTTCCTATTTTGCACACCTCCCTTCAAGTGACTTTGAAAAAAAAAGAAACATGCATAAACCCCATTTATACTCAACAATGCCGATTCCATGCAATGTCATTTGCTGCCAATCTCAATCACAATCTCATGGCATGATGTAGAGAGGGTGATTGCAGCTACTACGTCTGAACCATTCCTCTTTCTTTCATACTTTGTTGGATGTCCTTGCCCTGTTTTAAAGCTCCCATTTTGGCACATGCTGGGATAACGTTGGCAAAGGTGAACCAATCTTTGGGTTGGACACCTGTTCTTTGCATTTGGTGAGACACAAGAGGATACCCACGTCTTCTGTAAGCTGCTTCATTGGAGTGGATGGCACAGCCGCCATATATAGTGGTATGTGACTACAATGCCAATGCCGTCCCCTGCCAATTCTCAATTTCACAGCCCCATGTAGTGCAGCTAGCTGGAGGGGAGGGGAAAGGGTGCTGAAAAGGTTGTGGAGGTGGCTTACACCTGCAGATTGCAATTAGTTGAAAGTTTCTAAAGCCTTTTCAACGACACTAGCCTCTTATCTCGCCCAACCTTCAAAACAATGCATGTGTCCTATTTAGCTTCCAAATTCACATTTTACAACATAACAACCAATTCCAATTTTGTCCCATGCCAATCTCAATCACAATATCAATCTCATAGCCTCAGGTAGAGAAAATGAGTTGAAGAAGACATTACACATTCTTAAAACTATAAATCCCCCTCCCTTTTCTTTTGGTTGATGTTTATACTGTGTTCAAATATATCATTATGCTGCAACATCAGGCAAAACAATGCCAATGCCATCCTCTGCAATCTCAAATGTTTGCCAACCTGTTTGCATGCCAGGCACATGCTTCCACATTTTTGCATAAATCTATCAGGGCGCTTGCAACCGCCACACATTATTTTCTCTCCACACTTGGCACCAAACATACCATATGCCAAGTGCCTTCAATGCATTACATGCCAACAGAGTGGTCCATAAGTTGTTCCAAAGATTCTAATTCATACAGGCAGGTGGAATGCTGACAATGGCAGATGAGAACACGTCTACCAGGTCACTTGCAATTACAACATCTGATAGATTTCCTGACTTTTCTCCATTTCTCCCATCCGCCCACCATCATGCCTCATCACTCCTCGCTGCCTTCTCCACCCACTGTCCACCAAAGACAATTACCTTCCCCCCATTTAAATTTTAATTTATTATTTTAAATTCTAATTTATTTATTTGTTTATTTATTTTTATTTTATTTCTCAATTCATGTTTTATTTGATTTATTTTGATACTCCACTCTATTATCTTAATATTTTAAAATAAATTATTATTATTAGTATGTAGTTATAATTGTCTACGAATTGAATACTCTTCTTGGTAACACAAGGAGAATTGTCCCTTTCACTACATGACACACAGAGAAGGGAACAAGAAACACAGCATATAATGACATTCCAAATTATTGACAAGGCCCGAAGGTAAGGGAAAACCACTACAGTCTAGGAGGGGCACTACAGTTTGTGGCTCATTTCTATCATAATATAAATATATTTACAGCCTGTTGCTAGGGTTTGGGTTTGGAATTTAATTTCAGTTTTGCTTCAGTTTACTATTTGGATTGTGCAAAGTCTTTGGTTTTCAGTTTCAGCCCGGAAAAGGGGCATTACAGCTTAAGGTAGCAGCCATTCTCCTTTGCCTTGCTAATTGCTTGCTGACCATGTTGGTGGATGAATCTTGGTACGTTTCCTTGCAAGGGGTCTAAAGACTTAGGTTCTATTTCTGCTTTGAAAGAGTTGAGAGGGAGTCTGAGCCATAAGGAAGCTCATTGCAGGCTGTGGGTGAAAAGGATGCTGTACAAATGGGATGTGAGAGCAGGAGATGATGTAACAGGGAGAGGATAGCATGGGAGGAGCTCAATAACAGGCTATTAGCCAACTGCTAGTCCCCAAATCTCGTTCTAAAATATAGGCATCACTAAATTTTCTACACAGTGGTTAGTACATCACAGAAAATTAATTGGTGTTAGAAGATGTCAATTATTTTTACTACTGCATTGGATGATACCTGAAATTTTATGTCTTATGTACATCTATTCAATTTTTTGAACCTAGAAGGAATTAGTGTTGGTTGAAATTACTAGCAGATAAAAATTATTCAATCATATATTCTGTATGAAAGTCTACAGTTGCAAGTTTCATTCACAGTTCTATGGTTAAATATATCAACAGAATTTAAAAGCAAAAGATACATTTAGGTGACTTGTCGAAATTCTGTTTACTAGCACCTTTGTACTCAAACAATCTTGATGATTGGAGTGTCCAATTTTCTTTTTCCTTTTTCCATGTGATGCGTGTAAGGTTTTAAAAGAAATTACCATAACCATGGAAAATGAAACCCAATATTTTATCTGAACATGTATATTTTGGTACCCCATAAATTTGTGTTTCTAACCATACTTCCGAATTTCTTACCACTCTATTTCATCAGATGTTTTACCGCATCTAGTCATATATAAAAGTTGTATCAAATTGCCATTTATATTTGGCTTGCCTAAAAATAATTGTAGCCTTGTTTAACTGTTAAGAAACGGTAATTTTTATCATCACCAGATTTTGGGGGGTGATGAAAGAATGAATCACTTTAGGTTTTAGATTGTCTTCTAGGTCTTCTCTTGAAATCAATTGCTAAATGTTTCGATTTATATGCACCTTCTTGTGGGATCTTTGTTCTGAAATTATATTGACCATAGAAGATTTATCTGCATTCCATATTTGTTATTTATGCTTGTAAGATATTGCACTTATGGTTTACTTTACTTAAGCACAAGTTTGGATTCATATTGTGATTTGTTTTAATACGTACCTGTTTCTTTCCATTGTGGAAAAAAATTGCGAGAGTTGGGTTTTTTCATTACAAATGTCACTGGCAGGAAGATATGTGGATTATGAGTATGATTTTGGGGGAATTGACTGCCATTGTCTTCACATATTTGACACTGTTTGTTTGCTCTGGCAATGGCCGTATTATGTTGCCTATTGCAGGTTCTGGAATCCTTTTTACTCCAATCTGCCCACATTCTTTATCATTTAGGCCTCTCATTTTGCCAGAATATGTTACAATTAGGGTGCAGGTTCCATTCAACAGTAGAGGAAAAGCATGGGCCTCTTTTGATGGAAAAGATAGGAAGGAATTAAAACCAGGAGATGCACTTATTTGCAACATGGCTCCATGGCCTGTGCCAACAGCATGTGAGGTGGACTCCACACATGACTTTGCTAGTTTTGACTATTGAATCCACCTTGAATTGTGTACAAAACAAGCCTCGCAAGAATAAGAATGAGTGGACCTGTGTATATTTAACCTAATGTTCCTTCAATGAGAACAAATGGAAAAGACATCTAGATGGACGCGTAGATGATGCTAGTATTAAAATGGGTAAGAAATAAAGTCTACGGTGATGGCAGATTGTTTTGGTAGATAGATATTTGATGCACGTACATGACTGCAGAGATTTAAATGCACACATATAATGACGCCTACACCACAAGGAATAACTTCATAAATTAGGGCAATAACATAACAGGTCTTCCCCTTGACTAATTCAAAACTCCATTACAAGGAAAAATCGATTATTGCTCTGATACCAGATGTAAAGTTTGGTCAGAGTCTAAGAGAAGTTTGCAGTCATCCAACACAATAATCTACTATATTACCTCATTATGCATACCGTTCTAGCATCATATATCAGAGATATGGTCGCTTGTAGATCCCTCAATAATTCTCAACCTACACATTACCTCTCTAGAGCTAAACATACATTCTAGTTGGCATGTGACTACCCCATATCTCACACATATATATATCTAATATTGTAATCTAACAAGATCATTTACAATCAACTTCATATTAATAATGGGTAGGCCACTGCAATCTATCAAACTACTTACGCATCCTCAAAACTGTAGGCCAGCAGGGATTGATGAATTGATTCAGGATAACAAATATGATTTTTAGTTTGTAAGGTAAAATATAAATCCAGGTTCGGGTGAACATCCTAATATCAAGGAGTCTATCCTCAGTCCTGCCGAAGCAGTACTCTCATACCTCTCTCACAAATCACTGGTTAATCCCTTTATTCTCGTACTCAACCCTATTTAACGTGAATCAAATCACTTATATAATAGACAAACTATTACAATATTATGCTAGCACTACACTTCATTTTTCCTAACATGGGAACAAACGTTATCTAAACTTAGAGCAACTACTACCTCTACAAGCTCATGATCTAGTTTGCATTTCTTTTTCAATCTGATAGGCCTAGACAACCTTTGGGATGGTATTTGCAAAATGCCTTGACCAATTTAACCAAAACAAAGGATCAGGTCATAACAATGGATTACTAATAACCACAACACATGATGGTTTTCCTGTGGCTTACCAAACAACCACAACATAATGATGGTTTTAACAAGGTCCAACCATTAGCAACCTAGATATCGGATGACCTGGTACAATACTCTTTCGAAGCTCTCATGACTGTCTTACCCTAAGCAATTAAAATACAGAAATTGCTCACACATGGGCAACGTGAACAAGGCCATTGATGATCATCTATTCTTATTTTCACACGCAGCCTGTTGAAATTAAACACAACTAATAAGTATAACTGCGATAACATTTATTGTGCGGCCCCGTTGCTTGAAGGTTGGTGAGAGGTCACTGGTCTGACCTCCTTCCCTCCATTGCCTCGAATACCGTCAGATTGTTAGTCGCTTGCTTTGACATTACTCAAATACAAATTGAAATTTGAACGTTCAGTTTACAAGGCATTGGACGTTGCATACAAGCAAAAAATGTTGCTGGGTTAAATGTCCAGTGCGGACAATTTCTTTCCTGTTAAAGAGTTTTTGGACTTTTGACGAACATAGTCGTAAAATGACACTATTTTAAATGTTACTGTCAATGGCTTTAAGGCATACACTTCCCTTAGAAGAATAAACAGACTCCATCCTCTCCTGTAAATTCTCGGCAGCACTTACACAAGTATTTTGTCCTGTCAGCTATTATTATTGACCCTGCACAATTGCAATTGAAGAGAGGCAACACATGACATCTTACAATGTTTTTATTTGCACACTCGTGAATCGAGGCTTTACTTCTAATTGTGACTTAGATATTTCATTTATTGAGAGACTAAGACTAAAAATAAAATTTGACGGCCACCTATGCTCTGTAAACAATTTTCGGGTGACGGTAATTTTTCCAATATTTACTTGACTTTAAAAATATAAAACAAATGAGCACTAATTAATTTCTATATTTATTACTTATATATATTATACTATATTTATATATATCTATATATTATAATATATATTTTTATAATTTATAGACTTTAAATACTATACCACTAAATAATTGAACGGTCGGGTTAATACAATATTTAAGTACTTTTGACCTTGACTTTTACTCATCTCCACATAAGCCATACGTATGAACAAAAAGAAAATACATACAGTTAAAAAAAACGAAAACTCTCTAATACGTCACCCTCCTTTTTGTTCTTTGGTACGCAGATAATTGTGTCATGTCAGGGATCACTATTCTTTTGGTGCAGGCGTAGCTTGGGGATCTCGCAGAACCACATGCAACGTAACTGGGGATTGATCTTATCCAGACATTGCATGCCAAGAATAAAAATTAACCATGATCTCGCACCCATCTTTCGTCTAATGAAATGAAATGGAAAGTTTTTTAATGACGTCCATGAGACTGAGCAGTCTATGGGACCCAAAGGAAAACACGAGCAAGGCATCCAAACACCAAAAGATGCCCGAGGAAACTGCTACTTAAACCTTTCTTCCAGCTCTTTGCTAAGCTTGCTTGCTTCTGCTATGAATTTTTATCACAGAAATTTGTTGTCTTTGTCTACCCTTTCCTCTTCAAACAAAGCCGTAAGATCAGCCACTTGCTAAAATATCCCCATGTAATTTCTCCTTAATATCCTCGTAAGCGATACATTCCATGATGAAGTGCCATTCAGATTCCACCGTGCGCCCGACTTGCAAAACTGACAAACCCTTTCAGACCACTCCTCCTTGGGGGGCATTTTTCATCTCCCAATTTCACACCTAAGGTGATGTGAACTAGTTTTTTAGTTGTACAATTAACATTTTAGCCTTCCATTTTATCGTTGCCCCAATGTAGTGCTTTTGTCCACGATAACAAGGTGGGATTAAAAATTCTTGACATAGTATTCTCTTTTTCGACCAAGCTGCTTATTCCACATGGTATTTTCTGAACTTCTCTCTTACATACTTCTTTATTTCTTCATTAGTGCCAGGGCACTCCTGCATGCTAATGCCCCATTTTGTTCATCCACCTCGCCGGTTTTGCTTCATCCATGTTTTTCTTCCCTCCTGTTTAACTTTTCCTCAATTGCATTATTTTAGGCCACCGGGAATCCTCCATGTTTTCCACTTTTTTGAAGTATCCTAATAGTCGAGTCATCGCCGTCGCTTCCACCAAAAAGGCTCCGGGCTTCCGCTAGAATGATTTCGTTATGGGACCGTGGTTTTTATTTTGAAACTGTTTGTAATTAGATGCTTTTGAATTCTTTCTATTTGATTCCATTTCCCCACGGATGTACTGCTGCCCCAAATCTCACATCCATAGAACACTACCGGGATTACCAGTAACCCAAAAAGGTTCAATCGGGTATTCAAATCCCATAATTCTGATGTCTTGCATCTGTTTTGAAGCATATATAGAGCTTTCCACCCTCCCTGAATCCTCTTAGCTCTACAAGTTTCCCAGCTTAGATTAGAGTGAAAGTTCAGTCCCAAGTATTTGTATTCTTTGCCAACTTGCAAAGAGTCTCCGTCAAACTCAAAGCTTACTAATGATAATGCTAATGCTAATGTTATACTTAAATAAAAAGACACTTGTTAGGTACTTTTAGGCCTATACTAGTTGAAAATTTGAAACAATACCACCATTTCCCTTGCCCAGTTCCCGTACATTTAGTGTGTGCATATATTTACATATAGATTATGCTTGTATAGCCTAGGGAAGCACAAAGTGCAGGTGCATCCTAGGAGACATTTCCATTACAATTTACAAACTAGTAGGTATTTACGCCTACCTAGTTTGGTACAACAATTTGTTGTATTTGTTAAGGCCGACTCGTTACTTCAGCTTTGTTGTTTATGTCATCTCTGCAAATAATTGTGATTTGCGACTTTGCTTGATGTCGAAGTTTAATATATGTCTGCAAAGCGTTTAACAAAATGATTAAACAAGATGTCATAGCTTATTGAAGACATAGATTTACTACTAACACGTTAACATTATTTCATCAAACACAAACAACAGGGGTCCATCCTAATCAGTTCACGTTTTCCAACGTACTTCTAGCATATGCATTGTAATTTTTACTGCAGCAATACTTAGCAGCAAGGTTGCTCTTGTTATATAGAGAACCTAAGGGTTCCATTTTGTTGTCTTAGTAAATTATAGCATAGGGAATCGATTCAATATATAACAAATTTTAATTTTGTCAATTTTGTTTAGGCGGTGTTGGTTAAAAAATTCACTAGGCATGCAATGACTTTTTTGGAAAATGATGATTATCAAAATGCAACAATACAATAAGGAAAAAACAGTAGATCTCACACCTCGTTGTTTGAGGAACCACTATTCATCATAAGACTATTAGTATCACACATTCTCACCAAAAGCAAGTAAAAAACCAGAAACAAAATGGCATGAATTGGTTGAAGTGCAAAATTTGTAGTTAAGAAAAAGTCTTAACACATTAAACAGAGTTGAGTACATAAATTAAAATTTAAGCAAAGGTTATAGAGAAAATGTTTATGGTAACATCGAATACATGGATTATTTTTTTTTTTTATAGAACATGATAAACCCTTGTTAAAGTTTCTTTAATTTTTTAATTCAATTTTATATAATAATAAAAATGTAATCTTATATTATTTTATATTTTACCTATACATCAATAACTAACTATATTGATAGCCATATGCCCATTACTCTTGAAAAACAAAATATGTCCTAATGCCAAAAACAAAAAATGATCCTCCATCAAAGAGTCGTCAATCATTTTCAAAGCTGTGTAAACAATTCAATTTAAATATTTTTGAAATAAGAAAGCAAAGCAATAAAAGGAGGGACGTCGGGATAGACAACATTTTTCCTTACATAATGATATGAAATGAAATGAAATGAAAGATTTTAATGACGTCCACGAGACTAAAGAGTCTATGGGACCACAAGAAACAATTATTTTAATCAGATTTCAGTCTCCTCTCAATATCCGCTCTTCGGCTGTGAATCTTGAGGATGAAGCCCACCGTCGCTGGGAGCTTTGTTCCTTCGAAGAGTTCCTCTAGTCTGTCCACCTTTAAGTTGTTTTTGTACTGAATACGGATATCCTCATATGCTGAACACTCCATGACAAAATGCCATTCTGTCTCGACGACCCTTTTGCTGCAGAAGAGACAAATTCTCCTTTCCCATCTTCCTTTGGAATAGTCCATCTACCAGTTTCACATCGAAGATGATGCGATCCAGTTCTTAACTGCGCCACTAGAATCTTTGCTTCAATTTAAATATATTTTGAAATAAGAAAGCAAAGCAATAAAAGGAGGGACGTCGGGATAGACAACATTTTTCCTTACATAATGATAGCAATGTACATAATATTCCTAGAAGTTTTTAAAAATTACATAAATTTTTATTTTTATTTTTCAATAAAAATGTATCGTTGACATCTCATCAAATACCTAACCAAATTAAGAAGCTCTATAAACAAATATCAATACATTCTCAATTTTTATTAGAAAGCTATCAACAAATTTATTAATGAAATCTAAATTTCAATTTATGAATTACAATAAAAAGTGATTGGTAGGTATTTGTGTCTACGGTCCAAAGAGCAAGAGTTGTGGAAAGCAAAGCTAAAACAAATAGCAAATATATTGGATTGGGCTTTACACTATACAATAGCTCCTCAATGTAGCTACTTAATGTTAATATGTAGAACAAGGGTGGGTTTAACCCAACCTACATTCTAAATTTCTCCATGTTTCTGTTACCAATAAGCTTTTGGTTTGCATCAATTTTGGAGGAATCTTAATGTTTTTATTTCCTTTGTAAATCTTTGTATACCTCTATAGTGTTATTCATAAGAGATTAGAGTCTCTTAGTTTGTTAGGATTTTCTCTTGAAAACAAATAAATAACATACGCAATAGAATTGATTGGGCTATCCATTAATTTGTCGTGTCTTGGCAAGAATCAAGGTTATTATTGAGTTGAGTATTGGTATTTGTAAACTCCCCTAAGTGATCTAAAGTTGCTATTGCCTCTATTTCTTACGGTGCATCTACTCTTGTTTCTAAAACCACAAAAGGGTCAGAGATTGATCCATCTTTAAGACTATTTGTTTTATATTGGATTTTCTTCTTTCTTTTGGAATAAGGCTAGGGTCTCTCTTCCTTTTTTTTCTAACTACTAAAAATCTATCTTTATCAACCTCCTTTTCAGTGATCACATTCAGAGGATAAACCTAGGAAAAATGAAACATTGAAAGGGAATTATTTCATAGTTGTTCAAACATATTCCCATTTAGGGATTTTAACCAAATGCTTTTATGAAAGGTTTATTCATGCCCATTTGAACAATAATCAATATGTTTCTTGATATAAGTTTAGAAGAGATACACGTCATCGCTTAGGCAATGAACAAATTAGGGTGAAGGAGGAAGTTTGGCAGTGACCATTTCAAGTATTAGTTGTAGCACATACATATATGTAGAGTTTGTGTGACAATTAAATCCATCCACGTGAACGTTTATATAATACCATAAATAAGAAAACTCAACTCATTTTAAAAGTGTTCTTGTTGGGATTCCTTTTCCAACATTTGAATTATTTTGAATGCAAAATAAATCAGTTAAAAATAGTTATTAAGGATAATGTAGGTCCTTAAAACAATTCAAAAATAATAATTAAGGAGAATGCAATGGCCCTTACTAATCATTACACATTTTTAAAATAAATTAATTATATCAAAATGGTTGGAATTAATCTATAAACAATAGATATTCTATAGAATATACAAGTTCTTACTACATTTAGAACTTAGTGACAATATAATGTCCCCTTTTTCAAATTAATGGACATTAATAATATTTTTAAGTTGGGCCCGGTCAATTCATTATCTAGGGGAAACTTATTAATATTATTATAAGAATAAAATTTATTTTTAAATATTGGCAGGTAGAAGACTTCTTTTAGCCTATTTTCCATTGTACTAAGTCGGTTAAAAGAAAAATAAACGAGGAATTAATATTCTAATTTTAGTACTGAAGTAATTCTTATTACTGGTACTTTAATTAATTATTAAAGGTTGGTGAGAAAATAAAGTAATAATAAAATAAAAAAAAATTAAGTTACTTTATTAATCCCACATGGAACGCCCCACTTGAAAAATAGAAACAAAAAAGCATAAAAGGAGGTGAAGAGAAGTTCATTGGGCTCATCTTTTGTTTGGCCATTTGATATCTATTTTCTAGTTTTGGGCTATATGCTCTTCCATTTTTCCACTAAAAGACGAAACCCCTTTAGTGCACTGGCATTAAAAGACAAAAACCCTCTCTTGCTAATGTTACGAACGAAAACACTTCATCCTTTGTGAAGATCCTCCATCTCAAGAGTTTATATTGAGCTTCAAGGAGTATTTCATATTTTCAGCAATGATTGAAGACTCGATATTGCAGATTTAAGACATTCCAACTAGGGTTTGAAGACAAAAGTGTTGGGGTAGATTTCTACATTTATTTTCAGCCATATTTAGGGATATATACACCCTTGTGGGTGGAGTTTGACACATTCTAGGACACGACTGTTTCGAATCTCATCGCCAATAGCTTTGCCATAATTTTGGAGGCCATATTCAGCTTTGTTTCAATGGATTTGGGGTTGGGATCACTTCTTTCCGGCCACTTTTGTAAGTTGTATTTCTACAAATCTATAATAAAATTCCAGCTCTTATTTTGGGTCCTAAAAATTCAATATTTTGGTGTTCTTTCATTCCTAAATTATTATAAATATTTTGGCATGAAATTTGAGTAATTTAAGATCATATATAAGGTTTTTTGGTCTCTATATCAGCCCGTCATATCTAGGGTATTTTAGATCTATATTTTGTAGTTACATTGCATTATTATCCTAATATTTTTTCACCCAGATTGCTACAATAAATAAGAAATTACATGTGTTCCCTTTTTGGATTATAGTACATCCCATTGATGACATTACATAGAACCAACCAATATAAAATAAATAATCAAAAATCACACACTTCTATGTATGAGGGAACTTATAAAGACAAAGGAAAAAAACAAGTATATAAACAAAAAAAATAATGAGCCTAAAGGGATCACTCCTTAGAAAGCCAACCACCTAGTTTATTAAAGGGTATTTGTTAACAAAACCTCCTAACCCAAAATTTAAAAAAGGCACATAGTCATATTCATTCATTGGTTGAAGAAAGTCACATCATAATACGTGCGGAAATTATTTAATGTTAGTAGACTATATCCTTATCACTTATTTATGTTTATTGCGTTTTGATATATCCAAACATTCCTTATCTTCCACATAGCAAATGGATAAAGAAAGGGATAAAAATATGACTATTCTGGTAATTATTATCGTCATTCGCTTCGTGCATACCACCTATCAAAACTAATTAAATAAGCATTACCTAAAATTCAAAAATCAACACATTGACTAACACAAGCATTGTCATTTCCGATAATGAAAAGGATTTTAATATTGGTTTGTAAGCATATGACCATAAAGAGGGCAGAACATGCAATGTTGAAAAATATATGATCCAATTTACTAAAGCACACTAAGTAAAAGTTTCATTATCAGGTATAAGTGAGGGAAAATGGTGATGAACATTATTAGACAACAAATATGGACCTTTAACTCATTGTTGGTAAAAAGTAGTAGTTAAAAAGCAATGGAGTAATGTGAGAAGACATGTTGCAGACACTCTTGCAATCATGTGAGAGTTGTTACATTTCATTTTAAAAGAGAAGACACGTGATTCTTAAGGGTTAAGAGTTAAACATGGAAAGAGGAATTAGTGGTGTAGATTAGGTAGAAGAGGGAAAGCGAATGGTAATTTTGTTTATCTATTTAGAAAATTAAATGGAAAAAATGAAATAATCCTTTCAGCAACATGAAGTTTATGTCATATTGGAAATTACAAAAGAACATGTTGCCAAAGTCAGTTGCAAGAAGATTGTTAGTGTATGAAGAAAATCAACATAAATTTGAAAATTGATATCAACAAAAATAAGAGAATCTTGCTCCTACTTGGATTGGCAACAAGTATTTTATTAATGAGAAATACAAGGTACATGAGGTTGTCTATCTTTGTTGACCCTCGATATACAATGCAACATGTATAATGGAATCACCAAACCTTCTACAACAAAAAAATACCCACAAAAAACATTCACGGATATGTATTATTAACAACTTGTTACTAAGGGGTGTCTCAAATAGAGATGCATGCATTAATACATTATTTATTCCTAACAAAACTGTAGGATTTTGGAGCAAGTCGTAAAAAATCCCTATGTGATCCATAGTCAGCACCTCTGGCACCAAGTTGTCTTTTGAATTTCGCAAATTTCACTCTAGCAAGTGGTTTTGTGAAGATGTTTGATCCACAATCGATAAAATGTATGTTTTAATATTTTCTATCACAACCCCCATTTTGAGACTAATTTTGATAACTGATAAAATGATTAATAAACTACTTGATACCGTCGAGTCCCATTATAAATCAAACTTGATGAACCCTAAGCTAGGATATAAACCATTGTTGTGATGTGTTGTGAGTGATTATGAGTTGTGTAATTGAAAACTAAGATGTGTAGAACAAGCTCTACTTGAATGTGTGAATTGTTTTGTTTCTATAATTCACGTGATTGAATATGATTATGTGCTTAAGTAATATAGTGCATCATCTTGATGAGGTAATTGTGATTGTGTCGTGTTTTAGAGAGTATATCTATAAAAGGAAGATAAAAGTAATTTGATTATTTGTCCCCTTTTGAGGTTTGGGATGAAAAACATGTCTCAAATGAAAGGGATCACACGCACCATGTATATGATGTAAAAAATAAATCTTTGATGTAAACATATATAGATATCATAATGCAAAGCATGTATGTAATCATGTAAATTTCCCCCATGGCGTCATGTGCTTATGCAATAAAAGAACCATGGTAGAGGTGGAGGCCTCGAGCAGACAAATGTAAACCATATAAGTACAAAAAGATGACGCCCCTATGGAATGTGTGAATAGTGAAAAACATCACAAATTGGAAGAAAAACAAAACAATATAAAATTGTTCCAAAATCCAAAAGCAGTATAAAAATGTCAAAATCAAAACATTCAAATACCGTTTGACCAAATTTCAGCAACTGGATAACACAGTTCAACAATTTCATCATTTAACGACGCTCCTCATGATTGTTCGAGATCATCTTTCGATAATCATCTTCATTTCCCATAGTGTATATCTATGCTCGAGGCATTCATTTACCCTTTCACAATATAACTTTTCTTGGGGCACAATTGGATTTCAGATTTTAATCCAATGTAGATCAAACTTCAATGGGATCCGACAAGAGTATCTTTTGGAGTATCTAAGTATCACTCCACTCTTCAGCCCGATCCAATCCTCTCGGTTCTAAGCTATCACTCGAGGGCATTGATCAAACACGACCCTGCACAAGAGAAAATCAAAGGGTCGGTTCAGTCCTTCGAGCTCACATTCGATCCCAAATCAAGGGGCAGGCGGGCTCGACAATGGAGGAGCAAGGTCGGAGAATAGGGCCAAACAACGTTAAAGGAGATCAGAGCTCAATAGGAGAAAATTGGAGAAAGGGCTCGAAGTTTTCAGACTTCACATACAAGTCGACTCGGGGCAAAGCAACAAGACTTGGAAGGTGCCACGTGTCAGCTCAATACAATTCCAAAAGGCACAACAAAACAGGACCCCAAACAAGCGCAAGCTCCCCCACATGGTCAGATTCCAAAAAGGGGCAGTGGCCGTTGAGTCGGCTAAGTAAGAATGCGGAAGCCTCCACATGTGCATCCAGGGTCGGAAAAGTACCTTCGCCAAACATAAGGGCCCTCCACTTGGGAAAAAGATGATAAAATAAAGCAGGGCCGTAGAAGGAGCCTCCACGTGTCAATCGATGCAACTTCAAAGGTAGAATCAAAAGCGGGTCCCAAATGAGCGCCAAGCCTTCCACATGTCAGAGTCTGAAATGGTTTCACCGGCCATTGAAAATTCCAAACTCAGACAGACCAGCGGAAGCCTCCACGTGTCTCATCAGTGCAACTTCAAAGGGTAGAATCCAAAGGCAGGACCCAAACAGCACCAGTCCTCCACGTGGTCAGGGAGTCGAGAAAAGGCAAGCAGGCCTGAATCGGCTAAGTAAAAATGGGAGGGACCAGTGGAAGCCTCCACATGCCTCATCAGGTGCAACTTCAAAGGTAAAATCCAAAGCGGGTTCCCAAATGAGCGCCAGCCCTCCACGTGTCCCAGGTCTGAAAAGGGGACACCGCCTTGCAAAGCCAAGCTTGGGACAGGCCGAAGGAAGCCTCCACGCGTCCACATGTCTTCAGCACAACTTCAAGGCAAAATCTAGAGGCGGTCCCCAAACAAGCGCAGGCTTGCCACATGGCCATAAGTCAAAAAGGGGGGCAGAACCGGCCATTGAATCTGCTAAGGAAAAGAGAACCAGTGGAAAGCCCCACGTGTCCCTTTGGCGCTCTTTCAGAGGGTGAATCCAAAAGTAGGTCCCAAACGTGCACCAAGCCTCCACGTGTCTCAGGTCAGGCATAGTGTCTCTGCCAATAAGGGAGGGACTTAGGTAGAATACAAAGGAAACAGAGTAGGCCCAAGAAAGATGCCACGTGTCAGTTTGACACAACTTCAAGAGTGGGAGGAGGGGGCTAAAATCTTAAGAATACGCATGGGGCTCCATGTAGATCTCAAGGGGTAGACTCTTTCAAATCCAAAGTATGTTTGAAAAAGATTTGGTGAATCATAAACCCTCCAAGATTTTTAAATGCTTGGATCTTAACTGGAGATTGTCAGAATTGAGTTGGAAAGGACTTTTTGGAAAGCTCTTCATCTGACTACTCACCTACCACCATTAAATATAGATCTGGTCCATTTTTGAGGCTGTCAAGTCTCTCACATGTCACCATGATGAAGAATGAGTCTCCTTTGTTGCCCAACATGGAACAACGCATGGAGGCATGGGTTTGTCAGAAACCCATCATTTTGCAGGAGGTGGATTTAATGCAATCTCTTGGGTGGTTGAAGCAGGATTTTGAATTTCTTCTCTCTCCTTCTCTCATTCTTCTATATATTGTAAAGGAGGGGCATTTTTCTAAAGGTTGGTCATCTTTTCTCTCCTGCCCCCTCTCTCTTTCTTCCCTAGGGTTGAATGTGGAGCTTAAGCCTCCTCTCTTGGCTCTGTAATGGCATTTTCTTGCCTCTTTCCCACTGATGATGTACTGTGTGAACTCATGGAGCAATAAAATATGTTTTGTGATGCATTTTGTCCATCCTTCCTTATTTTATTGTCTCTTCTTGCCTCTCATCATTGCAGGGTATACTGTGCATACTTCTGATGTCTATTGCAGGTTTTGGGAGCTGTGTTTAATGGGTTTGAAGTGGTGTTCTGTGTGAACTCTATCTTTGGTTTGTGATGCATCTGTCCATCCTCTCCATTGCTCACCTCTCTCCATTTCAGGCAGCTGAGATTGTGACCAGCAACTCCCCTTTTCTTGGTGCTATCACCTTTTAGTGTAGGATTTCCCTCTTTATGCACTTTCTCTCTCCCTGTCTCCTTGGCATTGTTAGATTAGGATTAGATAGACACATTTCCTGCCTTAGAAGTAGTTTAGCATTAGGATTAGGAAGAAGAAGTCAACTTTCTCTAGGAGGTCCATCTCAAGTTCACAAGTCCCACAACTTGAGAGATGGTCCCATGTTATGCAGTCACACCGGATGCCCCACTCAGATCTGAGGCCATTCAGGGGGTGTTGTGATTTTGCAGGGGGTGCTGTGATTTTTCATCAACAGTTTTGGCACCACACCCCCGGTGGGACAGACTTGAAGAGCTTTACATCTTCATCTTCAGCAGGTTTGATGTGTTATTGCTGAGATTTCAGCCTTTGGAGGCATGTTTCAAGCACATCTGGTGACTCCATCTGGTCAACAACCCATTATCTGAGTTGCAGACCTTCTTCCCATCCATTTCCACCCACTATTCTTTACACATCTTTCATCTTCTTCCATTCATGAAGTTGTGCAATCATGACTTCATTCCCATCTTGGAACTCACACTTGCAGCAACAACAGTGCAGTCCACCTCCAATGTATTTCCCAACTCCTCCAGATCAACATTATGATCAGATCCAGAACCATTATGCTTACCCATATGAGCAGTGTCAAAACCATTTTGGCCATGGAGCTTATCAAGAGCAAGGGTACGCATATGATGGTGACAGTTATGTGGAGAATGTTGATCTGCTGGAGAAGATTCAAAGAATGGAGGCTAGCATGGTGCAGTCCAGGGCTACAACACAGATGAAGGCATTCAGGATTGGTTGCAGGGCACCTTGTCCATGGGAAGGCCCTTTTCCAAGACACTACAGCCCACAGGAGAAGCTTGACTTCATGGTTGAGATGTTGCCCCAACTTGCACAGTGGACTGAGGAGATAGAGGCCTATGAGCTTGGTGCTAGACAACCTTGTCAATGGGTAAGTCCACCACCTCATAGCTTTTCTTTTCCTCTTCCTCAATCAGTATCATCGCAACAGCTTCATGAGTCTAGCTTCCCATCTACTGCCCCAAGTGTTGATTTCCCTTCTCCATCTTCTAATCTTCCATCTCATCTCATTTCCTCTTCCCTTTTCCCTTCCAAATCCAAGTCCCCTCCACAAGAGCCAAAGGCAATACCTTCCCCTCCACCACAGATAAACAAACAACTAGTGGAGACCCCACCCACCACTCCTCCTACTCTCCCAAGTCCATGTCAGGAAGAGACTCCAAAAACTAGTCAAGGAGAGCAACAAGAAGAAGAGCCAAGAAAAGAAGAAATGATCAAAAGCTTGGTGAGCTTGGCTCTTAGATACGGAATTGAAAATATTCCCTTATTGTTTAAGCCTATGGAGGAGGCTGAGGTCAAGCCACAAGTGGTGGAAGCTTCAGCTACAGTACAAAGCAAGGGAAGAAGGAGCTACTCCAAATCCAAAAGAAGAGGAGTACATTCTGGCTGTGGAGGAGAACCATACAGTTCCAGAGGCTTCAAGTGTAGAGAAGGCCACAGAAGAACCTTCAGTTCTTCCTCCCACTTCATCCCCTTCAAGCTCTAATGTCGAAGAAGAGTTTGAGCTTTCAAACTTCATGTTTGAGGATGAGGGGAACCATGGTGAGAAAATTACAGATCCAGAAGGACACCATGGAGGAGGTCGAGCACACGCAACAAGACAACGAGGAGGAAGATTATCTTTCTGACTTGGAGGATTGTCTTTGATGGAGAGGATCCCGAGGAGATCACATCATTTTCTCCTCCATCATCCACCTTCCAAGCACATGAGTCCACTGCCATGGAGGAGAGCATTCAAGGACAGCATCTTGTATCTCACAACGGCCCTCTGGAACCAAGGTTGGAGGATCATAATCTTCCATGTTCTTCTCAGGAGGAGGAAGGAAAAGAGCACAAGGATCCCATCTCTCCCACATCATTCACCCAGGAAGGTCCACAAGAAGACTCCATTCTTGGAGTTGAAATTTAGAACAATGGGCACATCCATCAGATCAGACCATGCCCAATCAGGTACTTGGCTTCATTGGAGCCAAGGGAGAAGCCAAAACCAGTCATGCTTACTCCTGAGCATGAGGATGAGCTTCAAAGCACCAAGGATCAGCTGCAATGCCTCTTCAATCCAAATGCAAATCAACTAAAAGAGGTATTTTCTTGTTTCTATGTTGATACCTTGATGATTTGGGTGGAAGATCGACCTCTTGTCGGTTTCTCACTCATAATAAAAGCCATGTTCAGTGCCAAATCATATACATGGCTGCATTTTTTGAGAAAGGGAAGTTATTTCTCCCTGCCTGTAGCAGGATTTGTTTAGCTTTTCTTTGTTAGGGTTAGTGTAGGAGTAGGAGTAGATTTGCTTTCAGCAGAACAAGTGCTTTTGCACACTCTGCATGTTCCACTTGAGATGTATGTATGATTTTATAGTTTTGTACATAGCGGTGTTGTGGTTCATTTTATTAGGGAGACTCATAGTTTTGTATCACTTGTAATTTCAAAATGTACCTCAAGGTGAAATTGTTTCGTAGGGAGTCCATTTCTAGGGACAGGTGAAAGCCCTAGGTCAATACAATTTTCTACTCTCATAACCTCATCTTCAAGATTTTCTTATGAAAATTGAGAGTGTGGACAGCGGGGCAAGTTCAGGGTCACCAAGTGTAAGTAGTCGAGCTCGCGGTTTCAGGGACAAGATCAGTATCAGGCTATCATTCATGACTCCATGCCCAATGGATGCAACAAGGCAACTGGTCTCTTCATCTAGCAGGAAGATGTCCCTGTGAGTCACCAAATTGTTATCCAATTTTTCCCCTCAGGAAAAATTGATCAAACACGACCCTGCACAAGAGAAAATTGAACGGTCAATTTAGTCCTACGAGCTCACATTTGATCCTAAATCAAGGGGCAGGTGGGCTCAAAAATGGAGGAGAAAGGTCAGTGAATGAGGCCAAATGATGTTAAAAGAGATCAGAAGCTCAACATGAGAAAATTAGAGAAAGGGCTCGAAGTTTTCAGACTTCACATATGAGTCGACTCGGGGAAAAGAAACAACCTCGTGGAAGGTGCCACATGGAAGCTCAGCGCAATTCTAAAAGGTGCAAAATGGAGAGGCAGGTCCCCAAATGAGTGCAAGGCTCGCCACGTGGATCTCAGAGTCTAAAAAGGGTCAGAGCCCCCAAATAGAAGAGCCAACGAAAAGCCTCCACGTGTCTCAGGTTGGACATAAAGGTGTAAAGCCAAATAGGGACTTAGGAAAAAGGAAGAAAGTTGAATCATGGCCGCAAAGGAGCCAAGCCTCCACGTGTCATCTCAGCGCAACTTCAAAGGTAGAATCCAAAGTGGGTCCCCAAATGAGCACAGGCCTCCACGTGGCAGAGTCTGAAAAGGTTTCAGACTGTTGAAAATTCCAAAAGTCAGACAGAGAGCGAAGCCCCACGTGTCTCATCGGCGTGCACCTTCAAAGGGTAAAATCCAAGGTGGGTCCCCAAACGAGTGCCAGCCCTCCACATGTCAAAGGACCAAAAAGGAAGAGGCCCAAATAATGCTAAGTACAATAGGGCCAGCGGAAGCCTCCACATGCCTCATCGGCAAACTTCAAAGGAAAAATCTAAAGGGGGTTCCCAAATGAGCGTCAGCACTCCATGTGCCCCAGGTCTGAAAAGGGAACACCGACCATTGAAAATTCTAAGCTCGGGACAGGCCAAGGAAGCCTCCACATGTCAGTCTCAGCATGCAACTTCAGAGTTAAAATCCAGAGGCAGGTCCCCAAACAAGCACAGGCTCGCCACGTGGCCAGAAGTCAAAAAGGGGGGGCAGAACCAGCCATTGAATCAGCTAAGGAAAAGAGAACCAGCGGAAAGCCCCACGTGTCCCTTCGGTGCTCTTTCAATGGGTTAATCCAAAAGCAGGTCCCAAATGTGCGCTGAGCCTCCACATGTCTTGGGTCAGGCATAGTGTCTCCGCCAATAGAGGGGCTTAGGTAGAATACAAAGGAAACAGAGTAGGCCCACAGACGATGCCACATGTTAGTTCGGCATAACTTCAGGAGTGAAAGGAGGGGGTAAAATCTTAAGAATACGCTGGGCTCCATGTGGATCTTGTATGGGTAGACTCTTTCATCCAAAGTATGAGCCCGGAAAAAAATTTGGCTCAATCATTCAAAGCCCACCATATTTTTCAACTAAAGCTTGGATCTTGAGTTGGGAGAGGACATTTTGGGCACTCAACCCTGACCTTCTATGACCTCGACTAGTGACTGAGTAAATATAGTCCACCATTTTTGAGGCTACCAAGATTCTCGCCTACCACCATAATGAAGGTATTTCTTTCCCAACAAGGAACAACACATGGAGGCATGGGTTGTGAAGCCCATCATTGTTACAGACCCATGCATTTCTTGGTTGGAGTAGATTCAATGCATCTCTAGGGTGGTTGAAGCAGGATTCAAATTTTTCCTCTCTCCTTCTCTCATTCTTCTATATATTGTAAAGGAGGGGCATTTTTCTAAAGGTTGGTCATCTTTTCTCTCCTGCCCCCCTCTCTCTTTCTTCCCTAGGGTTGAATGTGGAGCTTAAGCCTCCTCTCTTGGCTCTGTAATGGCATTTTCTTGCCTCTTTCCCACTGATGATGTACTGTGTGAACTCATGGAGCAATAAAATATGTTTTGTGATGCATTTTGTCCATCCTTCCTTATTTTATTGTCTCTTCTTGCCTCTCATCATTGCAGGGTATATTGTGCATACTTCTGATGTCTATTGCAGGTTTGAGAGTTGTGTTTAATGGGTTTGAAGTGGTGTTCTATGTGAACTCTATCTTTGGTCTGTGATGCATCTGTCCATCCTCTCCATTGCTCACCTCTCTCCATTTCAGGCAGTTGAGATTGTGACCAGCAACTCCCCTTTTCTTGGTGTTATCACCTTGTTAGTGTAGGATTTCCCTCTTTATGCACTTTCTCTCTCTCCTTGTCTCCTTGGCATTGTTAGATAGGTGTAGTTAGATGTCATTTTCTTGCATTAGGAGTAGTTTAGCATTAGGATTAGGAAGAAGAAGTCAACTTTCTCTGGAGGTCCATCTCAAGTCCGCAAGTCCCACAGCTTGAGAGATGGTCCCATGTTATATATTGGCTTTGTCTGCAATGTTTGTTTCGTGTCTTTTTTTCGCTTGCAAGTGTTGTTTTTTTTTCTCCTGGTTTACTAAATAATCCATGTAGTGTTTTCCTTTTTTGCTGTTTATTTAAGTTTGTTTACATTTCTTTGCATTTGTATATCAAATTTTTCAAAAACTCACAAAAATCCTAAAAAAATCATATATTCAAAAATTCAAAAAACATCTAAAATTTAAAACAAACATTCACTCATCACAAAAATCCTACAATTGGAAAACCCTTGAAGCACATTTTTCAACATTTCAACACAATCTTGATAAATTCATACCTTTATCTACTAACCTAGTGATCGTTCCAAGCTTACAACTATCACTTTCTTCCCTTTGTATGCTTACTTACTCGGCTTGAGGCAAGTCATTAAAAAAAAAATCCTTCACGATATAACTTCGCCTAGGAAAAATCAACTCTAATCATTTGCACAATGGATCCAACAAGAGTGTTTTGAGGAGTCTTTTACTCCTCTCTTAAGTCTGATCTTATTCCCACCTTGGGATAATTTGCATCTACTTAATCATCATTGTGGCACACATTAGGGGCATAGTTGATTGTTTTCTTTTTTGACTTTGTGTTGCATTGTTGATGTTACTTTTTTTACCACTTGCAGGTAGTGTGATTACATCTTGGTTCCTTTATAACCTTGATGTTTGCACTTACAATGAATACTGGTTTTGTTTTCCTTTTTATCTTTTCTTTGTTATGTATGTGTTTGTTTACATGCATCTAGGCTACCTATCTTGATTCTTTCATAATCATGGTGACAACTCGATTGTGCAACAACAAAAATAAGGTTTCTCTAAATTTATTCTCCAAATGACGCTCATGCTATGAGCACAGTTCTTCCCATCCTTGTTCAAATCCCTTGTCTTTTTCCTATCAAGCAGTTGTCCACCGCTTTGTTGCGTTATCCACCCACTTGAGGGGGCATTCCTCTACTATCCTACTAGTTGGGGCATCCAAATGCTTCATCATTTTCTACTCACTAATCTACATGTGTCTACTATCTTTAAATTACTATTACTTTGCAATAGTACTTTAAAGAGGGGCAAATGTAGACACCCTAAATTCACATACATGTTGCCATTATTTTCCCAGTACATCCTATTATTCACCCGTTTATGATAGATTAATTAAATTGATTAATTTTGTGCATTATACCCCTTTCGATTAAGTAAATTAATCCTTAGTACCCCTTTAGCTAGTTTAATTATCATTTATTAAATAAATGATTAGTTAATTAGTGTGCACATTATAGCTAATTAAATTAGTAATTTAAATGGGAAAGTATACATATTTCCCCAGTCAACAGCCACTTGGACTCCACTTCCTCATCCCAGTCAATTTTACTTTGACTCCACTTCACCAGTCGAGTCAACTCAGGTTCTAGAATCCTATAAATGAGGGGGCAAATTAAATTACACGCACAACCACCTTTCCGGATGTAACTTCTACTAATTAAATCCCTTTACTTCCACTTAATCGCATTTATCTTCCCAGAACTGTTGTAACTTCTTCAAATTTTAGTTTTAGCATGTGCATTCAACCACTTTCACCCAACTTCCGACCACTATTTAGCCTTATAAAACACAAGCTTACCCTCTTGCAAATCCTCTCGGATTTACAACACAATTACTTTGTCAATTTTGTTATCCAATATCTGCATATGAGAATCTTTTCTAAATGTTTCTGTAGCAATTTGCATCCATTTGGAGGTCATTCAAGAGAACCCACACTCATTTACAAGGTTAAACAAGCTAAGATTCCTACAACCTTACTCGAGGTTTACAACCAAGAGCTATAGGAAGGTTTGTACTTGTTGTGTTTGTCTTCCATTTTGCGTTGTTTTTCATTGTTCACATAATGTAATACATAAAGGTAATGCCCCCATGCGGGAAAGTTATGATTAGTGTTTTCTCAAAAACCCAAATATGGGAAAGATGTAGTTATTGTAAACTCAACTAAATAAGGATGCCCGAAGGCGAGCCTAATATAGCAATATAAGTTGAAAGAGGAACTATATCCCAAGGTGGGTAAGATGTACTTGGTATATACTCAAATTTAATATGATTCCCTTAAAGTGAGCTGAATATAACAATGTGCACTCGTGAACGGAATAATGCCCCAAGATGGGAAATATATAATCAATATAGTCTCGATAAGTAGAAAAATGGCCCAAGGTGAGCAACATGTAAACATTGTAGTCTTGAAATATAAAGTAATGATATAATTCCCTAAGGTGAGTAATGTATAATAATGTAATCTCAATAATATTAAGATTCCATCAAAGAAAATATAAAAAAATATAGGCTCACAAATGAAATAATGGTGGCCCCACATTTTTGGTAAGCATGCACGACACTAATCGGAAAAGTGCACATATAAGGAGTAGAAAGAAGAAATGGCTAAGGAATGAGGAGGAGATGGGAGTGAGGACTACCATGTAGAGTGCACCATCAACCAAGTCAGCAAAAATGACAAAGATAGAAGAAGATAAAAACAACAGTGGTGCAAGGAATGCAGCACATGTGGTGGAAGGAAATTCATCCTAATGAAGATGATAAATATTCCAATTTGTCATCATAAATCATGAGATATGGAATTAAATCCTCCCCTTCAATACGAGAAAGACTAGACATCAACCTTTCATTTATGGCATCCCCTAACTGTCATCTTTCATGTATCCTCCAACCTCCTCAATAATGAAGACCACCTTCTTTGAGTGGGAAAAGATGTATGTTTGGAATGCCTAGAATGTATAAATAGGTCAATAACACCCATTATAAGGATTGTGATGTGAGGACTGAGATATAATTTCCATGTAATGAAAGAAAAATTTTATGTTAGAAAAGTATCTAGTTCATGCTCTGATTAGTATAAGCCATTAATGGTCTTTCTATAAATTTTGATCAAATGAATGAATATGTAACTTGAGTTATCTATCTCTTTGTTGTATAATGATGCATAAGACTAATAGCATGTGTTGTATTTCCATTTATGTGCATGAATGTTGTCGTGTTTAATTCACTAATTATATTCATGTGAATTCCATTCCCTAAATTAGCAAGGGACTTGGTGCACTAAGTGCGCCTTGGGTGAGTGTGCGGGAGGAATCTCATGTGATATGTCAGCGCACTTGGTGAGTGAAAAGTGCTTGTGTACTTGGTTTATGATCTTCTATGATAAATGGACAGGTAGGTATAAAACCCAAACATTTGGTTCCATTGTTGGGACCTTGCTGATTGAGGGAATGGAATATGTCAGAGAGGATAACTCTCGAGCACGTGGAGAAATGGTTGGATGAAAAAGAAGAGGATTATGGATGGAATCATCCAAGTTGCAAAGGGGAAAATCTAAGGAAATGGGAGAATGAGAAGTTATATGACTCTCTGTATTAAATCTTCTTCTATGGTTTTCCTCATCACTTATATGCTTGACTACGATGTTATTGTTAGACAAGCTAAGGATCCTTGGAAGAAATTACCCATGGACATAAGAGCATCTCGCGCTATTAAAGAACACTGAAAAAGTATGTACATGAGGTGTTGATGTGTGGTGCAAAGGCACCATAGGAAGGTACTTGTTGGATTTTTTTGTCTCCACCTATGCATGCTTAGAGGAAGTGGAATGTTAGTTCATGCATGGGCCTAAAGGCACATATATCTTCTCCCTACTTTGCATTAAGATGTTCTCTGTAGATTGGGGTAAGGACACTAACCATGAGCCGATATGTAATTTTTCGTTTTGTTGATCGATGGTAGTTGGAAAGAGTGCGTGGAAGAAGTGGGCATGACAAGGTGCTAAAGGAAGCCAAGATGGAAGATGAGGATGAGAGAGAACTCAAAAGGCACAAATATGACTGGGGCGGAGTCTATTATTGGCTACCATGAGGACTCAGTATGGTATGGATGCCGCAATGATGTCAGATGATAAAGGGAGGTCCACTACCACAAAAGGTGTTAAAGGAGAGCCTACCCCACCTGAAGAAAATACTTCAAAACTCCTTGTTGATAAACAATTACAGAAGGATACATGCACAACTCCCCCACTACTGGAAACTGGTGACCACACGACTATTAGATGACTATAAAGGGGAAGATTAGTGACGACATAAGAACAAGATATCACCCAAGGAATTTTTTGAACTTTGTATTGGAATAAGCAATCCCATACATGTCATTAGATGAAGCTAGACCTAATTCACAAGGAACAATGCAATCAACATCCAAAAACATTGAAGAAGAACCAAATGTACCCCCTACCCAAAACCTTCCCATTCTGAATCCCCTAATATGAACCCTCTTGTCCCTCTTTTTAAGAACCCTTCTATCTAGAACCAACCATCTATGCCCATGAGAACCTACTTTTGTGACAAATCCATGAAGCTTCCATATTATATAGGCATGGAGAATGCAACAAACCATGTTCATTCATGTGAGATCATCTAGCGTGAAAAAGGAATCACACCCAAGAAAGAAAGGCAATTCAATTTTCCACTACATTTTTGAACCGCGTGCATACATGATACCAAAAGTATGACCTCCTACAACAAGTAATGGATTATGATTTTCTCATAAATATTCTTTTGGAAGAGTTTGGACATCCTGGATTTTGAACAAAAGAGTTCATCACTCTTAAAAGAGATCAAACAAGAGCCCACTAAAAGTGTGTGCACATATGATGCAAGTTTTAAAACCTTAATATTAAATTTGTCTTATGAACTCCACCCAATTCAACATGAAAAATGGTTTATAGGTAGACTGCGAACACCATTCAAGCGTGCTCTCTCAATGAATTATTTTATATATTCACATGGAGCCTTAGAAGCAATGCTACGTGCAGAAGTAGATAGAAGAGTTATCCCATTCTTAGAGGCGAAGATCTTCAACAAAGCCAAGTAGTTGCAATTACTCTTGGCCAATGGTGCACAAGATAAGGATGCATGGTTGTGGTGCCTAGACTCTCTTGAGGGACACATGAAGAATAATTTTCCAAGGAAGGGTGTGTGCCTTACGAAAAAGGTTTCCAAAATCTGTAATAAAGACCATGTTGTGTAGTTTTGTCTAGTACTATAGAGGGAAAAATAGATGAGGGTATCTCTATGACACTAAGTGTGCGAGACCATTTCCTACGACATAGAACATTGTCATGTGTTCAAAGAAGCTAAATAAGCACACATAAGAGATACACTTTAGTAAACATCATTTCCATCTCAACAAAACCAAGGTTATGCTGGTGGAAGAGGCCAACGTGGTAGATGAACATGAAGGGGATGAGGAAGGCTTCCCCCCAGGAATTACTATAAATGTGGAAACCCAAGTCATTATTAGTGTGATTTTCCAAAGATCCCCACTTAGGGATACTATAGTGAAGTGCACAAGACTAAAGATTCACCTGATCTATATAATAAAATGACTCAAAATATAAATGGTTGAATGATCAACCCTGAAGCATGGGTTCACAAAGAGAGGTCTAAAAACAAAGGGAAAATCTAAGGTAAATGTGATAATGTGCAATAGTGCATGTGCCCATCTAAAGAAAGTAAAGACTGCATGAGAATCCATTTAGGATGTACTTACCGAGGTTGTGGACTATCTTGATGGGGAAAGATAAAACCTAATCCTCCAAAATGCCTAAGAGATGATAAAAGAGTTGTAGGGAGGGATACAGACTGTGCACGAGGTAGAGGCACACATGAGTTAAAAAGTACATAAGGGGCACACCGAGAAAGAATGAAAAGAAGTAACCAAGATGGCCTATTGAATACTAATGGAATATTCCCCTCTTACAAGACTAGTTAGAAGAAGTATTCGAATTATAACTCCTTGCGTAAAACCAAAATCGAGGCCAAGAGTTAAAGGTAGAAAAGTGTGGCATCAATAGTAAGTTGTTAGATGTAGCTTTAAATGTGTATGATATGCATAACATCCTTATTGAAACCAACAATGGAAGTAAACATACTCACCAAGGATGCATGGACAGGCATGGGATAGACTACCATAGTAGATCCAACCATGAATACTTTGTTTATGGATAACAAAATAAGGATCATACCGCTTGGCACAATTAAAGGGTGAGTCTAGATATTATTGGGAGAAAAAAATTTGGTAGAATTTGAACTCATTGATCTTGTTGAAGTGGGCCACTACTTAGCCCTTTTGGGAAGGTCATGGTGCTTCGAGAAAAATGGGGATATGCACTCTAAGAAGCAATAGTTTATACTAGCAATCACATGTGTATGATGCAATGTGAACGATGAACAATATATGTTATTTGATTTAGAGGGATAGTTATTACTTTTGTAATTGATGTTGATAAGGGGTGTGATTAATTTTGTAAGTGTAGGAATATAGATGAAGCATTACATTTAAAGGTTCTATTTATACATTTCAAATTTGTTATAAATTCGTACATATATATATTCACAAATATTATATCATGAATGGTAGTGTTTTGTGGACTATTTAATTTGGCACTAAACATGAATACATTTGATACCACTTTGGATAGTTAATTAATTTTGTAGTTGTTGTGGTTTGTAATTATTTGGGGAAATTGTGTTAGTATTGCAATGTATTTGAGACGGTGGTTGCATCGGTTGTTTGGTTGGTTTTTTGTTGAAAAAGCCTTTTTCGTATTGTCGATAACATGTTGATAAGGGGTGTGATTGATAGTGGAAGTGTAGGAATATAGATGAAACATTACATTGAAAGGTTCTACGTGTACATTTCAAATTTGTTGCAAATTCGGACATATACATTTGCAAATCTTATATCATTACTGGTAGTGTTTTGCGGAATATTTTTTTGAACTAGACATGAATACATGAAGACTTTCGTACATTTGCATATTTTATATCATGAGTGGTAGCCTTTTGTGGGCAATTTTATTTGCACTAAACATGAATACATTTGATATATTTTAGTTTATATTGTTGTTGGGCTAAATGAGCCAGTGAAAGGAGTATAAAAAAGGGAAGCCAAAGAACAAATCCTTTCGCGAATTTACCAAAAGTGATCGCCTAAAGCATGCAACTACCGCAAATTTGGGGAACTTCCGCATTCAACATGCAACTTCCGTTGGTTTCCACAACACATAAAAATAATGGCTTTGCCTTCTGATTAAGGCACTGGGCCATTGGCCTATTGTATTTAAAATTTCGATGTAATTATCATTTTGAATATAAATTGTGTTATAATATTAAATTATTAATATTTGGCATTTTCATTGTTCAATATAATGTGTTTAATATTTTGAAGTTTCATTTATTATTCCTTATACATTTTTTATAGCTATTTTTCATGTACTATATATATTTGCACCATCATCCCCCATAGTAAAAAAAATGGCACCAAAACTGGGAGAACACCTATTGCGACCATGCACTTTGTATTTTTTCCGCAAACGGCCAAAAATAGCAAAAACATCAGGAAGGACATCAAATTTAACATAGTCAAATGAATGTCTGCAAATCCCTTTCCCATGGGGGGAACACCTTCGGTGTAATGAGCTTTGGGAATTGTGAGCACAAGGTCGTTATTCCCCTTAACACAAGCCAAAGACCACCCAATATGGAAATAGTAGACGTTGAAATATCCCTACTGAGATATTACTTACAACTTGATAAATAATAAAATATTTGTAGCAAATGATATTTTTATTTTTCTGGGATAAAACTCAAATAGGGCAGCAAACTGAACAACAAAGATAACTTGCAAACCACTTATCCAAATCACACGAAATTGTATAGAGAGATTGTTGAGATGATAGCAAACACTAGAAAATATTTTTTGGATTTTTCTAAATAATAGATAACTGCTACTAAATTTCAGAAATTCCTAAACTGTTGAAATATTTTAAAAAAATCATAACTTCCTGAATGCAAATGATAAAAATCAGATTTTCTGGAAATAACATCTACAACATATATAGAAATGATCCTAGCCTCCAAATCTGAAAATGGGCATCTGGAAACCCTAGAAATATCAACTGCAATATCCTAAGGCTGACGTCACCCTATGAAAGAGGCTGGTTGCTTCAAACTTGCCCTAAACATTGGGAAAAATCTAAAATGCAAGTTGCTAAAATATATGGGCAAATGATCTTCCACAACCTCTAAAAAAACCCCTGGAAAATATCTGAAAACCCTTTAGAATCTTCTTGAAAATATGCTCTGAATGGGCTCCAAAATAGCAAACTAGGGTGGATCTTTCACCACTAAAGAATGTCCTACTAGCTAGGAGTAGATCTCTCACCACCGAAGCTATGGTTCCTGTGGGATTTTACTCCACAAGCAAAGGAAAAGTGTCAACAACAATTGCTCCAATTTCAAGATATGTGTGAGTGTAAGAATGAATCCTTTTCTCCCCCAAGCGCTTCCTTTTATAACTTTTTGTTACCTTTTTCCAAGTCAGGAGCTCCATGTGGGACTAAAAGTGACTTAAGTGACCCCAATGAAGAAATAGAATAATAAAGTACCATGAGCCCCCCTCAATGAAAAAATATAACAATTATTCCCACCAAGTTACTTAATACTAATGCCAACAGAAAAATATAACAAATAAGCAAGGGGGTAATCAGTCATCTATACCCAATAGCCTCTAGCATCATTAGCCCCTCATATATGACCAAGGCTAACACTAAAAAATGGCCCTTAGGCCCTCAGTGAAGGAATGGGGACATTACAGGTATCCCTTACCGAAATTTTCTTTTCCCCAAGCAAATGAAAACTAGGATGTTGTTAAATCTTCTCTCCCTCCCAAGTAGCATCCGCAAGTGGCAAGTCTCTCCACCGCACCAAGTACTCCATGATCACCCTATTCTTGAGCTTCCTCTATCTCACCTCGATGATAGGTTTCGGTTCCAAGACCAACTTCCCCTCATCATCCAATGGTGGAAACTCCGTAGAAAGCACAATATGTTATCCTAGTGCCCTTTTGAGGCACAAAACGTGAAAAAAATTATGTATCTTGTTGTGCTTAAGAAGCTCCATCTCATATACAACTGCCCTAACTCTTTGTGTTATCTTGTATGGACCATAAAACTACAGTTTCAACTTCTCGACACCGCTCTGCTTGAGTGAGGATTTCCTGTAGGGCTATAAATGTAGGTGTTGACAATTAGTGTCCCCCTGGAAAAATTGGCCAACAAAGACCCACAATGTCACAAAGTTGAAAATAGGTTGCAAGCAACTTGTAGGGTCTCGGGGGATTTTTTAGTGAATTGAGGAGTGAAAATGACATCGAGGATTATTTTCCTCCTCTGGGTTCCGACCATTAGGATCATCTTTAAAAATAAGGGAATGTGGGTCCCGCGAGCCCACACCTAACAGACAAGCAAAATGACCAAATTCACCAAAATCAGTTTTCAAGCATTTCAATGGGCCTTCACAGTTTCCAACACCAAGAAATTTCAAAAAAACCATTCCCCCCCAAAAAAATACAAAAATTGATATAAAATTGCTCAAATGGGCCATTTGGGGGTCGAGCTAATTTTTAGCTCACCGAGCTCATTACTTTGTAAAGACGGCTGGGGTGAGACATAACTCATCAAGCTTGCATGGGGAGGCAACGAGTTAGGAACCAACTTGGGCAAGTTGGGATGAAAATCCTAAGTGGCTCAGTCTTGGTCACGACCTGGTGGAAGGAAGCAACACGTCACCAAAAGGCCAAAGCTCACTTTGGCAAGGGTTGTATGGTGGTGACGAGCCAATCAAGCTCGGGTAGGCATGAATTGGAACTAGAAATGGATAATAAGATAAGGGTTTTAACACACTCAAGGTGGCCATTGGTGTCGATCAATTTCACGGGCATAAGGTGAAGGAATCGATCCCAAAAACGATTCGGGTATGCATTGTGGGACAACTTGCTAGTGGCGTAGGAGATGGATGGAGACCCGCTTGGAAGATGAATGGCGGGCCCGCCAGAGAAAGCTCAATTCGCAAGCTACGCAGCAAAATGTGGCTCGACTGGTGGAAGGAGATTGAGGGTCAAGCTCCCCGAGCTCGGCAGGGGAGATGCATCGCAAGGGCAATGGTTGGAATATTGGCAAGCATTGAGTGAAAGCTCGGTAAAGCAAGGTGTTTAGGAGGAAACTCTCCTATGGGGAGCTCGTGGTTGGATCGAACTAAGCTCACATGGAACAAAGTGGGAGCTCAGTGGATGTGCAAGGAAATAGCTCGCGTCGAGCTCATCATAGGTTCAGGGAAGAGGGGCCATGTCGGTCAAGGCATGGATGGTAGATAGAATATGGTGAGAGTAGCTCACCACGGGTGAGTCATGTGGAAACCAGAATGGTCGTTGAGCTAAAACCATGTAATGTGGCTAATCGGGGGGGAAGGGGGGTGGGACTTAATAAAATAGTAAAGGCGGTTTGATTTGACGTAAGCAAAGTATAGAAAGCCCAATTTGAAGTAGAAAGGGAGTGTTGTCTAAAATTTACCCCAAGGTGAATTTTGATAACTTGCATAATTTATTTAAACTTGAACAGGCAAAAATGGTGAAAACACAAAAAATTATGATTTTGGAGGCACCCCCTTGCTTTTCTCCTTCCCTATTCAAGAAAAATATGAGTTAAAATTTCCTAAAATTTTAGAGAAATGGGGAAAAGGCCTATTTTATTGTATTACAGGTCTGGGGGCTGTGGGTGGAACAACTGCGGATGGAACCAGGGTTCCTTCATCCTCAGACTTGGGTCTGAAATGATAAGGAAACAATGATTCGTGGATAAATCGGGTCCCAACGGCCTAGGCGGCACAAGTTCCATCGGGCTCATGAGTTCCCCGAAATCTCAATTTACTTGATTTACAAAGGAATTAAAGATGGGTCCAATGTATTGCAGAAAAGGAAGAAGTTTGTGGCCCATGGCGTGCACAAGGTTCCATAAGGCCACAAGTTCCCCCAAAGTCTCAATTTACCCAAAGATTATGCCAAAGGAATGAAATGGCTGCAAGTCCAATGGTGAGGCGAAGTTCCCCATGGGGTCAGGCAGCATCCAAGAAAAAGTGGATGAAGCGTAGTTTGGAGTAAAAGCAAATGACCCTTGTACCCCAGTGCCATGAGTATGGTGGAAAAACCTCCAATACCTGGGCCTCACTGAGTGAAGAAATGGGGTAAAAATGCCCACAATTGGATAAAGATTATGAGAGGAAAGTGGAACACCTCGACCCTGAGACTTCAAATGTGGCATAACTTTTAACCTAGGAATAGCTCTCATTTTGAAAAAATTGGACTTTTCCGGAAAGCTCTGACATCCTCTACACCACAAAATTGGATTTATTATTTTTAGAAAGGGTAGGTGGGTGAAAATAAAATAAACATCTCCATCTCCAAAAATTTAAATGCCCAGTCTCGTAAAATGTAAGAAATCCCTGGCAAACTCAAAATAGCTGCTCACACTCAGAGGGTCATAACATGAGCAATTTCTCAATCGTATTTTTACAAAATTGGTCTCATTGGAATCGTGGCTCCAAGCGAACAATGCACATAAATCAAGAAATGCATAAATTGATGATTTTTATGGTGATTTTTAAAGAAAATGAGCCTAGTTTGGCTTAGTTATTGAAAAGTGGTTGGAGAAGCATTTAATGAGCATGGGCAATCATTCTTTCACTACTGCAAGTTATGGGGAACCTTGAGATTTACCTTTTGCAGGTCCAAAACCACCAACCACACTCATTTATCATGACTTGTCAATTGATTGAAAGGGAATTTTCGGGATTGCATCCCCTCTCTCTCTCTTCTCAAAATTCTATAAATTGATGTGTTGGGTTCATTGTAAGGGGGATAGTTTCGAGTAGAAAAACTCTGTCATTTTGGTTTTATGAAGCCAATGTGCTCTAGGCCTTTGTAGTAGACTGCTTGCATGGTGATCTAGGCATTTCCTTTGTAATAGTTTGGACTGTGCATATTAATGAAGCAATAGATTCAAGTTTGTGGATGTATCTTCCCTTGATGTGTTTGTTGCATTCTCCTTGCCTCTCTAATGTTATTGCAGATGTTTGTGTCTACTCTATGCTCTTGCAAGGACCTATTATTATTGTGTATGCATGGAAATGTGTTGTGAATGTTGTTATTAGACTATGGAGAACTGTCATCACCCTCTCTAATCTGCATTTTACTCCCATTTTCACACATTGGAGAATGTTCTCATACTCTCCTTTTCTGGTGTATCACCTCTGTAGTGTAGGCTTCCTACATTTGCATGTTATTTCTCTCTCCCTGGTCCCTTGGAAATTGTAGGATTAGATAATTAGTAGTTTCATCCTGCATTAGAGTTAGATTTGCACTAGGTAGTTTAGGAGAAGAACCAACTTTCTCTGGAGGTCTATCTCAGGTAGCAAGTCCCACAACTTGGAGATAGTACCCATGTTACCCAGTCACAATGTGAGCTCAAGCACACACACTTTTGCAAATCAAAGGGTGTTTTGATTTGGTTATAACAAAGAGTAAATGAAGAGTCACGATGATTGAGAGAGTTTTTGCTAAAATAGTAAGTGGGGGTTAGTTTGACACAAAGGGAAAGTGAAGTAACTCGATTTCACCGCAAAAGTGGAGGAACTACCGAGTTGGTAGTGTTGGTCATCAGTGTGGGAGAGGACGAGTTGGATTGGAATGCAAGTCATTTATGCAGAAAAGACAATGTGTTTTGTTTCTTGTGAAGTAATACGGGGTGCTTTCAACGTAAAATAAAGGGCTCCAACTCAACAAGTAGAGTAGTGCCATTTCGACGTAAAAAGGAAGTAAATAGTAGTTCGGTGCGGCGATTAGAAAAGATATTGCTAAAATAGTAAGCGGGGGATAATTCAACGCAAACTGAGTAAAGTAGAAGGAGATCACCGCATTGAACACTAGGGAGTTGAGTTGGTGATAGTGCATCACAGCGTTTTGGTGTGTGAAAACTTGCATTGGTCAGCAAGCTTAAGCAAGCAGAGTCGGTGTCATTCATCGCATTGAAGGGTGAATCAAGCAATGCGGATTCATCGTAAGGTGAAGTAGAGTAAAGTGGAATCGGCGCAATATAAATTTTGAGCTAAAAATCAATTTGGAGAATAAGTTGGTCTGTGCACCAAGGGCGGTAAAGCAAACTCAATTTTCTGCAATGGAGAAAATGAAGTAATCAAATCAAGCGGTGAAAATGGGTTGCTTCACTTCACAAAAAGGGTGAAGTAAAGCACATGGAAAATAGTGATGCAAAAGGTAGTAGTGCATGATCATATCGACGTAATGAACTGGGAAGCATCAGTGATGGCCCCTGGCTTTCACGTTGGTCTATGATTTTCAAAACTCCATAACTTTCTCCCTAGAGCTCTGTTTCGCGCAAAATTGGACTTTCTGGAGAGGTATTAGAGTCCTCTACGTGTGAAAAACTTCAAATATTTCAGTGAGAAGAAAGGGGTAAAAATGGTATTTCTTCTCTGAAACTCCAAGGGACTGTACAACCATCTACCACCATTAATGGGGCATGGGGAGTAATCTCTTGTCCCATAAGCTACAGTACAATAGTGATGAGTTGTACAAAAGGCCTCATGATGTATTAATTAAAATTTTGCACATGGTAGGTGAGAAATGCATGCATCCGAGAAGCATCAACTTTCTCTTTCCTCACCATTCTTCTATAAATTGTAAGCTCTTTCATTTGAAGGGGGGGATTTCTTTGCTTACCGAAACTCTGCCAAAATTTTTCTAGGAAGAAAATGTGTTACAGGCCTTCATTCTGGACATCTTGCACGATGATCCTAGCCTTTCTCTATAATTAATTAAATTGTGTAAATCAATGAAGCTATGGATTTAAGTATTGTGGATTTATTCTTCCCTTTGTTTGTGTTTATTGTCTTTTGCTTACCTTTTCAATTCACTTGCAGTTGTATTGTGTCAATCTTGATTGCCTTGCAGATTTTATTGTTGTTGTGCTTTCATGGAGGAGCTAGTTGGATGTTATTGTTGATTGTGGTGAATGTTACACCCTCTATGCACCTCATTTTCTATCTCTTTCACACATTCAGTAGATTTCGTACACCATTCCCTTTTTGTGCATCACCTCCCTAGAGTATATTTCTTTCATTTATGTTATTTCTCTCTCCCTAGTTCCTTGGAAGTTAGAGATTAGAATTAGTTGTTAGATTTCCTTCAATTAGAGGTAGTTGTTGCATTAGTTTAGGAAGAAGAGCTAGCTTTCTCTGGAGAATTGCTTCAACTGTAAGGTCCCACACATCGAAGCAATTCCATGTTACCCAGTCACACTTCTTGCATTAACACACTCATGTGTTGAGCAACCAGAGGGTGTAGTGATTTGGTGATAATAGTAGGAAGACTAGATCTCCCACCTCAAAATACCTCTCTACTCTATGACTATCTACATAGACCTTCTGTTGATTATGTGTTTTCTGAAAGTTCTCCTTGAGGGATCGTAGAATGTCATGGTTCTCCTGTAACCAATCACGATCTTTGGGGACTTGGCTATCTAATGATACAAAATATGTTAATGACTGTAGCATCATACATGTATAATGCCCAGAAAGGATTCATGTCAATGCTCATCTGGTGGGTGGTATTGTAGCAATTCTCACCCATGTGTAGCCATCTAATCCATGAACCTTGATGTCATGTCACATAACTACGTAAATAGCCCTTTATCCACTTATTAACTATTTATGTCTTCCCATCAATTTGTGGATGGTAGCTAGTGTCAGGAGTCAACTCCGTACCTGTAAGTTTGAAAATTTTCCTACCAAAAGGTGCTCGTGAAAATTTCATCCCTGTCACTGACAATATTTTTAGGCAAACCATGATTCCTAAAAACACATGTATAGAATAACTGAGCCACCTGTGGTGCCTTATGCCCCTTAGGCATATAAAAGAAATGGGCATACTTGGTAAATCAGTCAACTACCACATATATGCATTCATGCCCACATACTAAGGGAAGCCCTGTGATAAAATCCATGAATATGCTCTCCCACTTCTACTTAAGAATGGGAAGAGGTTGTAGTAGTCCTGCTGGGAAAGAATGCTCAATTTTGGTTTTTTGGCAAACCACACACCCTCTAATATGATTATGGGCATCATCCTTTAGTCATTTCCATGCAAATATCTCCCTGATATACATGTAGATCTTAAAATATCCAAGATGTCTTGTTAGAGGTGTATCATGCACTACCAGAAGGATTTTCTCCTTCATCTTAGATTTTGGTTAAAGGAAGATCATATCCTTGTAGTATATGAGGTCATCCAAGACCCTATATCTATCATCCTGTATGATTCCATCCATAATATCACATGCAAACTAATTTTTGGAATAATTAATAAGTATGTCAGCCTTCCAATCTACTGAAATCTCAGACATATAATTAAGCATAAAATTAAGGTGAGGCCTCCTAGACAATGCATCAACAACAACATTATTCTTACCTTTGGTGTACTCTATGTAGAATTTATATGGTTGCACCTTGTTCACCCATCTTTGTTGGTTCTCGTTGATATCCTTATGCCCTAGGAAGAACCTCAAACTATTGTGATCCATCTGAACCACAAGTTTTCTGCCCACCAGGTACTGTCTAAATTTTTCCAAGGCATGCATAATGGCCAACATCTCCTTGTCATAAATTGATTAGCCCTTCTCTGTAGGGCTCAATTTCAAACTCTCCTAGGAAATGGAATGCATATCCTTCATAATAATTGATCCAATGCCCTCACCTAATATGTTTCAATTAAGTATGAATGGTAGATAAAAATATGGCAATGCAAGAATGGGACACAAATTCATCACCCCCTTAAGGTGATGAAAAACCTGTTGTGTTGATTCTGACCAAGCAAGATCCCCCTTCTTGGTGAAATATGTCAATGGTACAATCAAGTGAGATAATTTCTTTACAAACCTCTTGTAGTATGTGCATATCCCCAAGAACCATATCAACTATGTCAATGTCTTAGGAGGTGACCAATCTAATATCGCCTGAATATTTTCCTTGTCAACCTTGATTAAACCTCCACCAATCACATATCCCAAATATAATAACTTTTTCATACCAAACTCACACTTAGAAGCTTTCGTGTATAGTGAGTTAGCTTCCAACATACCCAACACCTCATCAAGATGTCTAATTTGATCCTCCCATGTTCTGTTGTAGACCAATATGTCGTCAAAGAAGAACATTGTAAACTTCCGCAAATGGCTATTGAACACATGGTTCATACAAGACTAAAAAATGGCCGGTGCATTAGAAAAACCAAATGGCATAAATAGAAACTCATGATGACCCTAATGACATTTGAAAGTCATCTTATGCACATCCTCCTCTCTGAAATTGATCTGGTGATATCTAGATTGTAAATCTATTTTAGAAAAATAGATTTACCCATGTATCTCATCTAATAACTCATCAATGCGCGGCACTGGATATTTATTTTTTATTGTCTTCTTGTTCAATGCACCTTAATATATGCACATCTGCATGGTTCCATCCTTCTTCTTCACCAATACTACTGAAGAAGCAAAGGGACTTGAACTAGGTCTAATGTGCCCCATCTCTATGAGCTCATGTATAGTTCTCTTGATCTCATCCTTAAACTGTTTGGGATGATGGTATGTATAGTTCTCTTGATCTCATCCTTAAACCGTTTGGGATGATGGTAAGGATGATAAGGATAAATCCACTAGTTTGTTATCCTCAAGCTCAATCACATTCTCAAATCCCCTATCTAGAGGCATACCTGGAGGTATATCACCAAAAACTACACTCTTTGTCTAGTAAGCCCTAGACATCTACGTGGTACTCTGGTTGAACGTCCTCTACCTTCTTAGTCATAACTAAGAATTGTACTGCCCAATCCTCTTCGTTGTGCCTGTAAATATTCTCAATCCGTTTGGTTGTGATCACCCTGGGTGCATCTGTAGATGATCCCATCAATATCATGTTCCTCCCTTCTAACCTAAACTTCAGCTCCATAGTCTAAAATTTTGTCCAGAACTCCCCAAGAGAGTAGAGCCACTTCACTCCCAATACAAGGTTGGTCTCTCTGATACCAATAATATAAAATTCATTGATAACTGAAGAGTTACCCATCGTAATGCTCAGTTGTGGGACTCATTGTGTTCACCTCATAGACTCTCTGTTGGCTACAACCATGTTAAAGCCCTCAAAATTATCTATCTAAAACCCTCGTCTCTCTACAAATGATACATCAATATAGTTGTGGGTATCCCCACTATCGATGAGAACCACTACTCGTTGACCTTGAAAAACTCCTCTAACCCTGAATTTCATGTATCTCGAGGTACTAAACAAAGTGGAAATAGTCTCCTGAGGGAAATTATCATTCTCCTGCTCAACACTAGCATTTCCCAAAGCATCTCCATCTTCATCATCTAATCCCTGAATCTCCTGCTCCTCATCTCTGTCACCATCACTCTCCTTAAATACCTCAATAAATTAGGCCTTTCCTTTCCCCACGCAATCATGTTGTGGAGCCCAAGATGTGTGGAAATCGAAACATAATTTCTTTCACCTCAACTCATCTCTAACCTGCTAGGATATGAATGGTTTCTTAGTCATATCCTTCCTAGGTGGAGGTAATTTCCGCTAAAAATCATCCAATCGATATGGATGTACCCTCTACTGAACTTGAGATGGAAACTTGGACTTTGGAGTAGATGAAACCAAATCATGTGTCCTCCTAATAGCATCATACAATGTCAAAGGCTCAAATGCCTTCACAAGTCTTGCTAGTGTATATTTCAACCCTACTATCAAGAGTGAATTCAATATCATCTTTAAAACATCAAGAACCATTACTAATAACCTTTTAAATTATGCAATGTATACGTCTAAGGAACTTGTCTGTCTCAAATGAGTCAACACTCTGAAATACCTGTCAGGATCTCTCCAGTCAAACCTTCTCATCAACCTCTATGTAAACTCCACATAGGTACCAATATGAATGTGCCCCTGTGTAATAAGAACATGATGCCACCAATCATGTGTATCTCCCTCAAGGTATAGGATTGCAAACTTAATTACATCCTCTTCATGCATGGGATTCAAGTCAAAGTATGTCTTCAACTTCTGAATCAAGGATTTTGTTGTACACTTATTGGACCCATCAAAGTGTGGAATAGAAATATATCAAAATCTCCTTTGTAACTCTGGAACTTGCGTAGTGTGATCCATCTTGGGCCTACTACCGATCTTCATCTTGTAGTACTTGGTAAAAGACATGTTAACTTTAAACCCCTCACTAAAGGATTCATATTTCAGTCAACAAGTCTCCTCATCAAAAATTTATGATTGTTTCCTCATTTGTGTATTTTCTAGATCTTTCAAAAATGTGGTCTCATGCATGCTCAAATGTGTATTATGGGAACAAGGAGTATACTACCCTGAATTGCTATTTTCATCTCTTCGACCCGACTGCCCCGTGTTGTTATTTTCTCATTTTTTCCGAATGATTCTCAACTCCGCCATGCGCTAATATTTCATTGAGCTAGCTCAATTAAATATTAGTGGTCTCCTACTATTTAATCATATTGATAAATAATTTTTCATCATCTCTTTGTTTAGCTCATCATTGTCACCCATTTTTTGCCCTTTTTTGCATTGTATTTCTCCTGGAATAAAATTTCATTCACACCTAACAGGATAGAGGAAAGTCGGATCTGATACCATTGAAATATTCCTAGTGGGATATTACTTGCAACTTGACAAATAATTAAATATTTGCAGTAAATGATATTTTGATTTTTCTAGAATAAAATCCAAATAGGGAAGTGAACTAAAAAACAAAGATAACTTCAAAACCGCTTGTCCAAATCACATGAAATTTTATAGAGATATTGTTGAGATGATAAAAAACACTAAAAAATATTTTTTGGATTTTTCTGAATAATAGATAACTGCTACTAAATTTCAGAAAGCCCTAAACTGCTGAAATATTTTAAAAATTCATAACTACCTGAATACAAATGATAAAATTCTGATTTTTTGGAAATTACATCTACAACATATATAGAAATGATCTCAGCCTCCAAATCTGAAAATGGGCACCTAAAAACCCTAGAAATATCAGCTACAATATCTTAAGGCTAACATCACCCTATGAAAGAGGCTAGAAATTCTTTGAAACTCCTCCAAAAGCTACGTCAAACGTTCCCTAAGCATTCGGAAAAATATGAAATACAAGTGGCTAAAATATATGGGAAAATGATCTTCCACAACCTCTTAAAATAACCCTTGAAAACTCTCTGAAAACCTTGTAGAATATGCCTGAAAATATGCTCTGAATGGGCTCCAAAATAACAAACTAGGGTGGATCTTTCACCACCGAAGAATTCCCTCCTAGCTAGAAGTGGATCTCTCACCACCGAAGCTATGGTTCCTATGGTATTTTACTCCACAAGCAAAGGAAAAGTGCAAGCAGTAGTTGCTCCAATATCAAGATATGTGTGAATGTAAGAATGAATCATTTTCTCCCCCAACCACTTCCTTTTATAACTTTTCATTACCTTTTTCCAAGCCGGGAGCTCCATGTGGGACTAAAAGTGACTTAAGTGACCCCAATGAAGAAATAGAATAATAAAGTAACATGATCCCCCCTCAACAACAAAATATAACAATTATTCCCACCAATTTTCTTAATACTAATGCCAACGGAAAAATATAACAAATAAGAAAGGGGGTAATCAGTCATCCATAGCAAATAGCCTCTAGCGTCGTTAGCCCCTCGGGTATGACTAATTATAAGACTAAAAAAATGGCCCTTAGGCCCTCAATGAAGGAATGTAGACATTATAAACGTTGACAAGGATATTGAAATTACATCCATAAACTCAAGGTATAGAGGAGATCATGTCAAATCAAACAAAGATGGATGTATTGAATGGGAAAGTGACGTGTTAGCATCAAAGAATAAAAGTAATGTTTTTAACATATGGGTCTAAGAGGCCTATGAACTCACTAGGAGGTGATGTGCGGAGATCCCAAAAAAGTATGTAGGGTCCTTGAGGAGAAAAATGTTATAGAGAAATCACTAGAAAATGATAGAGGAACATTCCCACACTGAAAAGGATATTGAGGATTAGTCGGGGAAGGCTTGCAAAACTCCCCAATTATGATGGAGCTACTTGCATGTAGGCATATATGGTGGACCTAGAAACTTTCCTATGTAATGAAGAAGAGAGAGTAGACTCACTTGTCTACACCCTAAAAAGCATTATATTGTCGTATGTTGGGCCACACATTGTCCCTCACCACCCCGATTGAGTAGCATTAAGGAGGCCTTATCAACCCATTTTGAGAGGAGTAATGTAAAAAATTTAGGTCAATACTCCCATTTCCCATGTGTGTGTTTATGAAGAAATTTAGGTCATTAAACTGAAGGAATTGCCATTATATATGTGTGTGCATGTATTATATAGCACATTAACAGCTTGGGTGCGTGCATGGTATATCTTGAGTGAAACAAGGAGGGATATAGTAGACTGGGAACAAGTAAAATAAGATTTAGTGTATACTTTTCAATTCAAGTCCACCACTGAAGAATGGAACAAGTCATTGAATTTGATGGAAAGAGTTATCTTTCAAGATGAAGTTATTATGAAAGAAAGGGTATCCCAAATTTTTGACAAGGAAGATTATGTGTTTGACAATCTCTTCATCGAAGATACATATTTAAGCCCTAAAAAGTGTTAAAGGCACCAACATCAAGGGTACAATAGAAATAATGGTAAGGCCCTAATGAAGTTTTATGACCAAGAAGACCCCAAGGAGAACTACCGAATGGTATGGGTGAGTTCACTTTGCAAGATGTGTGTGATGCAAAAAATAATAATTACACTAAACCCATGCACGTAGTGGAAGTAAATATAGGGTTTGAAACAGAGCCACAATTGGTGAATATTGGCATGATACAGAGCTAACACATATAGTGGAATCATAAATGAATTTAAGGAATTATTCTTGAAGGGATACCAAAATATGAATGGATTGCATGAATCCCTTGGAAACATGATTATCAATTTGAAGGGAGGTGCATGCCCAATCAGGAAAAGGCCATATCACATGAATCCAAACTTGTGAAAGAAGGTGAAGGAAAAAATCGATAAGATGTTGGAGGTAAAAATCATATATCTCATAGAAGAAAATAAATGGGTAAGTCCCATGGTAACCATCATAAAAAAATATTAGCACATAATGATTGTTTTGGAATTTTTCATGTTGAATGAGGCTTGCATCATCAACCCCTTCTCGACTCCATTCACTGAAGAAATCCTTGAGGGCATGATAGGATGAAAAAATATATACCTTCACAGATGGATTTTCAGGGTACCACCAAGTTCATATTGTGGAGGAGGATAAGGCCAAGACTACATATGAAACAAAATGGGACTCCTTCATATCTAATATGATGCCCTTTGGCTTAAATAATCCCACAGTTTTCTTGCGTGTAGTTATTGAGTATTTCAAGAAATTTATTCATAAGTTCTTATAGGTATACATGGATGATTAGATTGTCTATGGTTTAGTAAGAGACCACCATGAAAACTTTAGGATCATGTTTGAGAGATGTAGAAAACTATAAATCTCATTGAAATTTAATATTTTCGTATTCATGACACCTTTCGAGGTCACGTTTTTACATGTGATATGCAAGGAGGGAATGTTGGTAGACCATGTTAATATTACAGTAATTCTAGGTTTGGAGGAACCTTCTGCGTAGCGTGATGTGTGCACATTCCTGGGACTTACAGGATGCTAATATAAATTCATTAAGGACTATGCCATAATATTAGTTCCCTTAAAGGAACTACTAAAATAGGATGGGCCTTTACTATGGACAACACACCAGTATGAAGCATTCAAGAACTTGAAGGATAAAATGGAAAGTGTGCCTATCATATGATTTCTAAATTAGAATAAACCCTTCCATGTACATGTGAACACATCAAGCATGGCTATATGAGCTATTTTCTCCCATCTAGGAGAGGGAAGGATAGATCACCCTATCTACTTTATGAGCATGAAGTTATCTTATGTAGAGCACAACTATACCACCATCGAGTGTGAGGCCTTGGCCATGGTCTATGCTCTCTATAAATTTTTGGAAATACTTGTTGGCCAATGAGTTCATATTTTTTACATACCATGAGGCCTTGAAGTATTTTGTCAACAAGCTAGTTTTACATGGGTGCATTTTTATATGGATCATCTTGTTCCAAGAGTTCAAATTATCCATCATGGTGAAACTAGAAAATCTCAATTATGGACTCGATCATTTGTCAAGGATCAATAATGGGGAGTTTGCATGTAGGATTGAGGATGACATGCCACATGGGAATACATATAAATTACAATGGTACCTAAAGAATTAGAAAACATTTTATCTTTTCTCACATTAGGCATAACACTAACGGGATGAACCACAAATGAGAAGAAAAAATTTGTTATGCACGCAGCGTTATATCATATCATTACAAAATAATTATACAAATTAATATGAGCTGATGTCCTAAGGTGTTTCATTTTAACACATGATCACACAAAAATGTTATAGGAATATCATGAAGGCATAACAAGAGGGTACTATGCTAGAGAAGCCACCATGTGCAAGATTTCATTTTCTTGACTTTGGTGGTGCATGTTGTTCAAAGATGCTGAGTATACCACCAAGTGTGATATTTTCCAAGGAGTGGGTAAGCCCAACAAAAAAGATGAAATTCCCTTGCTACCAGTGTGTATAGAAGAACCCTTTTTAAAATGGGTAATTGAATTTCTCATGCCTATAACTCTTGTTATGCGCATGACTGAAGTGTTGTATATCATCACCACCACTAAATATTTGAACAAATGGATTAAAGAAACACTCACCAAGAATTGGATGTCAGCAACGACAACTAGGTTCCTATGGGATAATATCATTAGTGGGTTTGACTACCCACTAAGCTTGACCTATCACTGAGGAAAACACTTCCTCGTAGATACCATACACATCCTTTTGGTAAAATTTATGATAGTGCATAACAAGACCACCCTTATCATCCCCAAGAAAATGGAACTGTTAAATAGTTTAACTAAATATTGGGAAATACTTTGACAAATATTTACGATGTATGTCACAAGGATTGGGATGACTATGTTTCTGTCATGTAATGGGCTTACAAAAAAACCTATAAGTGACTCAAAAAATTCACACCATTTCAATTGGTGATTGGGAAAGAGGTTATACTCCCTCTAGAGTTTTTTAGTACTGTCACTTTACATAACATGCAAAATAAACCTGGATGATCAAGCATCTAATAACCAAAGGATTAAAGCATTAACGGAATTGGATGAAAAATGTTATTTGCATGCTAGATTCAATAAGTACAGAAGGCAAGTCTGAATGTTTTGCATGATAATCATATCAATAATGTGATGATGAGAGAGGGCACACACCTATTTTATGATTCACAATATTCCAAGAACCTAGGAAAGTTAAAGTTCGCGTGGTTAGGGCCCTACATCATCCAAATCATCTTAGACAATGGTGCATGCAAGAAGCATGCACTCAATGGAGAATTTATTCTAGGAAATGTTATGGTAGAAGATTAAAACCCTACCACCCCTAGTTAAGTAACATCTATAGAAAATAAAGGATCTATGAGCCAACCCAAAAATATTTCCTTAGTTATTTTTTTTTGCATTTTTTTATTTTTTACAAAAATTTAGAGTTGAGAAAAACGTAGACATTCACGACATTGAATATTGCAGTGTTACGTGGGCTTGGAAAATATGGAATTCTGTGGAGTTGGTTAATTCCACGCAACAAGACATGTAGTCCACACAAGAGAAGTCGTAATACAATGAAAAGTTTTCACACTGCACCATGAGGCAAAGGAAATAAAGTTAGAGCATGAACAACTTTGGAAGCCGTATAAAAAAGGAACTTAGTGTTCTAGGGGTTTTAAAAGTGTAGTGTTCCACGTATTTGAAAAATCCACAGAACAAAGGAACATGGTCATGTGTAAAGAATGTCGCACAACAAAGGAAGAAGACCTTCACAGAATTGTAGTATGAAGATCGCTAAGTGTGGGGACATTTAAGAGGCTAAGTGTGGGATGCTTAAAAGGATAAGTGTGTCAAATTTGAAAAGTCGTGGAACAAAGGAACTTAGTGTTACTTAGACATTAGAGACTTAGTGTTCTGCGGAGTTGGAAAATTTGTAGAACAAAGCAAACCCATGTTATAAAGGAGACCCCGTAGAATAAATAAAAGTTTTTGGTATAAAGTATGTACATGATACATATAAATTCCACACAACAAAGCAAAGTTTTCCACCCATCAAATGAAATTCGCACAACAAAGTGAAGAAATCCACGAAAGAATGGAAAACGTAGAAAGTCATAGATCAAATCAGAATCATTAGAGGCCACAGAAGACTAGAGATGTCAGAATCATTTGAAACCCATGGATGGTAGCAGTGCCACACCTAATTTGGACAAATCCATTTTAGGCCATACCTATCTACAAAGATAGAATTGATTAGTCTTTGGTGAAAGTGGGTGGTTGGCTATCTTCAAGTTGGTCCCTCTATTCTCTCTCCTCCTCTTCTCTCTTCTTTATATGAAATGCAAATCATTTTCATTGTAAACGATCCTCTCTCGACTGTAAAGTCACCATGTCAAAATGGTGGCCAAACTCTCACGAGTAGCAAACCTCATATTTGAGTTTTTGTAGTACATCCAACGCCTTCTGAGAATTTTTTAATGGACTATGCATATTATAAGAAATGATATAATGTATATTGTGGCTCATATCTACCCTTTTATTAGATTAGTATCTTATTGCCTCTCTATTTTATTGATTTTATGTTGTGTACAGGTTATATCTGTAGGGCTTTCATTTTTTGTATTTATAATGTGTGGAATGGAACAATTCGTTTAGTTTTAGGTTGTTTCATGTCTCTGCCCTCTCCCCTATATGTTCTTTATGTTCTTCCCCTCATGGAGATAAATTCCCTTTAGTTTTATCACCATCACCACTCTTGTTAGAAAGTTCCCCTTCATGCATTCATTCTCACTTTCCCCTACTTAGTTTCTTTTTAGGAATAGTGTTTACTACTAGTACAGATAGTTAGAGGAATTTGGCATTCTCCGGAGGATGGTCTCATATAGTTAAGTCCCACATTGAGAGACTATCCCATGTTTCACTAAAATATCGAACCTGGTTTAGTAAGGGTCCAGTTTCAAGTGGCAACAATATATTCATGAGAAGACAAGAACACAGAAATGTGAATATTATGGGGCTCGTAGAATGGTAAAAAAACATTCCATATAAAATGTCAATCAATAGAGGTGGGAATATTGAGTGTGTTAGAAAAAACCATGTACCATATCAGTATTATCAAAATTAATAATGGGTGAGGAAGGCATGGGAATAATAGTACCAAAAATAACATCAAATGCATGATCATAATAAGCTGGAGATAATACAATGCGGTAAGACTTATAGATCTCCAAGGAAGATTTAGCAATATCATATTGTGGAAGTGAATCACTAAATATTTAGAGCTTTACATTATCATGAGTATGTTTAGGTTGAGGTGGAACCTCATATTCAATAGTACCAACATCAAGGAGATCTTGGATAACATGATGAAGCTTGAAACAAATATTATTGGGATTTCCAATGCATCGATGATAATAACAATGGTCATTAACATAAAATATCTTACCATGAGGTGCATTTACATAAACCTCAAGTGATGGCAGGAAAGATAACATATTACACTCAATTAATTGTTGGAGCACATTTTACGTGCACATGATAAATGAGTGAAATTTCATCAAGAGGGTTATAATTTTAGCCTTGTAGGTTGAGATACAACATTGAGAGTGGATTTATCTTTGGTTTTTTCATCAGGATATTTTCTCTTAAATGTAGTCTTGCTTTAAAACTTGTGATTGGTTGCATTATAAGGTTTAACAATATACTTGAGTTTGTTCAGGTTGAGTATATTAGCTTCAAGTTCTTTCAGATTGTGGCATGGATGATAAAAGGAATTGAACTTATCAAAAATAACTAGCTCTTGTAAAGGGAAAATAAGACTTTGTGTAAAAATATCTCACAATACACTATCAGCCAAGACATTGTTCATCTTAGTAAACATGATCTTGTAGTGTGGTACATAGTCATTGATGGGTTCATTGGAACCTTGTTACATTTTATCCATACAATCATAAAACACTTTTTCTTGCATGAATCTTGTTACATTTTATCCATACAATCATAAAACACTTTTCTCGCATATTAATTGAAAATTGTGCAAGAAAATGATTTTCTAAAGGAGTGAAAGCTTGCACAAAATGCATGGGTAGATCATAAAACCATTGTAATGCAAAATATGTGAGACTATGAGGGAATAACTTGGTATGAATTGTACCATTGAAAGAACGATCCAAGAAAGAAACATGGAATGTATGGAGGTTCTCTTTAGGGTCACTCATGAGGAAGCTTAGGAGTAAAAAAATTGATACACAAAGCCACTTCATGTGTGATTAAGTTATAAAACAATTGAGTAGAATCCATAGCATGAGAAGAAGTATATACCACTTGCTGTAATTGTAAAATTTGAGATTATAAATTATAAACAAGGGATTCTAAATCATGTGTATTGTGAGAAGAATCATGCAAATCACTATGAGTATAAAGAGGAGATGTAGGAAAAGTAGTAGTCATAGGAATAGTCATAACAATAATGTGAAATAGAGGATTATATACTCCCATTGAAATAGGTATTATTGATGTAGGGATTTTTGATGTGTGTAGATTATATGATGAGGGAGGATTGGATCCAAAAATGGACTTCTCATTATATGCCTAATCATGGGAAAGTTTAATAACTATAAGAATGTGGATGAGAGGCTCAAGATGATGAGGTTTTTTATAGATTTGAACATGAAAATGAGATACCATTACAATTTTTGTTTGATCTACATTTTCATATTCATTAAGATTGGTATTTAAATATATTTCTACCAAGTTCATGTTCATTCACAAGTTCATCATGTGTATTATGATCCAAGATAGAAGGGGTCCCATAAACATGGGGTGTAGAAGAGACAATTAGGGTATGTTACCTATGGATAGAAGGAAAAATCTCATTGTGTTCAATAGGGTATTGATTAAGCCAATTGTAATGCTATAAGAGCATAAATAGAAAGCATAGGAAAATTGAAATAAATGAAATGCTAGGGCCACTAGGGTTTGAACAATATATTTGATTCAAACACCATATTAACAAATGTTTACTCCGTAATTAATTCTAATGTTATGGGAAAGTACAATAATATAAAGGACGTAAGGGTTTGAAATGGGTAGACTATTATTATCAATTCACTTCTAACATTAACCATTCATAATCAGAATAATTATTTCATACATGTAATAATTGATAAACAATAAGTAATTTATCAAATACACAAGAGGAGAGAGAAACTTAGTTGTATAGGATAGAATATGGAGGATATGGATGTGTAGGATGGTGAAATAGGTATATTAGAGGCTATAATTAATTTGATGTTGATTGTGGCATGAGAAAATGAGGAGGGACGTGACCTTACAACTAATGTATAGTCCAAACTTGGATATGTCTGGTCTTTGACTCTTTGACAATTTAGATCTAAAAAATCCTATATAATTTACCTATTTGGAGATGGCATTCTTTATATGTCACTCTTAATTTCACAAATTTGGAATAACATGTAATCACTGCAACAAACTAGAAACCCTATAAACCTAAATAACTCTTCGTCATTGCATTAACAAACCAAAAGGATAAAACATATATGTGTGGTTGAGGCTAGACCACCCTTGGTGGTTAAAATATAACTTGTTAAACCAATCTAAATGTTGTACTACATGCCCTTGTTGCGGGATCAAGCCTCTTGTAGTTTTCATAGGTGTTTGTTTAAGTTTGAACAACTAACAAACCCTTAGGGGTGCCCTTGTGTCTCTTAACACCAAGATAACTTGCTAATTGTATAGTGTAGGATGTACCCAACATGGTTGATCATAGGGATCCAAAATGACTCTACTTTATCAAATTAGCCAACACGAAGAAGAAAAAAAATGATACACAGAGGTTCTGTCTATTTAGTGACAGGACCGCTGCCCTATGTAGGGTGGTGGTTACAGAACCACCACCCCACCAGGGTGGCGGTCCTGGGACCACCGGTCTGCATTGGGTGGTGGTCCTGGCTCTTGCAGACAGAAAATAAAATATGACACGAACAGTCCCAGAATTCCAAAGGGTGTCCATGTCTCTTCTTCTGCATGACCTTTCCCATTCTCCAGTGCATGGGAGAACATGAGAAAGGCTATAAATGCATGTTATGGAAGAGAACAAAGGCATCAAAGCATGAAGCAAGTGAGTAAGAAGCTCTTAGTGTTGGAATTGTGATTTGTAGAAGCAAGGAGTAATTGAGACAGAGCAAGCAAGTAACTGGGAGGAAGTGTGAGATATTATCTACTTCTCTTTCATACTTATTGTAATTTTTGTACTTATTATTGAATTGGTCAATAAAAGTGGGAAGAAAGAGCAATTTCCATTCCCTACTGGTTTTTCCTCCTCTGGAGGTTTTCCAGGATAAAATTGTTGGTGTATGAGTCTATATTCTTTCCCTTTCTACAAATTGTTGATTCTAAGCACAAGTATAATTCATTCACTAGCTATCTCTGTTATTTTCTAATAGAAAGTAGAACAACAATGATTAATTGTGTTTCTGTGGATAATTCCAAAGTTGAAGAGTTTACAGATCATTTTGGTATCAGAGCTAACAATTATCCAGGACTGTGGTATTCGTTCTTGGATTTGTATGACAGTGACGAGATCTAAAGGTGAAGAGGCTTTACCTTGTGATCCAGAAATTTCTACAAAGAAGTGGAAACAGAGAATTCGGGGACAAATGGAGGAAGAGAACTTGGTCCGTAGAATCGAGATGTTGGAGACCATGATGGATAGGATGTTTAGAAGGCAAGAAGAGCTTGCTGATTTACAGAAGACAGCTTCTGTCAAACAAGACTCCATGGACTCAGTGGTTTGGGGCTTAGCTGAAAATTTTGGCATAGGAAGGAGCCACCATGAGGAAAGTTATGGGGAAGAGCATGAAGAAGAGACTTCTAACACAAGAGAAAAGGTAAAATCTGATCATACTCCTTTTAAAGTTGAAACGAAAGTTGAGATTAAAAGCTTTGAAGGACAAGTAGATGCAGAGTTGCTTGATAAATGGTTAAAATAGTTAGAAGTCTACTTTAGCATCCATAATGTCACTGAGGCACAGAGGATCACCTTTGCACGTCTCAAGATGGAGGGACATGCTCTGGTTTGGTGGGAAACCCATCTAGCCACTTGTGAAAAGAAGAAGCATCCTATTGTGAAATCTTGGCAAGAATTTAAAGAATTACTTAGAGCTAACTTCTATCCTATTGGCCATAAGACTGACCAAATGATTAAATGGCAGTATTTTAGACAAGGCAGTGGTCAAAGTGTGTAGGACTATACTACGGAGTTTCGAAGGCAAGCCATGTTGCTTAACATGGACTTAGAAGATGAGGATATTATGACCAAGTACTTGGGAGGACTTCACACTCACCTTCGAAGAAAATTCATCTCCACAAAGCCCAAAGATCTCAATGAAGCATGCATACAGGCATACTACATAGATGATGAAAAGAAGCAAGGAGAAGTAGAGCCAAGGGTAAAGCAGTCAACAAATCAGCAGAAGAAAGAGTTTGGGAAAACAAGTAACAAGGGTAAGTGGAAAGGGAAAGGTAAACAAGCTGCCACTACTTTGAATACTTGTAAAGATCCCAAGAATTTTTGCAAGAACTGTGATATCAATGGTCATACTGACGCTACATGTTGGAAGTTGCATCCAGAGTTACATCCAAAGAACCAAACCAAGGACTCAAAGCAGTCCATGAAAGCTGTGAAAATAAAAGGGGAGGTGGAAATCGAAGATGACTTTGATGTAGATGAGAGGCTTGGATGCACGGCCACCAACATGGATAGCCAGAAAGAGGAGATGAGTAGACTATTCCAGATCAAAATCCAGATCAAGAGAACTAAGGTAAATGCTTTGGTTGATACCGGTTCTCAGTCTAACTTGATTTCTGAAGCAGTTGTAAAGAAGCTTGGTCTTGAGACTTACGAGCATCCACACCCTTATCCTTTGGGTTGGGTGAAGAAGGGTGTTGAAATTCAGGTAACAAGAAGATGTAAGGTCAAGTTTGGGATAAATTCCCAATATATTGATGTTTTTGAAGCTGACATTATTCCACTTGATGCTTTTGATGTTGTATTTGGGAGTCCTTACTTGTATGTTAGGGATGCTATATTTATGAGGAGGGAAAACCAATATAGATGGGTCAAGGATGGGATCAGCTACAACATCCAGGCACACCAGCGTAAGACACAGGTTACTATGGTAAGTGCTAACCAAGAAAAATGACTTATTCAGGAAAATCATAATCAGTTTTGTTTACTTTTATTAAAGGATAAACAAGATGGGGTAGAAGTTGCAGAGATTTCTAACCAGGGAAAGCATGATTTGGATAGTATTATTCAGTCTTTTCAGGAAGTATTTCAGGCTCCTAGTGGGTTACCACCAAAACGGGAAGTAGAGCATGAGATTCAGCTATTGCCAGAATCCCCTCTACCGAACATTGGGTTGTATAGGAAATCCTTGCTTGAGAGTACTGAAGTAAAGAAACAACTTCAGGAACTAATAGACCAAGGGGTGATACGTCCAAGCACCTCACCATGTGGTTCACCTATTGTGATGGTGCCAAAGAAGGATGGTTCTTGGAGAATGTGCATCGACTACCGTGCTTTGAACAAGATCACCATAAAGAACAGATATCCACTTCCCCTCATAGATGATCTCTTGGACCAGCTTCAAAATGCCAAATTTTTCACGAAGTTGGATCTCAAGTCAGGTTATCACCAAGTCAGAATGAAGGAGGAGGATATATGGAAGACTGCCTTCAAGACAAAACAGGGTTTGTATGAATGGTTAGTACTTCCTTTTGGGTTATGCAATGCACCCACTACATTTATGAGATTGATGAATGATGTATTGCGGGATTTCATAGATTCATGTGTCATTGTATATCTAGATGATATCTTGATTTTTAGTGCCACATGGGAAGAACATCTAACTCATTTGCAGCAAGTCTTGCAAGTTCTCAGGGAGAAACAACTGCTTTGTAATATGAAGAAATGTGAATTTTCCAAACAGTCACTTGTCTATCTTGGGCACATGGTTGGAGGAGGAGAGCTACGAGTGGATCCAAAGAAGGTGGAAGCCATCACTAATTGGCCAACACCAACAGGAGCCACATAAACTAGGAGTTTTGTGGGAGCAGTACAGTACATGTGGAAGTTCATTCCGGGCTTCTCCATGATTGCAACACCTCTACACATAGTGGCCACAAAGAGTAAGAGTTTTGACTGGGGTAAGGAACAAGACAAATCCTTTGAGTTATTGAAATACAAGATTAGTCATGCTCCAGTACTTGCTCTTCCTAATTTGCAGCAGCCTTTTGAAGTAGAGACAGATGCCAGTGATTACGCCATGGGCACAGTGTTGCTTCAAGGAGGTAAACCCGTATGTTATCATTCTGAAACTTTCACTTCAGCAGTTAAAGGATATTTAGTATATGATAAGGAAATGTATGCACTAGTTCAGGAAATTAAAAAATGGAAGCATTATTTGTTGGGTAAAGAAACTATTGTGCACACTGACCACAAACCTCTCTAGTATTTGCAAGCACAGTCTAAATTATAAGCAGGTAAGGCACTACAAATGGATGGGGTTCCTTCAGCAGTTCCATCTGGTGATTAAATACAAGAAGGGTAGTACAAACTTGGTGGCAGACATGTTGTCTAGGCCACCCACATAGGAGAAGTTTTCCTATTTGGCCACTATCTCTCAGATCGAGCCCTTCACGAAGGAAGCTTATGGAGAGGCATATGCCCAGGACAAAGACTTTGGGGTGACATTTCAGCAGTTGCAGTCCCAAGGGGCTGAAAGGATAGGGATTGAAGATTGTTATCTCAAAGATGGGCTGCTCTACCGATGGGGGAAGCTTTGCGTGCCAAAAGAAGAGTGAATTCTATTGATGAGGGAAGCACATACCTCAAAAGTAGTGGGACATTTCAGTGTTGGTAAGACCCTATCCCACTTGCAAAGGTACGTGTATTGGCCCAATATGCAAGAAGAAGTATCAAAATTTATACGGGGATGTAAACTTTGTTGTACTAGCAAGCCTAAGACTAGGAAGGAAGGTTTGTATATGCCTTTTCCAGTACCTACTCATCCATGGGAGGACATTTCTATGGATTTTGTAGGAGGATTACCTATGTCTAAACATGGCCATGACTATCTCTATGTTGTTGTTGATAGATTTAGTAAGATGTGTATTCTTATGGCATGTAAAAAGACAGTAAAAGCACATGAGGTGGCAGATATTTTCTTTGCTAATGTATGGGTGCATTTTGGTTTGCCAAAGTCTATTGTTTCTGACAGGGATTCCAGGTTCTTGGGGAAGTTTTGGACTACTTTGTGGGACAAGATGGATACCAGGTTACAGAGGAGCACAACTTTCCATCCACAGACAGATGGACAAACAGAGGTGGTAAACAGGACTTTGGTACAGTTGATCAGAGGGTATAACAGAAAATACCCAAGGACTTGGGATGAGTCCTTAGCCTACATTCAACATTCCTATAACCGGGCAGTACACACATCCACTATGAAGTCACCATTTGAAGCATGCTTGGGATATCTACCTACAAATCCATTGGACATAGCAGTTGGACAACAGGATGAGAAGGATACACAAGACACAGAGGTGACTAGAGAAAACAAATTCATTGAGAGGATCTGGAAAATCCATCTCAAAGTCAAGGAACAGCTAGAGAAATCTCAGGCCAAGTACAAAGCTAGGCATGATCAGCATAGAAGGGAACATAAGCTTCATGTTGGAGATAGAGTTTGGCTTTACTTGAGCAAGGAGAGACTACAAGGTCAAGCACAGAAGCTCAAGCCACTACGATATGGACCCTTCACCATATTGGAGCAGGTTGGAGAAAATGCCTTTCGACTTGATTTGTTGTCATTCATGAGGATGTACTCTGTAGTAAACTGTGAGAACTTGCACCTATATGAGCCATCCATGCTAGATGAAGATGAAGAACTACAGTTGCTACCTTCCATTGAGGATTGCATCTTGGACTCACAAGGTGAATTGGAGGAGGATGTAGTACTGCAGCAGAAGGTCAGAGAGACTAGGAGAGGTCTGCAGGAGTCTTGGCAGATTGGACTGAAAGGAAAGACACCAAGGCAGGCCCGGTGGTACCCAAAGGAGCAAGTGAGGGAATTATTTCCTCATCTACTCCCCCACTAAGCTTTTGTGGGACCAAAATCCTCCTAAGCAGGGGAGGTGTGATCCATAGGGATCCAAAATGACTCTACTTTATCAAATCAGCCAACACAAAGAAGAAAAAAATGATACACAAAGGTTCTGTCTGTTTAGTGACAGGACCACTGCCCTGTGTAGGGTGGCAATTACAGAACCACCACCCCACCAGGGTGGCGGTCCTGGGACCACCGGTCTGCATTGGGCGGTGGTCCTGGCTCTTGCGGATAGAAAATAAAATATGACGTGAACAATCCCAGAATTCCAAAGGGTGTCCATGTCTCTTCTTCTGCATGACCTTTCCCATTCTCCAGTGCATGGGAGAACATGAGAAAGGCTATAAATGCATGTTATGGAAGAGAACAAAGGCATCGAAGCATGAAGCAAGTGAGTAAGAAGCTCTTAGTGTTGGAATTGTGATTTGTAGAAGCAAGGAGTAATTGAGATAGAGCAAAGCAAGTAACTGGGAGGAAGTGTGAGATATTATCTACTTCTCTTTCATACTTATTGTAATTTTTGTACTTATTATTGAATTGGCCAATAAAAGTGGGAAGAAAGAGCAATTTCCCTTCCCGACTGGTTTTTCCTCCTCTGGAGGTTTTCCAGGATAAAATTGTTGGTGTATGAGTCTATATTCTTTCCCTTTCTACAAATTGTTGATTCTAAGCACAAGTATAATTCATTCACTAGCTATCTCTGTTATTTTCTAATAGAAAGTAGAACAACAGTGATTAATTGTGATTCTGTGGATAATTCCAAAGTTGAAGAGTTTACAGTATTTTAATAAGGTCTACCCCATGAGGATGAAATGGCCCAAAGAAGATATTCTAATTGAAAATAGAGTCAGTGAATTTGATGAGACGGGACCATACAAGTAGGCCAAGATCAAGTCCCACATACTAAATCATTTGTATGTGTTTTAGATTAACATGGAGGCAACTTGCAGATGTTTTATTGATAACTAAATCAAGTTACAAGGCATGAATTGACTATAATACTTACAGATATTTCACAGCCATGTAAAAATAAATAAATTGGTTTTACAAGTTCAACAACTCAACCAAATTACATATGTGATTATAGTAAAACAAATACATTGTTATAACAATTAAACCATATAACTAACTTAACTAACAATAACTCCCTAATAACCTATGGTAAATGTAATTAAAGTAAAATTACTATAATATATGATTTTTACCTAGCATTCCCCCCTTAATTTTTCATTGTTTCAAGAGAAGAGGAGAGGAACTCTCTGAACATCTCAAATTTGTCATGTGCAAGTGAGTTAGCGAAGATATTTTTTCTCTATGCAGATGTTGGGAAAAACTAGAGCTAAATATTGTGTCGTGAAACATGCTCGCAAATGAAATGTACATGTACCTCAATGTGCTGCATCCTTTCATGAAACATTGGATTGTGAATAAGTTTCTTCATTGTCAACATACAAGGTGTCAGGTTTCTCTTGTGGTAGTCCAAGTCCCTCAAGTATGTGATGTATCCATGTCACTTCGTAGACGAAGCCACCTATAGCAAGATATTCAACTTCTATGGAATGTCGAGAAATGAAGTTTCATTTCTTACTTCCCCATGATATTGGACCAGATACCAAAGAGAAAATAATTCTAGAAGTCGATTTCTGGTCGTCAATGTTATTTGCATGATTTGAGTTTGAATATCCTATCAAGAAGAATTGATCTTTCTTCTTGTGCTCTAGGCCAAAATCCATAATGCCCTTGATGTATCTTAAGATTTGCCTTGCAATTTTCCAATGATAAACTTTATTTTCTTGCATGACCTATGAAATATAGCTGACCGCAAAGTTGATATCTGGCCTGGTATATAGTTAGGTAAATGAAACTCTCGATCAAATGTCAATAGATATTTACATTTACTTGTGGAGATGGATCTGTACGAGACAATTGAAGTTTTGTCTCCATAGGTGTGGAAATTGGTATACAATACATCATCCAAATTTTATTAAGCATTGTCTTGACCTATTTCAACTGAGAAACAAAGATATGATTCTCCTTCTATCATACTTTCAAGCCAAGATAATAGTGCATCAACCCTAGATTTGTCATGTCAAACAATCAATTAAGATCTTTTTTTGGTGCATCGACCATTTTCATTATGCTACAAATGATCTTTAGATCGTCTACGTAGACAACCACAATGAACAATATCCCCCCTTGATTTTTGAGGTAGAGATTGGGATCATATGGATTCTTCTAGAATCTATTTTGAATGAGATGTTCATCAATCTTGATATAATGTGTCAGAGGATCTTGTTTAAGACCATACAATGATTTGATGAGTCTATATACCTTTTACTCTTTTCCAGGTATGAAAAAAGCTTCTAGTTGAGTCATGTAGTCTTCTTCCTATAAGTCTCCATTGAGAAAGGAACTTTTCACGTCCATCTGATGAAATTTCCATCCAAACTATGGGAGAAAATGTCTTCTCGTAGTCTATGCCTTCCTTCTGAGTATACCCCTTTGCTACTAGTCTCACTTTATACTTGTCAATGGTCCCATCTACTTTATACTTTGTTTTTAAAATCCATTTGCATCCAATGGGCTTCTTCCCTGGTGGAAGATCAACAAGCTATCATGCGTTATTCTTCATTACCGATTGATACACATGATGCATGGAATCTTTCCAAGCTTTAGAATATAAGGCTTCATGAACCATAGATGGCTCAAAAAATTCAACAACTTTACTAATTGCGAAAAATTTTACCTCTACACAAGATTTTCTACAAGTTTGTGGTTTATATGGATGATTCCTAAGCAAGAGAATTACTCATTAACACCCTTTTACTTTGTTTTGACATTGCTTTTATCCTTTTCATCTTTATTGCTTGTTGTTTCTGATTGACAACTTATAGTTTTGCATACCAGTAAACATCCTACCCAGCTATGATTTCACTGTCTGACCTTTTGAGCACCCTGTACAGACCGCCCATTAGGGACAGGAGCATTGGGCACTACTATCCCCTCTGGGCACCTTTGTCCTCTTTATCTCTTTTTCTGATCTTTTGAATGTTACTTATTTCTTGTCTTCTTTTATCACCCTTGGTCAACATTTTACTTGTTAATGATGAAACTTAAGAAATGAATCATATATATACATGTCTTATTTAACCTCATTAGGGGGGAAAGCATTCAAGAGGCACATACTATTACAAGGAGCTAATATTTTCTATCTACTACATCAAGGACTACATTTTGGACTGCATACTTCACTGCATAGGAGGGTTTATTCTGAATTCCATACCACACATTTGCATTTGGGACAAAGTAGTTGTAGCCCACTATCTCTTTGTGTGACTAAAATTAGGGAATCCTAGCTCAAGGGACATTATTCACAATCACACACACACAAAATAACTACATGGAGTCTAAAATGTAGTGCAAATCTCGGTGACAATCACATTGGGGTGACCGTCAAGGTCAGTTCGACTCAAGCATATGCATATTTTTATTCATCTAATGTGTGCTTGAGTATTGTGTAGGTAGCTAGGGTTTATTTTGTAGGTACATGTGTGACACAACGAATTTGATGCGATCTACAAAAAACAAGGAGCAACACTAAGTGACACAGAAAGAACCAGATCCTGAGCATTCCACAAGACACCAACACCTAGATCAGACACTAGCACCTAGGGGCCCTATCCCATTCCAGGTGCTCTGTCCCTCCTTGATTTTCATCACATCCAGTTTTAGACACAGAGATTACAGTCCTAGAATCTTCCTTTTCCAGATTTGTTCATAAGTCTAGAATCAGTCTAGACCTACAGTTACAAGTTGAGTCATTCTCTAAACCCTATCTATCACTCTTGTTTGTATTTATTTAGCTTGATCTTGCTTCAATATTGTTATATTTCTTAATCAACAGTGTCCTTATCTTAGATTTAATTTTATTAAATCATTTGGTGAACTCGATCTCTTACATGCCCATTGTGGATCTCTCCTTTCATGCCCATTACCCATAGTGGCCGCTTTGGATCCCCAACCTATATAGAGATTTCTCCACCCACTCGCATTGATCCTTCTACCATGGTTGACCCCATCAATGACAACATTCTTAGAAATTCCAAGCAGATCCCTCTCTAGGACATAAAAGCATCTGACAATGAACATTCCTATGATGAAGATACCAATGTTGATCATACCCAATTGGATTCCCTTACCAATTTGCTCTGTAATGTGTGATAATCCAACCCATGTTCCACATATCCTTGATGCTCTATTGGCTTCCCAATGTTCCTGTGATAATGCTACCCATAATAGTATGATTTGTACCTTGGCACTCTCTACTACTACTACTTCTTTTATCCCACTTTCTTCCTCTCCTTCCAATATTGGAGTCTCCATAATTCACATGACTATTCCTACCCCTTCTACTCATTATTTCTTCTCCTCTTATCTCACACATTCAACCTAATTCTTCTTCAAGGAACCCAATCTTTAGAGTCTCTTCATCATGATTTACAAGCACAAATTCTATCAATTGCAACAAGCTACTTCTTCTTCATCTCCATCCCTTGATTCTTCACTTCTTCTTCATAGTCCTCTTGCACCTGAAGTGTCTTCTTATCCACTCCCTACCAATTTTGTTTCACTAAATTTTCCTCTATTCAATGGCCATGGAGATCCTCAAGAGCACCTTAGATCCTTTCATGTTGCTTTCCTAGACTATGCATGTGATGACACCCTCTTGACCAAGTTGTTTCCTAGGAGCTTACAAGATTATGCTTTGTGATGGTTCTATGACTTTCCCTTGCATTCTGTTAAATCATTTACTACTCTTGTTGATTTGTTTCTAGCTCATTTTTCTATGAATATTGGAATGAAAATATCTTATGCACAAATGGCTAAAATTAAACAAGGATCTAATGAACATCTTAGTGATTATGTATTGTGTTACAAGAACAATATTTCTAAAATGAACAATGTATTAGCTAAATCTGAATTATAAGATCTATTTATTCAAAGTATTTTTCCTCCTTTGCAAGAATATGTGCTTTTTATTCATATCATTCCTTTAACCATATATTCCATAGCTTGAAGACTTGTGAGACTAAGTTACTTTCTTTGGGAAAACTCAAATATGGTTCTAATACTTCTGATCATTCCTCTTCTAAATTTCCAAGAAAGGTTCCCTTTAGACCCAAGTATAATGATGTTAATCCTATTGTCAATGTTGTTTCTCAACCTCCTAAGCTTCAACTCCAAGCCCCTTGGTGTATATTTACTCAATTTCCTTATCCTCCACATATGTTGTTGCCCCAACTCATTGAAAGCAATCTGATTTCTCTTCCACCTCCTCTCGAGTATGATCCTAATAGGCCCCATGGTAGGAATTTTGATGAGCATGCACATTGTGATTACCATAGATGCAATGGCCATTCTACTGAAAAGTGTTTCAAGCTTCACCATTTGATTCAAGATCTCATTGACAATAATGATATCTAGTTTCTTGAATCCACTACTTCCACTTCCAAATCTACCAATGACAATGGAAAGTTAAAAATATTCAATGACCCATTACCTAAGCATGAAAAGTCATCCCCTGAGTCCTCTTCTAATCATACCTACCACGCAGTGCCTCCTCCTGATTCTTCCAGATCATCCCCTTGGATTCCTTGTTGGTGCTACTGATCTCCCATCACCTGCTATCACTTTCGATGTTGATTTTCATGCCTCATTCTCCTCCCATAGATTACATATCGATGCTTTTTTTGGGCCCCATGTCATCAACAATGTTATGGTACATCCTACATTCAAATACAATGCATGCTCATTATCTTTCTTGCAGTCAATTGGCTTCCCTTTATCTCAGATGACACACATGTCTCCCACTTCTCATGGCCATGTTATTCTACCCATTACTATTGGGCCTCTTACTATTTCTATGTCATTTACTATTGGATCTATTATTACGCATTGTGACATGCTCTTAGGACTCCCTTGGCTCTAAGATGCCAAAGTCATGCCTTCTATTGTTCACTTGTGCCTTAAGTTTATCCATGAGTGACATCTTATCACTATTCAAGGCATTCCACCATGACACCTTTGTCCTTGGATCCTGCAACCATCCCATATTCAGTTGCTCCTACTCCTAGTGCATCTTCTCCTACTCATGATGGCTCCTTAGCCTTGACACCTCCTATGGTATCTGAGCCCTTTTCTCCTCTTGTGACACATTTTGCACATCCATCTCAGTTTACTTCACATATGGCTACTACTCATAGGCCTCGTCACATCTATAGATCCCATAGCCCACCTCATAGGGGCAACTCTTCACATAGGTCACATGATTCACATGCTCCATCTAGACATATTTCACACTCTATTTCTCCACATGCTCAATCTAGACCTATCTCATATACTTGGCCTCATGCACTCTCTCATGACCATCAGATCCTAGATCATGTTCACATGCATAGTTCTTTTACATCAGTGATCATGGGCCCTTTCCTAGTACTCTCATTGCATAGATCATTTTGGCATTCACACTTGGGGGCATCCTAATTCCCCCACACCACCTGATGACACACTCTTGTTCTTGGTTCATACTTGACTATTGAGGGTTTCTTTACATGGACCTCACTTTGCACACACACACACACTAGGGGGCATCCTTATTCCTCCCTTCTAGCTGGTTTTCTTTTATATATTTGCAATCAAAAATCCAAAAACATTAGCTTAGATCTTGATTGGATGTATTCTTGCTTCCTTATACTACTATATGTTGCACCTTTAATTATCATGTTACTATGGTTCATAGTATGCTTTATCATTTTTCATACACACATGCACATTCACATGGTATCTTGAGGTGAATGCATGTCACTTACAGGTTGTTACATGATGTATGATGTTTGGTCCTATCCATTACCAGTCCCACTGAGGCTCCTGGGGGCATCTACCTTTTCTCACTTACTATCAGGTTCTATCATTGCAATATTTCACATTTTCATTCCTATATTCAGATATTACATTGTCACATACTATTTATCTTTCCTAACATGCTAACGGGTGCTTCATGTGTAGCATTTTCCTTGCAGGACTCCTTCCAATCATGGTTGTCTGATTTTTTGTACTTTGTTTGTCATTTTTGTGGGCTATGCCCTATGTTTTCTTGTTACCTTGTTTGCACAAGCCTTGATGGCTCTGATTGTCTTGTGACATCCTGAGTGGTGTCCCATGTATGCAACCAACTACTCATTGTGTCCTTGTTTGTTGTTTTCCTATATGCCTTTACTAGTTGTTATTTCTGTGTGCATTGCTTGTTTGTCACTAACACTTGTATGCTAGCATTTTCCCTTGTTTTTTCTTTCACCATGGTAACTACCATGTGTAATATTTATTCACCCTATAGGATTCCTATATCAAATGTGCACATCAGTTTCAACCTTCCTTGTTTGGGCTCCATTCACATTTTTTCATCTCACACACCCCAAATGAGTGGGGGCAAACATTGGGTGAACCTTTTCACCCTCCCAACAGTTACAGAATCACGGTCAACAGGAACAGAACAAAAATCAGTTACAAAACAGGGCCAGAAACAAACTTGGCCAAATATTTTAGCCTGAACAGAACCACCCAGTACAGACAAGAGCGATGGGCACTAGTGTCCCACATGGGCACTCCTGTCCTAGGGGAAAAAATAGTTACAAAGTAGTTTCAACAGTTGCACAATCACAATTTTCTCCAATTTCAGTAGTTACACAAGCTAATTTTAGATTGCAATCAGTTACTAACAGGAACTAACTACTTATCAAGAACCAAAGCAGGAACTAAAGCATAACTAAATAATGACACCTAGGGCATATGCAAGACAATGATATGCCTAGAACAATGTGTCACCCGAGGCAAGTTACAAATTGGGTTTGTGATCATCTGTAGTGGCACTTATCCATAGGGAAGCATTAACGGTTGGAGGGAAAAATAGACCACTCTCCCAATACACTTTCCCTTAGCGGTGACATGATGCCTAAATCTGAAGTTTAGTGTCAGACACTCAAATCCCTAGTTTGGTGACATGATGCCCAAATCCTTCATGTTATTCCAACCAACTCCTAAGCATCAAGTCTACAAGTAGGAACAAATTTCTATCCCTTTCTCTTTCAACACTCAGGTGTACTCTAACCCCTTGGTTTAGATTTTTCCAATACACATTTCCATTTTTACATACTTTTGAAGTTAAAGTTCAATTGCATTTACCTAGAGCATTGACTACACTTGTTTTCTTTTGTAGGTCCTATCCTATCCCAACGAAGGCAAAGCACACAAGCAACCATGAAGCAAATCTCAAGCACACTCTGAAAAAGATGACATTCCAAGGAACTACATGCACATGCATACATTATCACTCATTATCACTCCATACACACAAAGGTCACCCATAGGATCCTTATCCTTCCCTCTCCTTAGAATTTCATGGTACACATTTTGCACTATTCCATTTGGCACACTACAACACTCATTCGACACACTATTGGGTACAATCTTCATTCGACTCTCCAAGGTACACTTTTCTTTTCTACTTTATGCTACTGAATCCTTATTCACCAGCATAAAGTGGGGGAAAATGTAGTCACTAAATCACACACTTACTATGTACATCTAGCCTCTAAATATTTCATTTATATGCATGATTCCTAAGCAAGAGAATTACTCATTAACACCCCTTTACTTTGCTTTGACATTGCTTTTATCCTTTTCATCTTTATTGCTTATTGTTTCTGATTGACAACTTATAGTTTTACATACTAGCCAACATCCTACTCAGCTTTGATTTCATTATTTGACCTTTTGAGCACCTTGTACAGGACCATCCATTAGGGACAAGAGCACCCAGGGTGCTACTGTCCCCTCTGGGCCTTTTGTCCTCTTTATCTCTTTTTTCTGATCTTTCGATGTTACTTCTTTCTTGTCTTCTTTTATCACTCTTGGTCAGCCTTTCACTTGTTAATGACAAAACTTAAGCAAATGAATCATATATATACATGTCTTATTTAACCTCATTAGGGGGAAAGCATTCAAGAGGCACATACTATTACAAGGAGCTAATATTTTCTATCTACTACATCAAGGACTGCATTTTGGACTACATACTTCACTGCATAGGAGGGTTTATTCTGAATTCCATACCACACATTTACATTGGGAAAAGTAGTTGTAGCCCACTATCTTTGTGTGACTAACACTAGGGCAACCTAGCTCAAGGGACACTATTTCAATCACACACACACACAAGAACTACATTGAGTCTGAAATGTAGTGCAATGCTCGGTGAAAATCACATTGGGGTGACCACCGAGGTCATTCTGACTCAAGAATATGCATATTTTTATTCATCTAATGTGTGCTTGAGTATTGTGCATGTATCTAGGGTTTATTTTGCAGGTACATGTGTGACAAAATGAATATGCATGACTATACAACAAACAAGGAGAGAAACTAAGAAACACATAAAGGAACCAGATCTTGAGCTATTCCACAAGACACCAGTGCCCAGAATAGACACTAGCACCTAGGTGGCCCTGTCCCATTCCAGGCACTCCTGTCCCTGAGATCGTCACATTCTAGTTTCAGACACAAAGCTAAAAATATACTTTTTAGCATTCTCATCAATCCAAAATCAATCTAGACCCATAGTTATAAGCTAAGTCATTCTCTAAACCCTATCTATCACTTTTCTTATACTTCCTTTTTCTTGATCTTGGATATTTATTGTTTTATCTATTTGATAAATAGTGGGAACTCTATTCAGCAGATATATTATTTTCGTAGTTACTTCTGGCCAAAATGTCTTCACAAGTCTATAATCATCAATCATGCATCACACCATATCCATGATAGTACAATTCCTTCTCTCAACAACACCATTTTGTTATGGTCTATGTGGATGAGGCATCTATCAATGAATCCCATGAGCATACAGAAAGGCTTTGAACTTGTTGTTGTTGAATTCCCCCCTCGATCTAAGTGGAGAGATCTAATTTTTCAACCAGTCTCATTTTCAACATCCACTTTAAAATTTTTGAAGTTCTCGAACACTTCATGTTTACTACAAATAAAATAAATCCAATTTTTTCTAAAATAATCATTAAAAAAATCATGAAAAATTGTATCGATCTATAAAGATTGGTGTGTGCCAAATAAAGCTTACTTGGAGCTCAATACGTACTCTTTTAGAAAGAAGCTCTGTTTTTTTCTCTTGTTATGAAATTTGGAAATTTTTTTGTGTCCTTCTTGAGAGGTGGAAATCCTCTCACCATATCATACTGACAAAGTGTGTCGAGATATCAAAAACTAATGTGGCCAAGTCTCTAATGCCACAACTGTGCGGAGGAGGTTTCTTTTACCACAAGTGTTTGATCATCTCTCTAGAAAAATTCCAACTAGAACATCCATCCCACATTGGAAGCTCTTGCAATAATTTTTGAGCTTCTAGATTTATCTCTAATAAGACATCTTCTTAACATATTTAAATTCAAAATCAATCTTTAGATTATGATCTAAAAGTTGACTAACAAACAGAAAATTCTTAGTCAAACCAGGGACCTATAAGACATATGATAATTTAAAATTGTGTGTACAACGGGGTAAATAAATGTTTCCAATACCTTGGACACTGTATAATAAATTATCACCCAAAAAAAATTATTCCTTGAGGGTGTGTCTCGCATTGTGTAGAACCAGTCTGTACACATGTTCATGTGTCAAGTAGCACCTGAATTATCGTACCGGATAACACCAGTAGATGTGGTTGCTTCACTAGAGTAGGAAATGTATGAGAAGTCTCCATCATCTAAGTTATCTTCTTATTCAACAACATTTCCTTGTTAATGGGGTTTTTTCTTCTAGTTCCCCTTCTTCTTCCCTTACTTATAGATGGATTGTCCCTATTGAGATTGTTGATTGTTAGGTCTCAAATTACTTGATGAACCCTTCTTGTGTACCAAAAATATTTCAAATCATATCTTCTACTGTAAATAGGAAACTTTTTATTTTGCTTTTCCCCTTGTTGATTATGCTTCTAGGACTTATTAGAAGATTGCGATTTATTCTTCCCTTTTTGATGAGAAGAAAATGTCTTCTCTTCTTCTTCATCTTATTATACATTGATCCTTTTTGTTGCAACAAGTTCACCAGCTTTTCAAAATTGATGGTTTGATCAGAAAAAATTATTATCATCAAAAATATCCTGTATGAGGGAGGAAGTGCTCTCAAAACAATAGGAACAAGAGTGGCATATGAGATATCCTCTCCTAGGGCTAGAAGTGAAGCACTCAGTGTTGAAACTCTTCTCAGAAAAGCCTCAAATTTTTCATTAGGCTTGAATTTCAGTGTATGTAGTTGACTCTATAAATTTAGTATTGCATTCTTATTCTTTGCCTCATACACTATGCTAAGTTTATCCCACACTTATTTAACCATTCTGACATCTCAAATGTGTGGTTGCACTTTGTCAGACACTTCAAACAAGATGATCAACTTGGAATTCTGATTGGATCTATCAAATTGATGTTGTTGGGCTGGATCTACCTCTAGTCTAGTTAGGGAACTATCCACGACCAACCAAATGTCTTTAAATTCCAATTGTCTGTGAATTTTTGTTTTCCACACGGCATAATTGTCGCCACAAAGCAGCTATGAGTCAAGCAAAAAAAATTTAGAGCATTATTGGCCATTATGGGAGATTTTAATTTTCTCGACTAAATGGCTCATTAGTACAATTCAAATAATTACAATACACTGAAAACATAAATGTAGCCCCATTTGCGGAAAAAAAAATTAGCAAGAAAATTTTTTTCTGGCCCTTTCGGCCTTTTGAGCATTATACAACTAAAAAATACATTTTCCCATAAAATAACAAAAATAACCTCTTTAGGGACTTTTCCTTTACAAAAATTCAAAATAGGACTTGTTGGGCAATTTGGGAGAATTTTTTTAAACCTCGTTTTAGGGTTTTCTCCACTAAATTTGGCTATCTGTGACTTAAGTGCTTAGTAGGGGTTTTGACCACTAAATTTGGTGGATTTTTCTAAAGGTTTCACTAAAAAATTGTTGGGGGACCTCCTCAATGCAAGGGACTTATAAATTTTTGATATCCATCATAGCGTTCTATATGCTTGATACATGCAATGCACAATATTATATTTTAACTCTAAAGGCAAAGAAAATACTTATTAAAAAAAACAAAATTGCCTACATGGCTCAATCGAACTAGCACAGCTAGCTCGACAAACGAGTTAGGGTTTGAAGTGAATTTATGTTTCGAACTGCTTTGTTAATTTCTTTCTGCTTTGTATAACTTTTCACCCGTTGTTTTGTTATTTGTGTTTGCGCATTTGGTAGGTTGTCATTGAGAAGGGAGATCCGCTCGGCTCTGGTGAAGACAATTGAGGATTGACATGACCACAACTTTGTTTGGTGTAATGCATTGAATAGTGGAGAGGGCTTGGATTGCAGTTGTTTGGTTTTGAAGACGCGGCTTGCCTTTGTAAGGAATGACCCTATCACATTGTTGAAAAGAGATTGCTCAAGCAATAGCTCATCCAATGTGTATAAAGTGACTCAACATCTACTCAATGAACAATGAACCAACTCCCCAGGAGCTCATCCTTCAACTTGGATATATCGGTTTGTAACTCGCCATTCAGTGATAGAAATACTTCCAAATATAGAGGTTCTGCCAGATATAGAGGAAGTTAAAGTAGTCTCCAATTTTAGAGGTAAAACCCCTAATGGGAAAATTTGATTTCTATTTTTTTCTCAAGTTTCTTGAGTCCTACCTGGTGCATGAGGTAGTTCCTAGATGACTCCACCTTGCCTAGTGCACATCAAAACTATAAATCTACTTCTAATTTCTTGTAAAAGATTGCAAAAGTTCATGTTGAGCTTTCAGGGGGTGCAGAATGCTTGGAATGGGTTGGGAAGCAGCAGAGAGGCTATGTGGCACTCTTTTGTTGCTTCATCTTCTAACAATGCTCTTAATTCCTTGTTGTAATATCCTACTTCCTCCTTAGCTTATAGATACCTACTCTGATACCAAATGTTTTAGATAAATAGGGAGGCAACCCTGCATATGTTTTATTGATCGAGAAATCAACTTACAAGGCATGAATTAGCTACAATACTTATAGATATTGCACAACCATGTACTGAAAAACAAATTTATTTCACAGGTTCAACTCAACCAAATTACATATGTGATTATAACAAAATAAATACATGGTTATAAGAATTAAACCATATAACTAACTTACCATACAATAACTCCTTAATAACCTATGGTAAATGTAATTAATGCAAAATTACTATTACTAAGTAAAATTACTTTAATCTATGTGTTTTATCTAACAATATGGTCTTGGAGAGAGAAGGAGAAATATGAAACAAGAAGTTTAGACATGAAATACAAAGTTTTTTACTACTTTAATAAGATATTATTTTCAAAATTGAAGACAAAGCAAAGTGTAAAGATAAGCAATTCCTAAAAGAGCTAGAGAGATGAAATAATTGGATTTCAAATGTGAGAATTTTTCTTAACGGATGAGAATGATCAAACTTGGCATTGCACAAGGATAGGTTACCAAAATTTAGTGTTTGCAAAACCCGAGAAAATTTGGTTTATAGAGACAAAACAACTAATGTGATTTTTTTTGTAATGGTGATTTATTGTGACTTCTTCTCTAATGGCTTCCTCTCAATTTATTCCTTTTCAATTGGTATCAACTAAATTATTTCCAAATTTTATTTATATTTCCAATTACATTGTTTCTTTAGTTTTAATTTTAATTTGCATTTTTGTGGGCCTTATATTCAAGTTTAACAATTTTTCTAGCACTAAATATTTATGTCACTGATACTAAATTTTTGTTTTGGCAAGGAAATTCTTTATTCTTGTTATGTTTTAATTTTTGTAAAAAAAAAATCACTATATCAATAGTTTTCTATTTTCCCTTCAAAGATGCAAACATTTCCCCATGTTTCGACATGGTTTTTCATTTCTAGTTGGTCATATGTCAAGTTTGTTTTTATAGGTTGCATTAATTTTTTCTATTAAATTGTATTATGTTCATTTATTAGATATAATTAAGTATTTTCTGTAAGGGGGGTTGAAAAACCGATTGAGCACCTATATTTATCAAACAATTTTTAAGTGATGGTATTTTTTTATTATTACCCTTCAAATTATGTAAGGTGGTACTTTGTTACAATATTCATAAAAATAAAAAGGTAATTTAGACTTAAGTATAACAATATATAGATGTATAGAGGAAAATGAAAGGTGAATGAAGACTTTAGAGTCAAAGAGTAGTAAAGCATACATTTAGAGGAGGAGAAAATAACCAAAAATTCATCAAATCAATGTTTTTTCATTTTTCATTGGGGAGTCATTCTTATTGGCGTAAGGACCGTGCTATAATTAGTTTCATATGTTGCCAACCAATGTTAGATTAGATGTTTGAACAAATAATTATTTTAGAGTCCCAAAAATAATCAAAAGATACATGTTACGAAACCATATAAACACTAATTTGTTTTTGTGAAAAACGTAATTTATTCTTAGCAAAATCTAGGTGAATGCTCAAATCTATCATTTTTAATATTTAAAGTAAAAAATAAAATTATTTTCACCCATTTTAGATTTGATTAATATTTACACATAACCAAAAAGGAATGAAATAGAAGCTATAAAGGTTATTTTGATTAATTAACTTCTAACATTAACCATTCAATATCAAAATAATGCATTAATACTTGCAACAAATGTACATGATACAATACAAGTTCATAAATACATGGGGTTAAGTGCACTTAGCTGTTTACAGATGATTCTAGGAAATTCTGGGTGATCTGAATGATGGAATAAGGAGATATGGACCTAAGAATGCTTCAAAATTGGAACTATGACCTAAATATGCTCCTACGTAGGACCCGTACATAGGACAAGAATGTTTGTATGGTCTTGACCTATTTGTATGGTATTGACCTTGCTTAGAAACAAGATCTACAACTTTCTGGGTTTTCACTTGTCTGAATATCTTTTTCGCTCTCTATTGGTCATTATCTTAGTCACACTACGTGAACCTCATAAATTCTTTGTTCAACATTTCAAACCCTAACCATGGATAAAGAGTCCTACAAAACAAACATTAGTTGGGTTGTGGTCACCCTCATGCACCACTGATGATGACACTACTCTAAAGAGGCCTCAAGCCACACATTGTTCTCCACCTAGCATGTGATATCTAGTTGTAGTGCAATCAAATTTGACATTCTTTCTTTGACAAAGCTTGACTTGAGTTTCTCTCTTGCAAATCTACTTGAATGAGTGACTTTGGATGCTTGCAAATGTGGGAAGCAGTCCCCTAGACCTAGTGGGAAGCTTCATACTTGTAGATAGTGTTGCCCTAATGAATGTGCAGACATGTATTTTCTAAAGTGTAGGAGAGCTTTGGGTGCCTTTTGTGCTAGCTTTTGCAATAGGAGTCCATAAAAGTGCTAGGTTACTAAATGAGGTGAGTTTCAATTGCTTATATAATATGCTTATGAATGTGATTATACAGTTACAAAGGATGACTAAGGAGGATTAAATACCCTAAAGAATAACATGCAATTGAAATTTTAAGACCAAATTGAATAACATAAAAATCATTCATTACGATCAAGAACCATATAGCACGTTCATGATCCTACTATACATGTTTAAGACCCATGGAGGCATAAATTTGAAGTGTGATGATTAAAAGTTATCAAGAAGAGATTTCTAAATTGTTTTCATCCATTCAATATTTACAAACTGTCAGCAAGATGAGAGTGCGTATAATCAATCAAATCTAGACAGGATACCTCAGAGGTGTGCTGGATGAGAATGGGTAAAGTGAACTTGTTTGAGACAGAGAGAACATGTACCATGACTAGCAGTGTCAAAGAATAGAATTACCAAATTTGAGTGTCTAAAAAAAATATAAGAGCTTTGAATTAATTATTCACTTAAATTGAAATTGTGAAATATTTTATTTGTCACATTTGTTGTTCCTAACATACATAAGAGCTTTGGAACAAGGTAGGGCATCTATTAAATTGTAAAGGAAAGATGATTTGTTTGGTCAGATATAATAACAAATGTCCACATTGACATGTGTGGAAATTGTGAAAGCTAAACACAACTCATAAAGTATTTGAAGTGTAATATCATGTATTACTATAATTATGGAATATGTACATAATAATGTTCTTGATCAAACTTTAAAATATTTTGAAACAAATACTTTGAAAATATGTTTTCTCAAATATAATTAATTAAGTTACAATGGAAAATCTTTACATTAATAGAGACTTGCTTTTTAATCAAAAATATGTTGTCTCCTTCATAATTATATGCCAAAAATTAAGTTCATTGATAGGAATTATGAAATGTATCTTGTAATTGATAAAAATTTATAGCTATATTTGATTTGTGTCTTGGTTTATATTAAAAAATTAAACCCATAATATGCCCCCCTGTGAGATGAAAGATGTTACAAAGGATCACTCATCTTATTCGAGAAAGTGTTAGCCATGTATGAGTAATGCAGAGCATGAGAGTGGAGAGGGTGAGATGGGTTTTGAAATTGGACATGGGCAGGAAATGGTGTAGGGTATGGATCATGGCAATCCAAACCTAGGTCTAGGGAAGAATCCATCGACGGGCCCATGAACGCCTGACAATGGGGTCCCCCTCGAGAAATGCATATTGGGTAGAAGGTTTTATGTAGAATCAAGTGGCTCGTGGGGGGCGAGAGATTGGATGAAGAAAAAGGAATTTTCAAGTAAGTAAACAAACTTGTGGCCGGTGAAAGAGGATAAAGGTATGAGCCTAAACATTCCTCATTCTATTTCAGAGTGTGCTTCAACAAGAATGGAAAATTTCCTCATTGGAATTTATTTATGAGGTAAACCAAACATCGACCTTTTACATGAATGGGATAATATGAAAGGACATCCTCGGGGAAGTATGGAGATAATTTCTTACATGAATGGTTTTTTCATTATAAGCTTGACTAATAGGGAAGACTTTGTTAGGATCCTACTTTGACGGCTGTGGTTTTTAGTTAAAGAAAACTTGTTTATTCAAAAATACAAATTGGACTTCGGTCCTTATAAAGAGATTCCTAATGAGGTGTCTATTTGGGTTCAACTTCATAGATTTATGCCTAAAAAAAAATTAGGAAGAGATCATGGATAGGATCACAAATTTTGTAGGAAAAATTATTGTGTATGATCCATTAACTAAAGCCAAAACCAAAGTAACATATGTCAAGTTCTACATTAATGTGCAATAGATTCAAACATGAGGAAAATAAGTATGTCAGAAATAAGAAAGACAACATGAGTTGAAGAAGGAAGGGGGGTGGAATCATGTCTTGATGAGGGAAAGGGAAATAAAATAAATATGGCGAAATGAGAATGTCATAGTCAGAGGATAAAGTACCCTATGAGTATGGATACTTGGAATCCATCAAAGATGAAGATGGTAAAGAGGAGTCGAATACATTTAACGATTTGACTAGGGAGTAAGATCCATTGGAGGTAGGGGAATTTGAACCTTCCTCTAATATCGACATTAACTTTATAGAATTAAGGATAAACAAACAGGAACCTTAGGAAGTAGCATGTATTGAAAAAACATGGAGGTTAGCCTACATCATCTACATTGGTAAATTAATTCTACCTAGTAGTGCTAGAGAATTGGGAAATGGCCTTGTCAAATCCTTTGGGGAGGGTGAACCAAAGGAATGACAACGTGCATAAACCTTTTAAAGGGATCTGAAAATGTATATCTCCTATGAAGTAAGAATTTTTTTTTTAAAGCTATAATAATCCATATTAACCAAAAGTGTGTTGATTTAGGGGTCAAAGGGTCCAAGGCTTTGGCCCAAGGTACTCAGCAAGCTCTCTTTGGAGTTAAAGGTTTTAAATCTAATAAAGCTAAAAATTAAAAGTCGTTATTTTGAACACTATAGGTTTGAATAATCCAAAAAAGCATAGGATAGTTAGGATTCTTAGGAAAATCACATGTTTGATGTGATCATGACATAAGAAACTAAAATGAACATTGATATTATTTTAGGTATTAAATGTAAATTATGGAATAAATACATTGGTGTTAGTGCTAGTGATTTAGGGGCTTTAGGGCTATGGAATCTAACAATTATCAAGGGTGACATGATTTTCAAATCTAGTAATCATGTTGTTATTTTATTCAAAAATATCAGTAACGAGTTTGGCTTCTTTCTAATTTGTAAGCTCCTAATTCCCAATCGAGAAGGGAGAAGCTTTGGAAGGAGTTGAAGTCCTTCATGTCTCTACTTAGAAAGATGGATTGGATGGTAGCTAGTTGATGTGTAATTGAAAGGGTCTAAGTTCACTTGGTTAAATAGAAGGATTGGTGATAGCCTCGTTCAGTTTAAATTGGATATAGAAGAAGAAGAAGAAGATATCTTAACTTCCATGAGGCTCCCAAAGAAGAAGATAGGTTTCTGGTGAATACTGATTGGATGATGAATCTCAATGGGGAATTGAAAATTATCCCATGAATAGGCTCAAAATGCAACCCACTACATTTGTCTATCCATAATAATGATAAGAAAGGTAACCGACCTTTCAAATTTGAAAAAAAGTGGATTCAACACCCTGAATTAAAAGACTAAATCAAGGAATGGTTAAGAGAAGAGTTTCATGGATCCAAGATGTTTATAACGGTACATAAGTTGAATATTGTAAAGACCCATCTCAAAAGATGGAATAAGGAAACTTCTGGTAATATCTTTGTTCAAAAAAACTAGATCACGAACTAATGGTGAAACATTGAGGAGTTAGTGAAAATCCACGGCATGGATGGGAACATACAGAGTGAGGAAAAATATTTACGTAGAAAATTGCACAATACTGAAGCTAAAGAAGAGACCTTTTGGAGGAAAAATCCATGAATCAATATGCTTAAAAAAGGGGATCATAATAATATTTTTTTCATCTATTAATGGTGATGCACAAAAACAATAACAGGATAAGGGAGATAGTTAAAAGGGATGGTATGATTAATTTTGAAGAAGAGAAAATAAAAGAGGATGTTGTTTCCTTTTTCAAAAATTTATTGTATGGAACTGTTATCCAACTTCAACCCCCAGGGTTGAATTGATAACATACATCAGGATTCTCAAGTCCCGGGCTGAAAAAGAACAAGCTCTGAGAAAATGCGAGAAGTTGCAGAAAATAAGCCTGGACCAGAAAAAAATTGTGAAAATTGGCTAAGTCCTTGTCCTAGAAATATTTGGGACGTTCAGGACACCAAGGCGCGGTTTGGCCGAAACGCCTCCAGGCAGCTCGCGAAACACTGGGACAAGTGGAACAAATGTACGCGGAGGGCGCGAACCGGCTGGTTCGGCCAAAAAGGGAAATTGCAGCACAAGGACAAGTGGGACAAAGGGACGCGCGGGACGCAGATAGCTGAAAGAGCCGAAAGCCAATCAAATCCCGCCACGTGTCACCGGCAGAAAAGGGACGAGGAAGCCCATTTCGGGCGGATCGAAGGATTTCAGCCCGCGAAGCACTGGGACATTTGGGACAAAAGGACGCGGTGGACGCGAAAATCTGGCAGGCCCGTGGACAAATCACAACATGACACGTGTCGCCAAGGAAAAAGGTCCAAAAGTCAAAGGGGCGAGTTTTCGAGCACTGATCCAAACCAATGAAATAGTGCCACGTGTCTAAGTTTAAGGGGCCCACAAGAAAAACCCGCGAAAAGGTGGAGAGAGGGAATTGCTTAGCGGACCAGAGCCTGCCACGTGTCATCCAGATGGCAGAACGCGGGAAAAGAAATTTAAAAATCCGTTTTCACCTGTTTTGTGCCCTAAATCTTCAGACCTTCATATCTTTCGATCCAGAGCTCAGATTTGCACGTTCTTTATATCAACGGAAAGCTGTTGAAATTCTCTACATGATTCTAGGTTCAATCTTACATTTTGGTGCAGTTTGGAGGGAGAAAATTAAGAAAACGTCTCTGACGCGTGTAATGCTTCAACAACCAACTTTAATACAGCAGACAGCTCGCCACTCTTGTTAGACAGCCCGCCGTTTTGCCAGGATCCGCCACTTGGATCATAATGAGATGATTTAAATGCTACCAAGAAGTGGTTGGAGTAGATTATGAATTTCCCCTCTCTCCTCTCTCATTTCTTGATATATATTGTAAAGAGGAGCCCTTTTAAGAGAGCGGACATTTTTTGTTTTGCATCCTCCATTCTTCCCTCGCTTGCAAGAGAGTTTATGGAGTTTTCAAACCTCCCATAAAGGTTGTAATGCCAGTCTTTTGCCTCTTGGCCACTGCAATATACTGTATTGACTTTTGAGTAATAATATATATGTTTGTGATTGATTCTCAACCCTCTCATGTATTCATTACTGTCGTTTTGATCTCTTATTGCAGTTTGGTTACCTGTGCATGGTGTTTGTATTGCATTTATGTGGTCTGTGTTAAATTTGCAAAACAAATGTCTAATATTCCTCGGTGCATCACCTTTGTAGTTTAGGTTTTATTCTATGCATTTTCTTACCCTGTCTCCTTGGCAAGTTAGATTAGGTTTTAGTAAACCCTCTGCATTTTTTGTATGCATCTGAACAGAGGAATAGGAACCAGCCTTCTCTAGAGAATCTTTTCTCATCTTCACAAGTCCCACACTTGGAGAAAGGATTCCATGTTGTGTAATCACACTGGATGCCTGAACATCAACCTAGAAGCCTGATCTGCATCCAGGGGTGCTGTGAGTCTGCAACAACAGTTTTGGCACGCCCGGTGGGACACTAGAGGTCTCATTTTTACTACAGTAAAGTTGATATGGATCTGCTGCAGTTTTTTTTTCTTATAAGAGCTATTATTTGCATATCTGGTGACTCCAAAGGGAAGAATCAATTGGTTTCAGTAGTGCAGGCCTAAAAACTCATGAGAAGAATCACTACAAGGTCAAGAGCTGGAGAAGAAGAAGTGCCATTTGAATACCTGCAACTATCTCTAAGGAGAAGGCAAAGAGGAAGAAGGATTTAGAGGTCTCCATCTCCACCAAACAAAACTCTCTCAACTCCTCCACCTGACAGGCCTTTCATTCAATATACAAGGGCTTTAAGACTGATCAGAATGGCTTAGAACAATCCCTACGTCAACTTCACAAGCAGCAGCCCACTTGCTCTCAATGCACAACATCCAGTTCCTATTGCATCCTTGAAGAACATTCCCTACTTCACCGGAGAAAATCAGACTACTCCAGGTGATCATGTTAAAGATATTGCTAACCTTTGTGCAATCCATGAAATCGATGAAATGCAAGTGGCTGTCAAATTATTGGCATCTTCATTCAAGGGTAAAGCATTGCAATGGTTTAGGAGCCTTGGGGCTGGTTCTATCACAAACTGGAATCAGCTGTGCATTGCACTTCACGAGCAATTTGGAGAGAAGGGAGACAACTTGTCTCTTTTGGAGTAGCTGACAACTATCAAGAGAGCCCCCAACGAGCAGCTGACTGACTTCAACTTCAGATTTCAAAGGTCTTGGGATAGGATTCCAGTGGCAGTCAGGCCAACAGCAGGAGGTGCTTTTCTATATTACCTTAAAGCTTTGAATTATGATATTTCTATGTTGATTCAGTCCATGGGAGGCACAACAATCCCTATGGCTTATAGCATTGCCATTAGAGCCGAAAACTATCTTATTCAAGCTGGTAAACTGGCTCCTAGGCCTCCCATGCCCTTGTATCCAAACTTAGAAAATCCAAGCACTAGTCAAGCACCCACTTTGGCTTCTGTTCCAACCCCTAGAAACCAGAGTTCAAATGAAGCTTCCACTTCATCTCCAAGTGCCCCAAATGAGCTTCAAGAGGTCACGAAACAGTTGTAAAACCTAGGCAATGAGCTGGTTACTCTCAAGAGGCAGCAAGCACAAGGTTTCAGACCTTCTTATCAACATCAAGCTTAGCCTAATAGGCAGCCATACCAACCACAAAGACCACCTAATCCAACTGCAAATATGAATCAAAATCAAAGCCAAGTAAGGCCTCCTGCCAATAGACCATTCCAGCCCTATAATCCAAATGCCATATCTACCTCTAAGGCATTAGTGCCAACACAGAACAACATTGCTCAGGAATATGATTGGTGCTTTCCATGCAACGAGCCTCACAACCAATCCATGTGCTTCAATGGTGCTCTCAATCAAGCACTAATGGTGACAACTACCGGTGTGGAGGGCGAGGGGCAGTCAAGGAAACAGCCAACAACTAGAAACATTCCAACAGCAATCAGCCCCAAATGACACTACATTGGTGAACTGGCAAGCAGAAGATTTCTGTGGCATGAATCAGGTAGTTTCTCAAGGTGTTGCAGCCAACACAAGGTCAAAAAGGAGGAATCTGGGTGAAGAACAGCCATTAGCCCCAGCCAATCCACAACCTTCCACGGCTCCACAAATGATTGGCAAGTAGAGTCCAGTTTCAAATACACAAGGGCAGCCAAGAACAGCCCCTAGGCCAACTCAAATGCCAGCTGTTGCTACCCACGTGCAGGGAGTAAACATGCAAACCAAAGGACAACAGAGAGATTATTCATCACCATTCAGTATCATTGATCAGATGAAGAAGACAAACGTTAACATATCAATGTGGGAATCCCTATCTATCCCAGGCCAAAGAGATCTGCTGCAAGCTGCCATGAAGGATTGGACAACTTCGAATCAGCGGGTTCAGATGCAAGACAAAGTGCTTACAAATGCTGCCCAGCCTGAAGGAAGTCATGGAGGACAACAAGGTAAAATGTTGAAGCCCCCTCCTTTCTATGTTTCATTAATCATTGGGGATAAACTAGTACACAATTGCATGATTGATTCCGGGGCAAGTAGCTCCGTGATGCCCAAGCAAATAGCTGATCAGCTGGGTCTCGAATATGAAGTAATATCTAAAGGAGTAGTGCAATTGGATGGGACAGCAATAGCAACAGTTGGAGTGATTAAAAACTTGAGTCTTACCTTGCATGCATGTCCAAATGTTGTTGTCTTACAAGATGTATCAATCATAGACCTTCCACCACTCTTTGCCCTTTGCTTGTCAAGGGACTTCACAGCCAAGATTGGAGGGTATTTGTCTGCTGATTGGTCTCACATGATGTTTAGAACAAGGTATGGAACTAAGGCCACAATCAGATCTGAACCCATTACAAACTTCCATATTGAGCCTTACACCCCAAGTCAACTTAATGCCAATTGCTCAGCATTTGATCAAGAAGATCACCCTAGTACTGATGAGGCTGACACCAAGGTTGGAAGTATCCCGGACCTAACTCTTGATGAATGGGAAAATAAGATACATGCTTTTGATCCCTATCAAGAAGTAGAAGAATCTGAGCTGGGAGTCTATTGTATACACGAAGAAAATCAACCTGTTCCTAGCATCACCAAGCCAAGCCATAATGATGACAACGAGGTATGGCAGCTGTTTTTTGACGGATCAAGGAGTAGGCAAGGTGCAGGAGGTGGAGCCATGCTTGTTTCACCCCAAGGAATAAAGTACTATTCATAGCTTTTAGATTTCAATTTGCATGCTCCAATAACACTGCTGAATATGAAGCCTTGGTGCAAGGGATGCATTGGGCAATCAAGAGAAAAATAAAGAATCTGCAAGTCTTTGGGGACAGTGAATTGATTGTAAATCAGGTCAAGGGACGGCATGCTGCCAAGAATGATCTACTCAGGTGCTACAAGAACAGGGTGTGGGACCTCATGGAATATTTTGAAGGTTTTGGCATCGAATCCATTCCCAGGAAAGAGAATCAAGCTGCTGACAGGCTTGCAGCAGTAGGGGCAGCCTTTGACATTACGAAAAGCATTCAACAAGACAAGGTACAAGCCAAACATCCACGTGATTGTGAGGCCTTCAGTGCCGGATAACAATGTCAGTTGGCAAGTGTTTGAGAATGACCAGCAAATTGTCAATTTCCTACAAGAAGAAGCTGAGTTCTCTGCCAGGAATCAAGACAAGTTGCATCAGTAGTATGGTGACCAAGTGGTGCAGTTGAGAACTAACAAATTACCAAAAGGCCTCATAACCTTGGAGTCAATCTTCAACCCGAATGATCAGTTCCGGAAGGAGAAGGCAAACATTCAAGTAAAGGGTGAGGATTCAGAGCCTATTTTAGTGGAAGAAGGCAAAACATTGCAGATTGGCAAAGTAAGTACCTCACAAGAGAAATCTGATTTTTGTTCAACTTTGCCAAGAATTTCCAGATGTCTTCGCTTGGAGCTATGAAGACTTGAGAGGATTCAATCCAAATTTGGCACAACATACCATAGAATTGGATCCAGATGCTAAGCCCATCAGGCAGAAGCAGAGACCAGTCAACCCTCACATTGAGCCTCTGATGAAGAAAGAGCTAAATAAGCTAATAGAGGCAAGCATTATATTCCCGATCAAGCACTCAAGCTGGGTTGCTAACTTGGTTCCGGTCAGGAAGAAGAGCAGAGAAATCAGGTTGTGTGTGGACTTCCGAGACCTCAATAGGGCATCTCTCAAGGATCATTATCCACTCCCTTCCATGGAGCAAATATTGCAAGTAGTATCCGGTTCAGAGAGATTCTCTCTCCTAGATGGCTACTCAGGGTATAATCAGGTGATGGTAAAAGAAGAGGACCAATTCAAGACAGCCTTCACAACTAAATGGGGCACGTATGCTTACAAGAAGATGCCATTTGGGCTGTCCAACACTGGTGCTACCTTTCAAAGGGCAATGGACATGGCATTCAAGGGCTTGATCAACAAGATAGTGTTGATATACCTTGATGACATCACTGTATTCTCCAAGAATGCAGCAGACCATCTCTTTCACCTCAGGCAAGTGTTTCAGAGGTGTAGAAAGTTCGGAGTGTCTTTGAACCCCAAGAAGTGCATCTTTCTTGCACATGAAAGAAAGCTCCTTGGCCATATTGTCTCAAAAGAGGGACTGGCAATTGACCCAGAGAGAGTTGAAGCCATAAGAGCACTGCCATTGCCAAGTCACAAGAAGGCTCTTCAAAGCTTCTTGGGAAGGATCAATTTTGTCTGCAGGTTTTATCCCAGATTTTGCAGCCCTTGTCAAGCCCATCACCAAAATGTTAAAGAAGAGCATGGCTTTAAAGTGGACAGCAGAAGGCAAGGAAAGTTTTGAGGCAATCAAAGAAGCTATCTCTCAAGCACCAGCTCTCATCAACCCAGAATTCTCCAAGGATTTCATCCTCTATGCATTTGGAGGTGATGACACTATCTCTGCCATTCTGGTACAGCAGAACAAAGATAATGATGAGCAGCTGATTGCCTTTTTCAGCCAGATCCTAGACGACTGCGAGGTGAGGTACTCTTTTATTGAAAAGCATGTACTTGCAGTAATCAGAAGCTTGAAGAAATTCAAGCATTTAGTCTCAAACAACAAGGTCCAGTTGCTGGTCTCACATGCTGGAGTTAAAGACTTCCTCCTCAACAAGGATTTGAATGAGAAAAGGGCAGGTTGGATCACCCGTGTCATGGAGTATGACATTGATATCAAGATCACCAAGCTGGTAAGAGGGAAAGGACTGTGTGAGCAACTGGTTTTGGGGAAGCAAAAGGAAGTATGCAACGAAGAAGAGGCTGTTTTGACAGTCCAGGACAATCATCAGCCAAGTGGCAATCAAGAAGGAGATGATGCTTCCCCCACTCCTTGCTGGACCCAAGATATTATGCACTTCCTAGGTACAGGCCAGTGCCCCCTAGAGATGAACAAGACCCAAAGGAGACACTTCAGGTTGTAGGCTGTTCCGTATGCCATTGTTGATGGAGTTTTGTTCAAGAAAGACGTGAATGGAGTGCTGCTGAGATGCATTAGCACAGATTAGATTCAAAGGGTGTTGGAAGAGTTTCATGGTGGACCAGCTGGTGGCCATTTTGCACCAAGAGTGACAGCTCTAAAAATCATGAAGGCTGGTTATTATTGGCCTAAAATCTTCAGTGATTGCTATGCATGGATCAAGAGGTGTAAGAATTGTGCATTCTTCACAGGAAAAGAGAAGTTTGCTGCCCTTCCATTGCATCCAATCTCAGTTGACCAGCCATTCATGCAATGGGGTTTGGACTTCATTGGAGTCATTAACCCCAATTCAAGCCAAGGGCATAAATGGATTTTGACAGCCACCGACTACTTCACCAAATGGACAGAAGCAGTAGCACTCAAAGAGGCAAATGAGTATAGCATCCTAGACTTTTATGAGGGAATAACAACCAGATTTGGTGTACCTGCCACAATAATCTCTGATAATGCATTGGCATTCATTGGATCTAAGGTGACTGAGTGGGCCGTCAAGAATGGTATTTACCTGAGCACTTCATCAAACTATTACCCTCAGGGTAATGGCCAGGCCGAGTCTACAAACAAGAACTTGTTAAGGATCATTAGGAGAACTCTTGATGAGAATCAGAAGTCTTGGCATACCAAGCTAAAATCAGCCTTATGGGCTGATAGGATCACTCCCAAAAGATCCACAGGTAACTCTCCATTCAAGCTTGTCTATGGAAGAGAGGCAATCTTACCCATGTCACTTGAGTTACCAACATTGGAACTCATGAAGCAGCTGGAGTTACTTGAATTTGAGCCCATGGAGGTGAGGTATGCAGAGTTGATGGAGCTGCAAGGGATCAGAAATCAGGCATCCCAAGCAATGGAAAAAGATCAAGCTTTGATCAAGAAAACCTTTTATAGAAAGGCCAAGGATAGATCTTTTCAAGTTGGAGATCTAGTGTTGAAATGGGATGTGGACAGAGCAAAACCGGGAAGGCATTCAAAATTTGATGCCATTTGGAGTGGCCCATACATGGTCATGAAGTGCAAGAGCAGCAATGCTTTCCAATTGGCCTCATTAGATGGTGAAGAACTGCAGATTCCAGTAAATGGAATCTATCTCAAACATTGCTACTGAAAATAAAAGGTTCACCCTTGTAAATATTAGTCTAGATTTCAATTCCTCTAAGTGCGTATGCACATTGTCTTGTTGTAGTTAGGTTTCAGTTTCCCTAAGTGCTTTGGCGCAGGTTTTGTCGCTCCTTGATTGAGTTTTTTACAGTTCAGTGTGCTCTCGTAGAGGGAGTTGCAGTATCAGGCTCATTTCAGGTCATTACTTATGACTCCATGCCCAATGGATTGCTAAAAAGGCCACTGATCTTCTCACCTAGCAGGTAGGTGACCCCGTTGAGTCACCAAATTGTTATCCAAATTTCACCCCCCAGGGTTGAATTGATAACATGCATCAGATTCTTAAGTCCCAGGCATGTTTCTAAAAAGAACTGAGCTCTGAGGAGAATGCGAGAAAGTTGTAGAAAATAAGCCTGGACCAGAAAAAAAAATTGTGAAAATCGGCCAAGTCCTTGTCCTAGGGACAGTTGGGACATTCGGGACGCAAGGCGCGGATCGGCCGAAAAAGCCTCCAGGCGGCCCAAACAGAAAAGGGACATCTGGGACAAATGGACGCGAAATGCCCGAATCGGCTGTAAAAATTTGTCCAAGTCCTTTACCGGAGAGCAAGCGGACAAGAGTGCGCGGAGGACACGATCCGGCCGGTTCGGCCGAAATAGGAAACTTCGGCATCTGGGCCAAACTAGGAAACTGTCCTAAACAGCACAAGGGACAAGTGGGACAAAGGGACACGCGGGACGCGGATAGCCGAAGGAGCCGAAAGCCAATCAGATCACGCCACGTGTCACCGGCAGAAAAGGGACGAGGAAGCCCATTTCAGGGAGGATCAGAGGATTCTGTCCCGTGAAGCACTGGGACATCCGGGACAAAAGGACGCGGTGGACGTGAAAATCCGGCAGGCCCGTGGACAAATCACAGCATGACACGTGTCGCCAAGGAAAAAGGTCCAAAAGTCAAAGGGGTGAGTTTTCGAGCACTGATCCGAACCAATGAAATAGTGCCACGTGTCCAAGTTTAAGGGGCCCACAAGAAAATCCAGCGAAAAGGTGGAGAGAGGGAATTGCTCAGCGAACTAGAGCCTGCCACGTGTCATCCAGATGGCAGAGCACGGGAAAAGAAATTTAAAAATCCGTTTTCACCTGTTTTGTGCCCTAAATCTTCAGATCATCATATCTTTCGATCCAGAGCTCGGATTTGCACGTTCTTTATATCAACGGAAAGCTGTTGAAATTCTCTACATGATTCTGGGATCAATCTTGCATTTTGGTGTAGTTTGGAGGGATAAAATTAAGAAAACGTCTCTGATGCGTGGTAATGCTTCAACAACCAACTTTAATGTAGCAGACAGCTCGCCGCTCCTGTTAGACAGCCCGCCGTTTTGCCAGGATCCACCGCTTGGATCATAATGAGATGATTTTAAATGCTACCAAGAAGTGGTTGGGTAGATTCTGGATTTCCTCTCTCTTCCTCTCTCATTTCTTGATATATATTGTAAAGAGGAGCTCCTTTAAGAGGGTCAGACATTCTTGTTTTGCATCCTCCCTTCTTCCCTCGCTTGCAAGAGAAATTGTGGAGCTTTCAAACCTCCCATATGGGTTGTAATGCCAGTCTTTTGCCTCTTGGCCACTGCAATGTACTGTATTGACTTTTGAGCAATAATATATGTGTTGTGATTGATTCTCAACCCTCTCATGTATTCATTGCTGTCATTTTGATCTCTTATTGCAGTTTGGTTACCTGTGCATGGTGTTTGTATTGCATCTATGTGGTCTGTGTTAAATTTGCAAAACAAGTGTCTAACATTCCTCGGTGCATCACCTTTGTAGTTTAGGTTTTATTCTATGCATTTTCTTACCCTGTCTCCTTGGCAAGTTAGATTAGGTTTTAGCAAACCCTCTGCATTTTTTGTGTGCATCTGAACAGAGGAATAGGAACCAGCCTTCTCTGGAGAATCTTTTCTCATCTTTACAAGTCCCACACTTGGAGAAAGGATTCCATGTTGTGCAATCACACTGGATGCCTGAACATCAACCTAGAAGCCTGATTTGCATCCAGGGGTGCTGTGAGTCTGCAACAACACAACTCAAACAAAATTTGTGTCCCCTCAAATTATTATCTTAAAGGGAATGGTTAAATTGATGGAAGAATTTTATAGGCTCAGAGAAGTTGCTGATGAGAATAATACTTTGAAGGAAGAACAAAAGATGCTCAAAGATAATTTTGTTACTGTCTGCAGGTTCTATGATCAAGTTCTTTCATACAGGCCCCCATCTAATTTTTACACACTTTTTTGAAATAACAATTCCTAAAATGATAGATCTATAGAGTCCGTGTTATGTAAGACATCGAGTTCGATGATGAAATGTATTTTTTTGGTGCATATACATCAGGAAATGATGTTGAAAAAATGTTACTATGTGAATTTTATGTTCACAAGTTTCTTGTTCTTGAGAAGATTGATATCCCCATAAATCTCTATGTAGGTAAAGTAAAAATATGGGAATTTATCTCCACTCTAAGGCACAAGTCCGAATGGAGGGAACATTTTTTCAAAAAGAATATACTATAGGCCTCTTAATGAGGCCTGATCCTCTTACCCCCATTCGGTTTTTCAATAGATTTTGGTCTAAAGTATATTGTTTATGATTGGTAGACTGGTAAAAATATATTCTCAGAACTTGTGTGAGAAATTTTAGGGAGCAAGAAATCCCAATGTTCAATAACAATTTCCTTTCCTATTAATTAATGTATCAACTCCTTGCAAAAGTAACATGATACAAGATAATTCAACAAAAAAGTGGGCGGTATGAGAGCACACCCCAAAACCATGAACAAACTAGGCTAATCCTAGGAAAACCAACAAAACAACTTAACAAACTTCAAAACTATGTTGTTGTAGCAAAAAGTTGACCAGCAGATGGAGGATCATGATCATCTGGCCAACCAAGACTAGGAAAATCTTTACCAGTGTCTGACACTTCCCAACTAGAGCCCGGGGGGTCTTCATCTTCATTGTCAGTAGCAACCCATGTGGGGGAGATGGCCAAGAGCCATCCATGGGAACTTATCCAACAGACGGAGGCGGAGGCGGGAGGCTCCACCCATCATGGGTGCATGGCTCAGAGGCAACAGGCGAGCCCCAACCAAGTTGAATAAGCTAGCGGGGGGGAGCCCCAACCCTGGTGGTGAGCTATGGGGGAGATAAACTTCTTCGTGCGTTGATTGTGGAGACCAGCAAGCACGGCTGAAAGAGCACCACTGGAACAATCCGACGACCACCTCGGGGACTACCAGCCATGGGGTGGAGAGAGCACAAGAGGGTGAAGGTGGTTCCTGAGCAACATTATAGGGGCATCACCACAATGATGCGCAAGAGGGTCTAGAGGTGCTCCACCTCAAGGGCCACCTTATTCGCTTGCACTTGTATCTACAGCAACACATTGGAGATAACCACCAACTTATTATAAATAGAGAAATGTTGATCAACTTTAGCATTAGAAAATAAAAATGAATTCCTTTCTTTCCATAACCAAAAAAGAATTTCCCCTCTGAAAGCATGCCAAATCTGGGAAAACATGTGGGGTAATATGGGATTATCTCCTAAAAGAATATGTTTCCAGGTAAAACACTCTGGCCAGAATGGGAGAAAGAATGAATGAATCCAATTCCAAGCCCGTTGGGCTTTGCAAAAAAACCAAAACAGGTGTGATAAGGTTTCCAAGTGCCCACAGAAAGGGAATTTGGGAGCCAAGACACCAATTTGAACCAGATGGGCACCAATCAGGAGACCTTGATGTAACATACACCAAAAAAAGTGCACAATTTTAGGTTCAAGACAAGCATACCAGACTGTGTCGAATCTCCTTCTCCAACTAGAAGGGGAGGAATGAAGCCCCCACTGAGTGTTGAGATTTTCGACCATGGGAAGATGCGAAGAAAGCCAACGATATCCTTTACTAGCCAAATAGTTCCAGAATGGGGTGTTCATGAACCATTTCCAATCCATCCACCAAGGACGGGAGGAACACAAAATTTTTGTGGCTCATATGATCAGGAACAGAAGAGATGATGTCAGTGATACTAGCATGATCATGCATAGCAAGTTTGAATCAAGTTTTTAGCTCATTCCAAGGACACCAAGATTGGATACGCTTGCAATAAAGGTCCTGAATGGAACAAATTCCTCACTTGAAGAGCTTGAGTGCAGGAATTCCAAGGGACCTCTGCAAGACATCGATCTTAGACTTGAATGACAAAAGACCACCACAAGGAGTGTTGGTTGACAGAGAGGCCATTGCGAAAACCATTTCCTTTCCATTGAAGCCATGGTTTGATTTTCTCCCATGCTTTCCAAATACTTTTGAGAACAAAAGTGCCAACCACTTTGATAGGAACAAGAGCAATGAGGAGATTGGAAAACCCTAAACCTTTCCAGGTTGGGAGGCCATAAGGGGAACCCTCCTCAATGCCATGTCACAAGAGCACTTTCCAAGCTTCTTGTCCTTCAATACTGTGAATTATCCATTTGGCACAAAGTGTCTTCCCTTGATGCAAGATATCAATAAGGCCCATCCCTCCAGAGTCACAAGGAAGACAACAAGTCTCCCAAGTGACTCTGTGGAACCCTTTTCCAAAGGAGGCATTGGCCCAGAGAAAATATTTGAGAAGCTTTTCCAACTTCTGCACATATGATTTGGATGGCACCCAACAAGAAGAGTAATACACATGAGTGGCTTCAAGGACTTTTGAGCAAATATGGAATTTACCTGCTAAGGACAGTGGTTTGGTGATCCAGTATTCCAGATTTTTTGCCACACATTGGACAACATACTGCCATAGAGCTCCGCAGGTGATGCTTGAAAGGCAAAAAGGGAATGCCAAGAAATTTAAACATCTCACCATGGCCTAACATTTTCCAATCATAAGAATCCAGCAAGGGGGGCGGGAGGAAGGATTGCCTGTAACATTGCGTTTTTTGCCATTGAATAGAAGAACCAGAAGCCAAACAGAAAATATCCAGGCATTGCATGGCATTGTGGATGTTGCTTTCATCCTCAATTAAAGTAAGGAAAGAATCATCTACAAAGTGGCCATTGAGTAATTGGGAGTTATCCATAGAAGGCAACTCAATTCCCCTGACAAGCCCTTGGGATTTGGCTTTGGCAAGCAGATATCCAAAACCTTCCTCCGCGAGAACATAAAGAGCAGGTGCTAAGGGGAAACCTTGTCATAAGGATCGAAAGAGGCCAAAAGGCTTTGAACTATGGCCATTAATGGTGATTTGGGTCGAGGCATTGAAAAAAGCATTTTGACAGATTCAATGAAAATAGGGCCAAATCCCAAAGCATGAAGCATGGCAGAATAAATGGCCATTCTATCCTGTCGTAGGATTTCTCAAAGTCTATTTTCATGAACATGGCCGACTGGTTGGATTTATTTGCCCATTCCATGCCCTCCCAAATGAAAATGATATTTTCTAGAATGTAATGCCCCTGGATGAAACCAGTCTGCTCTGGTTGTATGATGGTGGGAAGAATATGGCACAACCGAATCGCAAGGGCTTTAGCAATAATCTTGTAGGAGACATTAAGCAAGGTGATAGGTTGCCAATTGGTAATTAGCTCAGGGTCTCCAGGTTTAGGGATGAACTTGATATTCCCTTTATTGATGTGAGTGCCAAGCGACTAGTTCTGGAAGCCTTCAAGATAGACCTGATGGAGGCCAGTGCCAACAGTATCCCAAAGTGATTTATAGAATTTGCATGGGAAGCCATCACATTCGGGAGCCTTATCATTAGCCATTTGCATGGCCGCCTCATGCAGGTCATCAAGGGTGAGCATGTGGTCATAGGAAATCTTCTAAGCTAGAGAGTTTGCATGACACAACGGCCAAACATTGGTCAAGAGCCACATGTCGCTCATCTGAGGGAGCTTGAGCTTGAAAAACTAGCTTGTAATGGTTGAAAAAGGCCTAAAACATAAGTTGGGGGTCCATAACCCTAGTTTGCCATCACAAATGGCACAAATTTGCTGAGAAGAATGTTTGGCTTTGAGGGAAAGAAAAAATTCTTTTGAAACATGATCCCCCACTTTAAGCCAGTGAAGACGGGCACAGATTTGAGCTCCCCGAGCATTGTAGTTGTCTGCAATTTGGATTTTCTGACAAAGCTCTACCACCTGGAGTTGCAAAGTTTTAGAAAAATTATTTCCTTCAAGTGCCACCACCACTTGGCTAAGAGTGGAGGAGGTAGTGGAGTATGAATGATGTCAAATTTTGGCCAGTTGTCGACCATAGATTCTAAGGAATCTGGTCGTCCTAGTCATAACATCCTCCCACCATTGGGTCCAGCTGGAACACATAGGTGGATGATAGTTTTGGAAATGATGTGGCCAAGGAGATAAATTCCACACTCACTTGATGTGATTGAGAGTGGGTCCATGTTCCATCAAGGCAGTATTGAGAAAAAACTGACCTTTATGACAAAAAGGTCACCTATCTTGCCAAGTGATACGAAATCATATGGGGGAGTGGTCCGAAAGGATGAAATCTGGCATCACTTCCACAAGCAAGGAGTAAATGTTGTCAAACTCAAAAAAATATTGAGTTGACAACATGGCTCTGTCGAGCCATTTGAGAACCCGATCTGATCCACCTCGGAGATTGGACCAAGTAAACCATGCTTCAGAGGTGGGAGTGCGAGAGGCGTTAGGGTCATAAAACCCAAATGTATTGTGCATATAGAACCACACCTCCCTTTCGTGAGTTGTCCATCACATAGGTAGGTGCCCATACTTATCAGAGGGAAACTCCACCATATTAAAGTCATTGTATACAACCCAATAAGCATCAGGAATTGCATTAGCTATCCACCTCCAAAGATTGGCCCTTTCAGCCGCATCATTAGAGGCATAAATGTTGATGAAGCCAAAAGGGTGACTGTCAATATTAAATAAGGCCCAGATGGCATGATTGGTGGGGTCGACACCATGGTCCATAAAAAAAGGCTTAGGATCAAAAGGGATATCAAACCCCCATGCCCCAATCATGATTACTGCAAAATGTTAGGTTTTCAGGCCAGATGGATTTACAAACCATCGCCAATTGAAAACTTGTAACTTTCACTTCCTGCAAACACAACACATCTAAATTGGCAATTTTTTGACAAGCATTGCAAACAATATACTTGTGGTTGGAGTCTGTAAGACCCCGCACATTCCATGACATGCAATTCATGGTAAATAGTGGTCAAGGGCCATACCATCCTCATCCAAGCCATCCAAGGCATCAAATTGATTTTACAAAATTGAGCATTATTGTGCTTCAAGAAATCCTGCAACTCAACTTTCCTTCGCCCGTCATATTCTCTATTGTACTCCTCTACAAAATCCACACTGTGAGCTAGGCTATGATCCCATGGAGTGGTGAGAAGGACTTTGGGCCCTGTGGACCAGTTGTTAAAAACAACTACAAATTCAGAAGAGTCGAGGAAATTCAGATGGGATTTGTTGGTTCCATGAGAACCGAAGCCACCTTGGGCGTGTTGGAGAACTTAGGCAAGGGGACAAATGAGTCATCAGAAACCAACTCCTTGAGATTGTTGGCCAATGGGTTTGTTCCTTAACAGCTGGCTCACTCAAGCCATTGGTGTCGGGGACCTTGGTCTGAGTTGGTTTGTTCTTATTTTTCCGCCCTCCAACCGTTTTCCACCCTCCCTCCTGAGGGGGTTTGGCCGATTCAGAAACCACCTTAGGCATTGGGTGGTTGCACGAAACATAGAGAGGACAATCCTTGATCTTATGATCAGAGGCCTGACACCGAAAGCAAGTGTTAGGAAAGTTAATGTATAAAATACACTGGGAGTATCTAGTATCTCCCATTTGAATCTCCACGAACTCTTTCAGCTCTTGCGAGAGGTCGACTTCAACACAGATGTGTTTCTGTTGCCGGGCGCTATAAAAGTGTTGAGGTATGCAAACAACTCGCCCTATAGAAGAAGCGATTTGATGCAGGAAATGGACACACGGCAATGGAAGGCCAAGGAAATTCGACCCAAATGGGCACTTTGAGAGTCACATATTCAGAAGACCAAAAATTCTTTGGTCCATGGAGAGAGAACCAAAAGAGAGTTACACACATACCAAGTGGAGGAGCAGTTCAATATGGCTGGGGCATGTGATGGGTCAGAAAAATGGAAAAAGAAAAAACCTTTGGTCATGTTCTGAACACTCTCAGCTAGATGCCGTGAGTGGCCCAGGCCGAGTTAACCCGTGATTTTAGCATGCTTTTAGAGGGGATGTGACCCACAAAATACCCAATAAGGCAGAACTGTTCTAACCACTGGCATGCAACATTAAACTCAGGAACAGGTAAAATAACATCAGGGGGAGATTCATTACCTCGTGGAAGACGTTTGGGATGAACTTACGGGGGAATTTTGGTGGTGGTGCCATTATTTGAGATTGCAATGTTTACTATAATTAATATATTAGAGATAAGGGTTGACAACATATAATCTTTGATATAATTGATATATTAGAGCCCGTGTCCTTAAAAGAAGGGCTTGACAAAAATAATATAGTAGGGAAAACTCTACTTAAAATATATTTTTTATTAATTTTTTAAAAAAGGAAAACAACCAAATTTGATAGTTGTTGTTTTAAAAAGTAACATCATGTCAAGTCTCTAATGTAATCAATATTATTGTCTTTTTTTTAATTTCCAGGGAAATGAACAATCGTTATTAACTACCATGAAGTTTGGTATTTGATACCAGAAAGGTACCATTATAACTCCACAACGTTTTGGTAAATTTAGCCTTAAATAAAGGAGGCCCACAAAAATGTAGGTTTCGACATTGCCATCCTTAATACAATCGACACTTTAGAGGTAAGGACTAACGGTACACTTCTTCATTAACATATTGTAATAAAATACCTATGTCTAGATAAATTGAAAGACACATAGGTCTCTATATTTTTTTTTGTTTGGACCTGAGTAATATAGCTATCAACATCTCTTCCCATGTTACAAAGAACATATAGTTGATTACAACACAATGAGTAGTACACATCTATATCAAGGCCATTCTTTAGTTAAACAACTAGGGGGAATCTAGGAACAACTTTGGCCCCATTAACTTGACATCCATTATGATATATTTAGAGGACTTTGTACCTTGGTGAATGACTAGACACACCTTTTATTCTATGGTCCTCACTATTAGATTACGACCCCTTTCAATAGTCTATATAATTTAAATTATATCACTTTTTTTAAAAAATGTATTGGTTTGAACATTCCATAAACGTGATAAAAAAACCTATATACCTATTACTTAAATAAAAAATATTTTCAATTAATATATGTAAAAAACTGGAATCACGCCCTTACGTCACATTAACAAAACCATCCAAACATTATTTAAAAAATAACATGAAATTAAAAGCGAAGGATTTTTTCATTGCAAATCTCTCTCCATTAATTGGGTTTGGTATATGACTGGATGAGAGATACAGGGAGAAAATGCAGAGTTTAATGTCAACTACTGGAAAACCCAAGTGGAGCAGAGGTAGCTGTCTAACAGTGATTCTGTGAGAGAGTCCTATTTATTGAACAAACTATCGGTGATTCTAAATTCATATGTACTTTTTTCCCCTCTTTTTTGCAGTAGATATGGAGTTTGTAGATGAATGAATAGCTTTGTCTCAGGAAATTATTTGGTTCACAGTTGAGGAAATGATATAAAATCAAACTATCATTTATTCAACACTACAAACGCACGCTAGCAATTAGTCACACTTTAATTTCATAAACTCATAGAAATGTGAGGTGTGCTTAAATAAAAATCTCTATATCAGACAATAACACGGCAGAATGCCTCTGGACCTACATTGACTAGTTTCTATCAGTAGAATGCCTCTGTCTGGCTGTGCTTAGTGGTGCAAAATAGCTGAAATATATGTTTGTCGGCACCTCATTGTTGATTCTTTAATTTAAACTTTTATTTTTTTTATTATTTTTAAAAGAACATCATTTTAAATACCTATTAGTGCTGTTTTTAACGTTTTATCTTTTTGGTTGTACAAAGTTTTGGGATCCTTTTAAAGCCCTGTATATTTACCCACAAAAAACAAATAAAAATTGTGCCTATACCTTCCACAAATCTAATCAGAGCTGCAAACCACATACTTAAGAGGACATGTCGGCCTTAAAACAGGATATGACTTCTTTGCATAATTTAGAAACAAGAAAACGAAAACCAGACAGGTATCGCGAGTATCAAGCGTCAAGTGTGATGACGATGCGGTTGCCATTTCCAATACAGTGGCCTCGCGCCTTGAGCTCTGCTACCTCTACAAACACGCACAGACAAATCCTGATGATGGGAGGGGGTCCTCGAACTTTTCCAGGCGGAGTCAGCAAGTGGCAGTGGAAAAAAATGCAGGACAAGAAAGCCAAGCAGATTCTCAAAGCCCGCCTTGTTCGAGAGCGCCAGCTCTATGAAATGCGGAAGCGAGCCGAGCTTAAATCCGTCGACCTCCACAAGCCCTGGGAAAAATCTTCCACTGCTCCCACTCTCTTTGCCGTCCGAGCCGACGATCAGCTCCAGGCCATGGCAGATAGGTTTCGCAAGCGCGGCGCGGTCGATCTCTGGACCGATCGAGATGGACCCAATTCTCACTTCATCACGGTGGACGGAAAACCCTCCGTTAGGGTTTTCCCCAAGGACGCCTCCACACACACACAACCCTACTCCAGGTACACTCCTACTCTTCCTCATCATCAACATCAACAACAGCAACAATCAAACAAACATTCCAAGCCCAGGAGAGGGAAATCACAACCACACACCCGTTCTAATAACCTGGAGGATAATGGCCCTAACCCTTCCATGGCTGCGCACTCCAATTCAGCATTATCTTCCAACTCAGGGAAGGGTGATTATATTTATCCTTCCAAAACAAAGGCAAATCAAAAAATGAAACCTTCCATTGTTGCCCACTCCATTGCAGCATTATCTTTCAACTCACGGGAAGGTGATTATAATCAGCTTCCCCTGAGAAAGGAAAATCACAAACTGAAACCTACCATGGTTGCCCACTCCGTTTCAGCATTATCTTCCAACTCAGGGAAGGGTGATTATAATTATCCTCCCAAAACAAAGGCAAATCAAAAAATGAAACCTTCCATTGTTGCCCACTCCATTGCAGCATTATCTTTCAACTCACGGAAAGGTGATTATAATCAGCTTCCCCTGAGAAAGGAAAATCACAAACTGAAACCTCCCATGGTTGCCCACTCCGTTTCAGCATTATCTTCCAACTCAGGGCAGGGTAATAGTAATTATCCTTCCAAAACAAAGGAAAATCGCAATCTGAAATCCGCAAAAGATTCGGCACAGCAGGGAGACCGACATAAAAATCATGAAGAGGTGTATGGCACCGATTCTCCTGATTTTGTAATCGAGCCCCCTTATGCTGATAGAGAAGACTACTCTCACAAAAGAAAAGTACACATTCCCAAGAGTGGAATGCAAACTTTTGCAGGTTTTAATTTATCAAAGCATTCAAGGCAAAGACTCAGAGAGTCTTCTTATAAATCCAGGATGGACGCACACTCACGACCACATTCAATTTCCAGAGCAATTACTGCATAAGGGCCAAAGAACGCTGAGATTCTTCATTCAGTGGTACATGTACAACACCTGCTTCCAATTTGTACTGCTAAGGTTACAAAATCCATGTGCCATTATAAGATTTAGCAATCGAAGTTTTCAAGGGCAATGGGTTGCTACAAACTTATAGCTAATCACGAATGAAAGCAGCATTTGTAAGTTTACTAATGTTTTCAGGAAAAAATTTAGAAAAATAAATACTTTGATTTATTTATTTCTGACTCCAATATAGTCTCATATATTTTCTACTATGGTCCCCAACATCATGCTTCCTTGGATGGCCCTAGTGGCTATTGCCAATCCAAAAGACAGATATTTGTGATTTTTATATGTCGAAAGCCAAAACAAGGAACAATGATCAAGCACGACATAAATGTAATAAACCTGGTAATCTGAACTTGTAATAAGCGTGTTGATTCAAGGTTACTTTCACATATCTATCAACAACTGACAATACTTAAAACTATAAAGTCTAGGGAGGAACTGTCCAGAGGAAAAAACTCAAAATTCCCCTCATTCCATGCCAATTTGAGTTTTTTTGTCTATGTGCAGGTGTGTAGTTTTTCTAATCAATTCCAGTGCATGCGTTTATGAAATGTCATTAGCATATGTTGCTATGATAAAAAAATTTGTTTTAAATATTATTTGTTGTCATGTTTTATGCCTCAAGCCACAAAAATTTGAAGCAATGCCGCTAAACTTTCCAGAGAAATCCCACGGATCTGTAGTATGATGCACTCAAAGAGAGAGAGAGAGTATTTCTGCCAAACAAACCACATTCTCATTGTATTAATCTTCAGGGTTACCAACACTCTGATTACCTATGCTAAGCGTCCCTCCAGACATATGACCTAAGCTGATTTTTCTTTTTATAAGGCAGTCCATTACATGGATTTCTTCAAGTTAAGGACATAAATGTTTCTTTAAATCCTCTTAGTTTAACTTGTTAAAAAACTCAATAAAAATCATTCCATTTTAGAGAACATTATTGTGAAAATCTTGTTTTCTATTGTTTTAATGTGAACAAAGACGATAATAAGATTTAATGTCTAAATAAATGTAATATTGTCCTAAACTCAGAGGTTTTAAAAAGTTAAAAAATCAAACTGGAAGGCGACTTTGACAGATTATTGTTTATGCTTCGGCATGGTCTTATCTTTCTTATGTCGTGACTGTAATATGACCATGTTCCTATCTTATAACATGGTCAACCAATAGCCATGCTTCTTGAACTCTCCAACAGCTCTATCCAAAATGTGAATACCACATTAATCAACTTCTTTTTCAAGATATAGCAAGTTTAGATTTGCAGTATCTTCTATAAAAACACCCAAACCACGGATTAGATTTGTAGCAGTGTTTTAATGTCTATTAGGATAATGTACACAATTGGGTACAACTGCAGGTTTCGGGTCTTGTGTCTATTGTGATTTTTCTAGATTCAGTATGCCTCTTCGTAGCACAAAATGGAGCTAGACCTGCAACTGTGAATGTGGGTGCTCTTCTAGCCTTCCATACGCCATCAGAAGGGTGGGAAAAAAATCCTTTGAGTTAACATAAGAAGATGTCAGTAATGATGATATTGAGCTCATGGAATTTAACTTGTACTCACCATGATGGACTCCAACTACAGTGCTTCTGTTGGCACTTCAGCAAGTATGCTATCTCCAGGGTATTGATTTTTTGAAGTAGCACTGTAAATTGTTTTAAAATTTAGTTATATTTATGAATACGGGATGATGTGATTTTGGCCAAATTCAAACTTGGTTTTTTATTGGTTAAGACAAGGACCGCAATTCTCTGTTTCCATAGAAGGCATCTACAAACAGGAAGATGACTAGCCAAATCTACGAAAACATTGAAGGAAGAAATCACATTAATTCTCACCGAGTTACCAAAATAGGTCAAAAGGTTTATGAGAATGCATTGAACTACTATAAACGATAATTAGGGAGAAATTACTCCAACCAAAACCCTAGCTCTGGACCAATACCGAAGCTAGAGGGAGATACCCAAACATTGATGCCAAAGAACCTAGAATTTAAAATTAATTTTGTGGATTATCATGTAATCATTACAGAATCTGTCCATTTTGATTTTGTCTTTACCATGAGCTCTCCATTTAGATGGGTTTTTGTTCAACTGGCATTCTATTGTGATGTTTTACAGATTTTTTGCACTATATTTTTATATTTTATATTCCCCACTAAAGGATATCATCTGGTGAAATTGAAAATATGTCACAATGAAGGTGACTATCCTGTGCAAACATTGATTGTTGTTTATTAGCTCTCAACAGTAAACCCCAGTATAATATATCTCTGTACTTTTCTAAAGTTGAATGATTTGTATATTTTTTTGGTAAACGGATTGTTTAAACTTTAATAGTTCTTTCATATAAGACCATACAATGTTTCTCTCCCTTAAAACCTTCAAAACACCATTTATGTTTCCTGTTTCTGATAACACGGTCTAGAAACGCACCCCGGGGGACTATATCATATAGACACTTTCTTCAGCTTGGATAGAAAGCTGGAGGAGCATCTATTTTGCCAAAGCTACTTGGGACTCAAACCCAACCTCATTCCTTTGTCTCTCATGTCCTTCTGGTAGGCAGACAAAGGTGAGGCTTTCAAAGATATAGTTCTTTAGGTTTTCTCTAGAGATTTTGCCACCAAAAATTAGGTTGGACAAGGTTCACTACAACCTTTGTGAAAGAATATGATTATAATTGTTCACAAATCATCAAAAGGCAATGAGATTACCAAATACATCATTTAAATCTTTCCACGGATTTTTGTAAGGCATCTCCAAGTTAAGTGTGTAAAGGAGCAAAACAAAGACAAACAATAATGCAGAACAAGTAAAACTTAAACAAGGGTATCATTGTATTGTTCTATGGAAAAGCAGTGAACCCGCCAGCTACAACGTTTAGAGTTTCATGCAAAAAAAATTGGAGACCAACAAGCTTTCTCATGAATTGTAATACCCCTTAATTGTTGGTTACCTAATTACTCTTATTGTATTCCTCTCTACTGTGTAGGAACACTGCAGAAGGATGCAGGGGTTGCCCTCGAGGCATCAGAAGAGAAGTAACATGAGGAGAAAGTTGCAGAAGAATTGCGCAAGGAGTGGAGTGCAAGAGGAGAAACAGAGGAGAATGAGATCCAAGTCGATCTCAAAGGAGAAGGCGAAGTGGAAGTTGCCAAGGAAGATGTGTGCGGTGGAATTGAGTTGGTTAAGAGGAGAGAAGGAAAGTGGCACGAAGCCCCAGGAGGAGTGTGTGCGAGAAGAAAATGCAACTGGAAGAAGAGAAAGTGTACGAAGACTCTAGTGCACCAAGGGAGAAAAGAAGATGGTAGAGTGGCCATGAGGAAGGAGAGGAGGAGAAGTGGAGAAGCCCGCAAAATGATATTGGGCGTGACAGTGAAGACCAAGAGATGGACAGTCAACGATGGGTTTAAACCCATAAGTATGCAAGGAAGCAGATGTGTAGAGGAGAGAGGTCGTGGCAGAAAGGCAACAAAAGAAAGAAGAGAAGGGAGTGCACAAAATCAGTGTGTACAACAGAAGTTGGTGGAGAGAACAAGGGTGTGAAAGGGGGAAGTGACAAGGAAACATGAGCAAGAGAAGTACGTAGAGAGAAGCAATGCAAAAGAGATAAGTTACGACGAGAAGGTGACAGGAAAGCATCACGAGGAGAAGAAAGGAAAGAAGTGGGCAAGGAAAGAGAAGTAAATCCCGGAAGGCTTTTTGTGGAGGACGGACAAGGGTGAGCATGGACTCACACAAGGGAAAGTTGAAGGTGAGTGGAGACTCATAAAGCAGAAGGCTCATTGGAAAAGCCTTAGGAGGAGGACAGTTTTAGGCAAGCATACGCTTGTGCAGGAGAAAGATGATAGCGGGGAGAGACTCTCAAAGGATCAAGAAGTGAGATCCATTGGGAGGAGGGAGGTTAGGCTATGGTGAACACAAGCTCACAAGAGTGTGCGCAAGGTAGAGTGGAGAAGTCACATGAAGGTGACAAAGGGCTGGAAGAGACACCGAAAGAAGAGCCAAGGCCATAATCAAGTTCAAAGGAAGAAGGACCCAGAACTAGTTGCCTCGATTGTTCGAAGGGTGGTTCTACCGCTCACTTGTTCTACTTGAGGAGGACCTCAAGTTTTAAGTACCTCGGGTGTTTTATGATAGTGGGGAGAGACTCACAAAGGATCAAGAAGTGAGATCCATTGGGAGGAGGAGGTCAGGCTATGATGAGCAGAAGCTAACAAGTGTGCGTAAGGTAGCGCAGAGAAGACATGAAAGTGACAAAGGACAGGAAGAGATGTCAGAAGAAGAGCCAAGGTCAGAAATAGGTTCAAAGGTAGAAGCAACAAGAACTAGTTGCCTCAATAGTTTGATGGGTGGTTCTACCACTCACTCATTCTCCTTGAGGAGGACCCCAAGTTTTAAGTACCTCGGGTGTTTTACACAGGAGCATCCAGAGTCCAGTGCAATATTGCACAAATTTTCGCTATGGGTGCGCACAAGAACACAGGTGCAAGGAGTGAAGAGGAAAGTGCAACGTGCAAAAGTCGAAAGCAGAGAAAGAAGAGAAAAGAGAGAACGCACGTGCGGGATTTTTGAGAATGTGTGGGAAGAATAGCGAAGGAAAAAGGGGAGGCCCATTACAACAAGGCATGACATACATTTGAAGTGAGACACTTAGACGGTGGGGTGGGTGTTTGTTTGCGGTTTGGAACCCCGGTCAGCCGAGAGGGTAAAAACAAACAACGGTAAAAACAAATTACAAAGGACTAACATAAAAAAAAACATGAAAAAGTGCCATGTTGTATGTTTTTTTATCAACATTTCCTTGATATGACAAGTATAACAATGAAAGCATTGCCTCCCTGCTTTGCCGACGTCACCTTCATGAAACACATTTCGTGCATTTACCATGTATGAACCCCACAAGTGTCCAAGTAATTCTCTTCTGCCTCATCACTTTTTTTGGCTGACAATGTTTGCAGTTGCAGTTTCTTTCAGAAAGGATTAATAGGAACATGAGGAGCGAGCGCCAGTGAAAGGTTTTCCATCGACTAACAGGGATGCCGACAACAATGCTTCATTTTAATTGTCTGCGTCGAATATTCCTTGGAGGATATGTCTGGTTGCATTGCAGGTGGTCGCTGGTTTGACTCCCCATAGGCGTAGGTGATACGTACTCTGAATCAAGATTATTATTATTGTTTAAAGAACAAAGATGGAAAAAGCCATGGTTTTAAAAACATTAAAATTAGGCAGACAAGATTCTCCTCATTGCTACTTAAATGGCAATGTTTTGCCATTGTATTTAGTGTCTCACTATAGTGCCAAACACTTTCACATAAACCCCTCGGGCTGAAGTGGTTGTTTGAAATCCTTGCAACGATAGAAATTCCACAAAGATGAAATGGGACCATGTTACCATCATCATTGAAGTTTAGTATATGTACCTAAAAAATACCCGCAAAGGTTTTAAAAATTGCATTCGAAGAAAACACGGATCAAGGACCTTAGGGAAAGTTATTTAAATTTCGTTACAATATAAAATATATTATATCTTGCTAATGGTTTGCTTAGTTGTAGCAAAAATTGGTTTCTATTTTGATGTCTCATGTTACTCATTACATCTTTCATCGTGTCCCACACCTGTTCCACGACTCAATACGAAAATTTATGAGTGGGAACCTTAATCGCGTTCTTGAAATCTGAAGAGAAACCATTATCGTACATGAACATGAAAACAACAACATAATGAACCCTCAATGCAAAATTACAGTTTCTTTAACAATTGTTGACTTCCACATTGAACCAAAATATGCAAGTTTTGCTTCAAACTAGTAATTGACAACTCCTTGTTTTCTAAGATATCCTCTAGACTGTATTTCCTCGACACCCTGCACACCATACCCCACTTCTCTTTCAAAAAATTGACAAAAAAAACACATGCTACATATCTTCCTCGAAAAAAAATAGCTTCCACAAAATGGTCCCTACCCCCCACCCCAACATTAACCTCTTCCAATTCCTTCTCCTCCTTCTAACCCACTCTTCTACAACCCTCTTCCTCCTTTTATGTTTTGGTCCCTCTATTTATGTTTTCGTCCAATTTGTGCTCTTGAAGGAGAGGTCACTCCCACATACTACTACGAGTACCAACCCAAAAATAAGGATACAAGTATGAGGTAGTCACATATGTTACAAACCTGATATAGACCCATACGTACTATGAGATGCCTCCCACATAGCACAAGTACCGGCCCAAAAATAAAAATACGAGTAGAGGAGCTAGTCCCATATGCTATAACCGTGATACAGACCCAAAATCGATTATTATTATAATTATTAAAAAGGAGGATGCTCTTCGTGGAAAGTGGAACTCCATAGTTATTCGAAAGTATTCATGGTGTGGGTAGGCAAGTAGGTTTCCTATGTCGCATCCGTCTGGAGAAGGAATTGAACCTTTCTTTTTCTCTCCATTTTTTTAGTGGCACACTCAAGATTTTGAATTGGTCTTCAAAATAAAATATTACAATTGGTACTTTCTTTCCACACCAAAAAATTTAGAAAAAAGCATGGTATCATTTTTTATTAAGGTGTTAGTTCTCTACAATCTGGTATTCCATTATAGCTAGGTTAAGTCGCAATTTGCTATATTTTTTCCTCAACAACTAATTAAAATAACATCTTATCGTCGTTTTTGAGAAATCTAGTGTTGTACAGTCCGATATTCCATTCAACACCACTGCACACAATTTCCTGAGAGGTATTTTCCACGTTTTCAAGATTTCGAAAAAAACTTTCACGCTACTACTTTTACATACCCTGATCATTTGGCTCCACTAAAAAATTCCTCCTAAGGTTTATAGCTCTTATAAAGCATCTTGAATTTACTGCCAAATCCTCAAGATGAGAATGCCGAAGGGGTTGTTTTCCGCGGTCTTCTTGTTGGGAGTCATATCTTCCATCTCATGTTGAAGCTCTAGATGTCATGAGGAGGAAAGAAGCGGTCTTGCCCATTTCAAACGAGGCCTCAATGATTCACACGACCAGTTGGAATCATGGAGGGGCTTATATTGTTGCTCTAGGAAGGGAATCACCTTTAGCCTCCACACCGGCCGCGTAACTTGTATCGATTTGAGCGGCTTTGAGTTAAGTGTGAGGAATTCAAGCAGCCAAAATTTCCATGGTTTATTACAGCTGCAACATTTGGAGTACCTCGACTTGGAAGTGATTGACTTCCACCCTCTTGCCATCCCTTTAGAGCTTGCCCTGCTCAAAAAATTGACACATTTGAGCTTGCCATTTTGTGGGTTTACTAACCGAATTCCAAATGACATTGGCAACATGTCTAGCTTGAAATTTTTGGATGTCTTCGACAATTATTGTTTGGAGATCTGGTAGTTGGGCCAATGGATTGGAAATCTAGAGGGTCGGAGTTCCTAGGGCTGAATGTTGTGAATCTAGCAATGGAAGGTGATCTTGTGGTAGATAATATCGCTGCAGCCCTCACCAATCTCACAACACTTAAGATGTTTGGGTGCAGGGTTTCAGGGACAATTCTCTCTTCTCTTGTAAACCTCACTTCTCTCTCCCATCTCAAACTTGATGGCAATGACTTCACTCGTCAGCCATTTCCCAACTGGATTTCAAATCTTACATATCTGGTTTCCCTCTCACTCTTTGATTGTAATCTCAGAGGTCCCGTCCCTTCTAGCCTGTTAAGTCTGCCACATTTGAGGAAACTTGGGTTGTCTTACAACCCCAATCTCAAAGTAAACTTGTCTTTCATTGTACAACACTCTCCCAAGCTTGAGATGTTTTATTTGAGTGGGACAAATGTGAGAGGAGTGATTCCAAATTCTATTGGAAATATGTCATCATTGACCTACTTAGGTCTCTCTTATAACAATATTGAAGGCAACATTCCGACATCTTTAGGTGGACTGTCAAAGTTGTCATGGCTTGGCCTCACGTCAAACCAATTAAATGGAAGCTTGCCGTCAACTTTTGGTAAACTCTCATCCTTAGTTCATCTTCGTCTCGGCAATAATTCTTTGAGTGGCATAATCCCACCTTCTTTACATAAGCTCTCCTCACTCCAATGACTTCATGTAGAGGACAAGAAATCCCATGGCATTTTCTTACTCTCTCTTCAAGAAAATCTCACACAAATTACTAGGTTGGATCTTTCAAGGAACAATTTCTTGACTGTTAAATTCAATGGCTCTTGGATCCCTAAATTTCAATTTAAATACTTGACTTTAGGATCTTGTGATATGGAAGGTGATTTCCATATTAACTAATTGCAATACCTTATTGGGCCATTATGGAAGGTGATCTTGAAGGTGATTTCCATGCTTGAAATTTTTGGATGTCTTGTACAATTATGGTTTGGAGATCTGGCAGTTGGGCCAATGGATTGGAAATCTGCGAGGGTTGGAGTTCCTAGGGTTGAATGTTGTGAATCTGGCAATGGAAGGTGATCATGCGGTAGAGAATATCGTTGGAGCCCTCACCAATCTCACAACATGTAAGATGTCTGGGTGCGGGGTTTCAGGTACAATTCTCTCCTCTTGTAAACCTCACCTCGCTCTCCCATCTCAATTTTGATGCAAATGACTTCACTCATCAGCCATTTCCCAACTGGATTTCAAATCTTACATCTTTGGTTTCCCTCTCACTCTTTGATTGTGGTCTCAGAGGTCCCATCCCTTCTAGCATGTTAAGCCTACCACATTTGAAGAAACTTGGGTTGTCTTACAACCCCGATCTCAAAGTAAACTTGTCTTTCATTATACAACACTCTCCCAAACTTGAGATGCTTTATCTGAGCGAGACAAATGTGAGAGGCGTGATTCCGAATGCTATTAGAAATATGTCCTCATTGACCTATTTAGGTTTTTCTTACAACAATATTGAAGGCAACATTTCGACATCTTTAGGTGGACTATCAAAGTTGTTATGGCTTGGCCTCGAGTCAAACCAATTAAACGGAAGCTTGTCATCAACTTTTGGTAACCTCTCATCCTTGGTTCATCTTTGTCTCAGAAATAATTCTTTGAGTGGCATAATCCCACCTTCCTTACATAAGCTCTCCTCACTCCAATGCCTTTATTTAGAGGACAACAAATTCCATGGCATTTTCTTACTTTCTCTACTAGAAAATATCACATAGATTACTAGGTTGGATCTTTCAGGGAACAATTTCTTGACTGTTAAAGTCAATGGCTTTTAGATCCCTAAATTTTAATTTAAATACTTGAATTTGGGATCTTGTAATATGGAAGATGGTTTCCATATTAACTAATTGCAATACCTTATTGGGCCACTATGGAAGGTGATCTTGAAGGTGATTTCCATTCTTGAAATTTTTGGATGTCTCCTACAATTATGGATTGGAGATCTGGCAGTTGGGCCAATGGATTGGAAATTTACGAGGGTTGGAGTTCCTAGGGATGAATGTTGTGAATCTAGCAATGGAAGGTGGTCTTATGGTAGAGAATATCATTGCAACCCTCACCAATCTCACAACATTTAAGATGTCTCGGTGCAGAGTTTCGAGTACAGTTCTCTCTTCTCTTGTAAACCTCACCTCCCTCTTCCATCTCAAACTTGATGCGAATGACTTCAGTCATCATCCATTTCCAAACTGGATTTCAAAGCTTACATCTTTGGTTTCCCTCTCACTCTTTGATTGTGGTCTCAGAGGTCTCATCCCTCCTACTCTGTTAAGCCTGCCACATTTGAGGAAACTTGGGTTGTCTTAAAACCCCGATCTCAAAGTAAACGTGTCTTTCATTATACAACACTCTCCCAAGCTCGAGATGGTTTATCTGAGTTGGACAAATGTGAGAGGAGTGATTCCAAATTCTATTGGAAATACGTCCTCATTGACCTACTTTGGTTTCTCTTACAACAATATTGAAGGCAACATTTCAACATCTTTTAGGCGGACTATCAAAGTTTTCATGGCTTGGCCTCGAGTCAAACCAATTAAATGGAAGCTTGCCATCAACTTTTGGTAACCTCTCATCCTTGGTTCATCTTCGTCTCAGATATAATTCTTTGAGTGGCATTATCCCACCTTCCTTACATAAGCTCTCCTCACTCCAATGGCTTCATTTAGAGGACAACAAATTCCATGGCATTTTCTTACTCTCTCTTCTAGAAAATCTCACACAAATTACTAGGTTGGATCTTTCAGGAAACAATTTCTTGACTGTTAAAGTTAATGGCTCTTGGATCCCTAAATTTCAATTTAAATACTTGAATTTGGGATCTTGTAATATGGAAGGTGATTTCCATATTAACTAATTGTAATACCTTACTGGGCCATTATGTTCATATATCTAAGATTATCCCATAACTCATCACCTTTAAGGCTACCTCTAGGTCCAACTAGGTCAATTTGAAGCTAAAACTTCCTTTTGAGTTCCCAATCCTACATCCATTATACTTGCCTCTACAATTGGAATAAGGGAACCTAATGTTCCTTAGCAATTTTCAATGCCTATTCTGACTCATACTACAATTACATCACCTCTTGTGCATACACATGGGTCCTTACCCACCTCATCTTCTGCACGTTCCCTTAAGCAGACCATTTTTTATCTACAGGCTAAGGTGTCGCAATCAAAGAAGTGTTTATTATCTAGATCTTCACATGTAATAGCTTCACATCTCTTACTTCACATTCCATTAGCACATCAGGTGGCATCATATCATTTTCCCATAATATTTTCTCTCTTAAACTTCAAGTATGTACAGGGAAAGGGGATCTTGAACAACATCACCGATATTTCCGTGCAACATGTCTAGACTATGCCTACAATGATAAGCTTCTTACTAAGTTATTTCCAAGAAGTCTCAAGGATTATGGACTATAATGGTTTTATGACATCCCTCTTCAATCAGTGAAGGCATTCAATCCTTTGGACAATCAATTCCTAACACATTTTTCAATTAAGATAAGTGAAAATTCCTCTTATACACAAATGGAAAAGCTCTAACAAGGATCCAATGAGTCAATTAGTGATTGTGTTAAGATACAAAAGTATGCTTACTAAGATGAACAATTCACTTGAGAACAATAAGCTTCAAGATTTATTTACATAGATTTTACTAGCACCTTTACAAGAATCTATCACGTTCAATAAATTTCAATCTTTCGATGAGCTATGTCACACACTTAAAGAAAGATAACTCAATCTCTTGAAGTTGAATAAATATGTAAGGATCAGACCCATCTAGGTGACAAACCAAACACCCAACACAAAAAAAAATTTAAAAAACCCTAATGAGGGTGCCTACCTTCTTATTGGAGCACCCAAAGGTTGAACCTACAACTCTACAAATGCTATTGAGGAGCTGGATTTCTCTAGCTAGCAACTGAAACACACAAATACCCAACAAAAATGCACCTTTAAAAATCGTGTCATTTACATGCCATATAAGATTTGTTAAGAGAGCATGGCCTCCCCAAAAAAATTTTCCAAATGACGTGTATTATAAGCAAATGTTCATATTTACAAATGCAACTCCATGGAGAGAGCAATGGCATCAAACACAAATGTCTTCTAGTACTCATGTCCCAAGAAGCAAAAATACCTATGACATGGCACACCCAAAAATCCATTCTAAGAAGAAACCCCAAATGGTTGTACTCTCTAACAATAAACCCTAGAAATCATTTTAAAGATGAGACCCCAACCATCTGTATTCACCAGCCAATAAACATGATCCCTATTGCATAGTAAAAGCAAGTCCCTTGGTGTGGGGAAGAAGGAAAACTCTTTGGGTCAATCCATTGCACATTGCCCTTCCATAGTGGTTAGCGGTTGAGATTTGCACCATGGTCTTGTCGTGTCAAAGACAGACAATGGTTGTTGTAGAAATGTTCTACCTGCAAAAAACGCCTATGGACATAATGATATATGCTTGAAATTTTCTTTAGATGTGGGGATGCTTAAAAAATAAATAGATTAGTTCGTGATAATTTCAATATGATTGTAACTTTGTATTTATGAACTTCTTGAATTCTATAAGTACAAATACAAATGAAAGGAGAGATCCATACAAATACAATACGTAAAAGAAACAAGTTAAAAGCTACATAATAGAACATATACCAACGAGTACCCAATTTTCATCAATAATCAATTAACAGATAAATATCTTAACACCATAACAATTAACCAATTCCATAAAATTTGTCGGGTGGACAAACTTGTGGATTTCTTGCCAACGCTCTGGGAATCTAAGTCCCTCTACTTAACCGGTGCAGCTGCCGTATATGCATGCGCGTGAAAAGTGTGGATTTCTGTGGTGGCCTTTCGACCGGGGATCCAACAGGGGCACTCCACTGACCCTGCGGCAAAGCTAGCAATCTCTTGCTAGAGAAGACTTTGTCTGAAGAGTGGGAAAGGGGGTGAGAAAAGAGGTAGGAGAACTAATGTTGCAGGTAGAAAATCAGATTCCTGCACACACACACTAGTTAGAAACTTCAACACATGCATTCATGAGAAGAAACAAATCTGTAAAAAAAATAGACCAAATAGAATTTATCTTTCACAAAGTATCAAGAAACCCCTTAGTCAAAGAAAGGTGTAGACTCCTTCTTCTTGTATTGATTACTCAAACCAAAGTTGTACATAATGGAGAAATGGAAGAAATTTGAGAATGGGGGGAATAGAAGAAATTGGCTATCTCCTTTGTTCTCTCAAGGTACAATATACTCTTGAGTTTACAAGATCAATCACCAACCCTTTGAAATGGGAATGGCGTTACAATTTATAGAATAGAATATGACTCTTCATCTACCTCATGACCTTTCGAATACCTTAATATGACTTAAGACTATTCATATTCCACTTTAAATATTTAAGTCCCTTTTATAATAGTAAGGCGACTTAATTTACATTATATTTCTAAAGTCATTTAAGTCATATTAAAAAGTACAAACCCCAACGTGAAATTAGAATATTGGAAAGTGAGAGAAAGTTGGGGGAAGAGGAGAGAGAAAGAGAGGGAGAAGAAGAAGAGGAGATGTCATTCCCGATGAAGTCCATTGATCCTCGTTGATGGAAAGCTCTGATGCGACGAAGTTCTGAATGTCCCATTGTGCCAAAGCTGCTCTTTGAGTGTGGCTTACTATTTTTAGTAAATGCCCAGATGGGGGACTTACTATTTTTAGTAAGTGGCCATTTTCACTGTTTCCTGCTTCGGATAATCATTCTGGCCTTTTGGAGATCTTCAATACCCGCTGCCTTTGTCTTAGCTGCTTTTGATGAAGACTTACCAAAAATAGCAAGCATGTGTAGGAAAACTTACTATTTTTAGAAAGGGTGTTTCTAGTACTCGATTTGCGATGGAACATACTTTTTTGGACTCTTCTTGTCATTACGATCACACCCTTCGAATTTCACATAGTTTTGCCCACTAGAATGCCTGGAAATAAATTTTGAAATTTTGACCTGGCAGTGGCTTCGGGCACGGAGCTGCCATGGCGGCCATTAATGGAGCTCAAAATTTGTAGGTCTGGTTTTTGTCTCCGTTTGCAATGAAAACAACTCCATTGTGATAGGTTTTTTATTTGGAGCTCGTGTGCAAGTTTTTAGCTCGTTTCCATTGCCGGAATGACGGGAAATCCAACGAATGTGAGCCGGTGCACGAAGAGAGGGTTTTGTTGGAGCAAATGATTCTGGGCACCATTTGACCTCTTGTTTGTTGCATCTTGATCACCTTGAAAAATGAAGAATTCTACAAAAAACGGCATCTCGATCCGACTTGTATCTTGTGAGATATGAAGATTTTTCGATCGGGTGACTTCATGGTTATCTGGCAAAAACCCTTCATTTTCTCCCCGTTCTTCGTCATTTCACTCCATTTTTCTCTGAGACCTACATATTTCTATGTATTCATGGTGTGGAGAGTTTATGTGGCCATGGCGGAGCTGGTTCGGAGCAACAATGGTGGACCGGGTGTCTGGACAATCATGCACGGAGCCATGGCAAGGTATGAAGTTGTGAAGGAGAAATGAGGAGGAAGAAACGGCTAAGTGCTGGATTTTAAACTTTCAAAACATGCACATGGAGGGGCTGGGTGAATTTTTATGTCCCTGATGTCCCTGACCTCAGGGATGTGAGGGACATCAATTTCCACGGTGGTCAAGGCGATGCCATGTGTCCTCGATCCGACGGCAGGGGATTTGCTTGAAAAATGCACCTGGGGGCTGAAAGTCGGTCACGTGGGTGTCCAAATGACTCCCCATAGGGGATGGGCACATTTTTCCATGTCTGATGTCCCCCACCTCAGGTACATAAGGGACATCAGTTTCCACGGTGGTCCTGGAGGTGACACGTGGCACCCGATCCAACGACAGGGAATGGATGCTCCAAAAATGCACCTGGGGGCTGAAACTCGGTCACGTGGGTGTCCAAATGACTCCCCATAGGGGCTGGGTGCATTTTTCAAGGTCTTATGTCCCCCACCTCAGGTGCATAAGGGACATCAATTTCCACGGTGGTCCTGGAGCTGACACGTGGCGCCCGATCCAACGGTAGGGAATGGATGCTCCAAAAATGCACCTGGGGGCTGAACTGTCAAGTCTGGAGGTCACATGAGGGTCCAAGAGGTCATATGAGGGCTGAGAGGGCTTCAAGGGGGCTGGGCGCACTTTTCCAACCTTGATGTCCCTGACCTTGGGGGACGTGAGGGACACAAAATCCCGCCAGGCTCCTGGTGCTGACACGTGTCCTCCCAAAAATTTGGCTAAGTCCTGAACTTGTAACAGTGATAACTTGAGCTCCCGATGGACCTTTTTGGAAAAAATTTATATGATACTGACTGGAAATGGCCTTATGAATCCAATGGTGGGGGTATCATGTCTTTATTATTCCATTTGATCCCTGAAAAATCATATTTTTGAGTTTTTACTCCACCTATGCCTGAGAAAAACTGCCTGCAGACATGATGCGCCAAAGTGTTGTGAAAAATATTATTTCACCATCATGTAGGTCTTGGAATCCTCTTTCTTGATATATATTTTTTTTCTTCTAACTCCATCCGGAGCTCCCAGAATCTTCTTCTGAAGCCCAACAGTTGTTTTAGGCCTGTGTACCGCCTAGGCTTGTGAACCCTATTTTTTACTCAGACTGCTCCAAGTCTTGCAAAACTTCCCCAAACCTTCAAAAATCATTTCCATGATGTTCCAAGGTCTTCATTCACCTCCATGTTGAATTTTTTCCTTTTGTTCCACTCCAGGGGTTGATCCATTCCTGGGAAGGCCAACGATAGCCCTTCCCAATACTGCCAGAAGATAGTATCTTTTCAGAACTCCCTAAAATCACCTAGGGGTGATGAATAGACTTACCTAAATCACCTAGGGGGATGAGATTACATTATTCAGGAGGTCATTTGGACTGATTGGATAGACACGGGGTGTCTTGGAATGATGGGACTTGAAAAAATTAACACTGGGGTATCGTTGTCGTGCTTGGAAATTGTCAATTTCCCTGTTGCACATTTGCACGAACAGTGAGGTGTCTCCCACATACTATGAGCTACACCCCAAAAATAAGGATATGAGTACGAGGTAGTCCCATATACTATAAGCCTGATATAGACCTATACGTACGCCTCATATTTGAATCACGGTAAGATGTTTTCCACATACTTCAAGTACCGGCATAAAAATAAGGATAAGAGTTCACGAGGTAGTCTCATATGCTATAAACATGATATAGACCCAAAACAAATTATTATCTTTATTAAAAAGGAGGATGCTCATTGTAGAAAGGGCACCTAGATAACTATTCGAAAGTATTCATGGTGCGAGTAGGTAAGTATGTTTCCTCTGTCGCATCCCTTTGCAGAAGGAATCGAACCTTTCTTTTACTCTCCATTTTTTAGTGGCGCGTTCAAAATTTTGAATTGGTGTTCAAAATAAGAAATCACAATTGTTGCTTTCTTTCCACACCAACAAATTTAGAAAAAAAACATGGTATGGTTTTTTATTTAGGTGTTAGGTCATGAGGAGGAAAGAAGTGGTCTTTCCCATTTCAAACGAGGCCTCAATGATTCACATGACCAGCTGGAATCATGGAGGGGCTTAGACTGTTGCTCCTGGATTGGAATCACCTGCGACCTCCACACTGGCCACGTGGTTCGTATGGATTTGAGCGGCTTATGGATAATGTTCAGTGAGGAATTCAAGCAGCCAAATTTTCCATGGTTTATTACAACTGCAGCATTTGGAGTACCTCGACCTAGAAGGGATTGACTTCCACCCTCTTGCCATCCCTTCAGAGCTTACCATGCTCAACAGATTGACACATTTGAGCTTGAGATATTGTGGGTTTACTAGGCCGAATTCCAAGTGACATTGGGAACATGTCTAGCTTGAAATTTCTGGATGTCTCCTACAATTGATGGTTTGGAGAGGGTGGCAGTTGGGCGAATGGATTGGAAATTTGCGAGGGTTGGAGTACCTTGCAGTGGCTGAATGTGAATCTAACAATGGAGGTGATCTCGTGTGGTAGAGGAATATTGCTGCATCCCTCACCAATCTTACAACACTTGACATGTCTTGGGTGTGGTTTTCAGGTACAATTCTCTCTTCTCTTGTAAACCTCACCTCCCTCTCAGATTTCAGACTGAGTAACAATGACTTCACTCGCCAACCATTTCCCAACTGGATTTCAAATCTTACATCTTTGGTTTTCCTCTCGCTCTCTGATTGTGGCCTGCAAGGTATCATCCCTTCTACCCTGTTAACCCTGCCATATTTGAGGAACCTTGAAGGTTGTATCTTACAACCCCTGATCTCAAAGTAAACTTGTCTCCATTGTACAACACTCTCGCCAAGCTTGAGATGCTTTATCTTTCAAACAAATGTGGGAGGAGTGATTCCAAATTCTATTGGAAACCTATGTCATCTTGACCTTGGTACTTCTAATACACAATATTGAAGGTGTTCTTCCTCCTTCCTTGGAAATCTTACGACTTGATTATGATCTTTCCGAAACTCACTAAGAGGCAACATTCCGACATCTTTAGGTGGACTATCAAAGTTGTCATGGCTTGACCTCGATGTCAAACCAATTAAATGGAAGCTTGCCATCTACTTTTGGTAACCTCTCATCCTTGGTTTCTTGATCTGCAATAACTCTTTGAGTGGCATAATCCCACCTTCCTACAGAAGCTCTCCTCACTCCAAATGCTTTACTTGAGGACAACAAATTCCATGGTACTTTCTTACTCTCTCTTCTAGAAAATCTCACACAAATTACTCAGTTGTTTCTTTCAGGGAACAATCTTTGACTGTAAAAGTCAATGGCTTTTGGATCCCTAAATTTCAGCTTCAATATTTAATTTGAGATCTTGTAATATGGAAGGTGATTTCCCCCTTTTCATTTCAACTCAATATGCATAGCCGTATCTAGACTTGTCCAACAATAGTCTTAGCAGTGATATATTCCAGATTGGTTGTGGGAAGTTACATATTTACAAAATTTGGAAATTTTGGACTTGTCAATGAATCTATTTTATGGATTTATTCCAGCAAAAATTGGAAAAATGGAAAGCATCTCAGATTTTTGTCACTGGCAAAAATAACCTTCATGGAGCATTCCACATTCTATTTGTGAAGGGCAAGTTGGAGGTTCTTGACTTGTCAAATAACAAGCTTTCTGGTAAAATTTTTACAAATTTTGGGATCTTCTCATCAACATTAAAGGTGTTGAATCTTGAAAAAAATCTTCTTGGAGGTGAGATTAGGATCATGCCTTGTCTCCAAACATTGAAATTAGGAGGTAATAGACTAGAAGGGTCAATTCCATCATCTCTTCAAAATTGTAGCTCTTTAGAGATTCTAGATTTAGGATATAATAACATGCAAGGAGAAATCCCAAATTGGATACAAAAGTTGACTAGTCTCCGAATTTTAGTTTTAAGATCCAATAAATTTGAAGGTGGGATACCATTACAACTATCAAAATTGCAAAATCTTCAAGTCTTGATTTTGTCAAATAACAGTTTCTCAGGAAATATTCCAAGCAATTTTAGAAACTTGAAAGCAATGACAAATCAAACACAAAGTACAGAAGTCCTTCAATATATTCAAATTCAAATTCATCAACATCTTATATAGAGAAACTGGTAATCAACAGTAAAGGGCAATTTTAGAGTATGAAAGATATTTGGCATTGATTAGATGTCTCGATCTCTCAAATAACAATTTTCAGGTGATATTCCTCAGAGATTGGATTCCTTATTGGTTTGAGTGAGTTCTCAATTTGTCAAGAAATCAACTTGGAGGTAAAATCCCAAATTCTTTTGAGAAGCTTGTGCAATTGGAGTCACTTGATCTTTCAAGGAACAATCTAATTGGAGATATTCCCATAGAACTACAACCTCACATTCTTGAGTTACTTAGACATATCTCATAATAATATTTCAGGAATAACACCACAAGGAGATCAATTGTTAACATTTAATGCAAGTTCATTCTCAAACAGTGGAAATCTTTGTGGACTTCAAAACAACATAAATTGTTCATCTTCTTCTATTTCTCCAAAGAGTATTGATGATGATGATGCAAGTGAAGAAGAGTGCGAAGAACACATATGGTGGGAAACGGGGCTTAGATTGAACTTTGGATTTGGGTTTGCTATTGTTATTGGAGTGTTATGTTTGAGCAAAAAATGCAGGTCTAAATGCTTTAAGATCATGGATGACATTTTTATTGTTGATGAAACAGTTCGAGACAAGATTTTTTATTAAGTATAGATTTTCCTTGTCCTTCCTCTTTCCTTCCTCTACCCCTCAAAATGCTTCCTTCATTTTCTTCCTTGATGTTGTTTCACCAATATAACTTAAGATTGAAGTGTTTTTATTTTATTGTAATTGGTTGGGACATTGGCCTAAATATCTCATTTTAATGGTTTTAAATATAATATAAAATAGATGTATTAAAAAAACCATCTATTTAAAATAACTCATTTGTTTTGAGTAAGACTAATGAAGTGAATAAATTATGATACAAAAAATTAGCATGTCTGGCCTTTGATTACTTATCTTTTCTCGAAATAGCAATAATATCATTCATTAAAGCTTCCAATTGGATGTGATAGTATTATTAAAAACCTTGAATAAATAGATTATTGTTTTTAGTGTGGAAATAGAAAAGGAAACCATCAATCAATAAATTCAAAGTATTAAATTTTAAGTTAAAATTAAGAGGAAGAAGTCTGAACAAAAAATATATTTTTAATTAAAATTGAAAACATTAATTAATACAATAATTAAATTGATCATTTATAATTAAAATAGATATTGATTAACATTTTAGAACTAACATGTAGTGTGTGTATATAATATATTGTGGAATATATTATTAGACTATGATTCATATGTATTTGATTTGAATGGAACAATCATCAATAGTAAAATAATAAAACACTTTAAATGTTCATATCTAAACTAGTTAGTCATGTAAAGGAGATTATACTATCATCAATTTTATACTAGGTCATTGTATGTAATTGGCAAGTTCATAGAAGAAATATTGGACTCTTTGATGTTGTCTTTACAAAGTTCATTGTATGTAAGTCACTCACATAACAAATATTGGGATCCTAGTTAAATATATGAATTCAATATTTTTCAATGCAATTTTGTAAATGGTAGAGAGCATGTAAAAGACAAATATGATTTGCATGTGCCCCTCCAAATTTGGAATGTCGGATATGGTTTTATCCCAATTTTGCCCCCCAGGCAATATTGATCAAACATGACCCTACACAGAAGAAAATTGGAAGGGTCGGCTTTGTCTTGCGAGCTCACATTCAAATCCAACATTCAAGTTGCAAGTGGGACTCAAAAATGGAGAGCAAGGTTGGCGAAGGATCAAACGATGTCAAAAGAGGTCAAAGGCTCACAAGAGAAAATCAGAGAAGAAGCTCGAAAGTTTTGGACTTCACATACAGATTCAACTCGAGGCCCCGAACTGCCCAAGTATACACGGACTCGCAGAAGGTGTCACGTGTCAGCTCGGCGCAATTCCAAAAGGTACAAGAGAAACAATGTCTCCAAACAAGCGCACAGCTTCCATGTGTCCAGAACCCAACATAGTCACTCCTAAATAAACTAAGGGACCTAAGCCAAAAACGGAGAAAGAGGAGCGGGGCCAAATAAGTTAAGTATATAGAAAGGCCGTGGCATGAGCCACGTGTCTCATTGGCATAATTCCAAGGGCATAATCCAAAGTGGGGACCCCAAATGAGCACTAGTCCTCCACGTGGTCAGAGCCTCAAATGTTAAATCGGCCGTTGAAAAATCTAAGGCCAACGGAAAGAACCATGCGTGTCAACTCGCGTAACTTTAGAAGTGAAATCCAAAGAGCCAGTTCCCAAATGAGCGCGCAGCTTCTACGTGTCCCAAATTTGAAAAGGGGGTAGAACCGAAAGTTGAACCAAATCGACTAAGTATGGAAGAACCAGGTGGAAGCCTCCATGTGTCTCAACGCACCTTCAAAGGTCGAAGAAAAGGTTGGTCCCCAAACAAGCGCCATATAGCTTCCATGTGTCCCAAGTCTGAAAAGGAGACAGAGTCGGGTAAAATGGCCAAAGTCAAAACATGGGGCAGAGCCAGCAGAAGGTGCCATGTGTCCTCAACACATCTTCAAAGATCAAACTCCGAAGGAGGCTCCCAAACAAGTGCCAAGCCTCCACGTGTCAGAACCGAAAAGTTGAACTAGAATTGAATAAGTATAAGAGTTATAGTGGAAGCCTCCACATGTCATCTCGATGCAATTTCAAAGGAAGAATCCAAGAGTGGGTTCCCAAATGAGTGCGGGCTCACCATGTGGTCAGAGTAAAAAAATGGGGCAGAACATGCCCAAATCGGCTAAGTATCAAAGAAATAGACCAGCCTACAGAAGGAGCGCCATCCACGTGTCTCGAAGAGACTCAAATGCGCAAGGCTTCAAAGTGTAAAATCAAAAGGGGGACAGATCCCAAACTAAGCAGAAGAGCAGTGGAAGCCTCCACGTGCCTCATCCGGGAAACTTCAAAGGTAAAATCTAGAGAAAGGTCCCAAATGTGCGTTGAGCCTCCACGTGTCTAGGATCAGACATATGGCCCTGCCAAACAAAAGGGGACATTGCAAAAACACAAAGAAATGAAAAGGCGGGTCAAGGAGCCACGTGAATCTTTGGCGAAACTTTTGAAAAGGCAAAAGTATAAAAGTGAGCCCCAAATGCGGGCCAGGCTCTACATGGCCATGTCTAAAGTCAAGTGGGAAGGCAGGCCTTGGAAGGAGTTTTTACCAAAAGCAGGCCGGTGGACCTAAGGAAGACTTTTCACCCAAGTGGAAAAAGCGGGCGGTGGGCCCGCCCGAATGATTTATTTTGGGCTAAAAGTGAATTTTTTGCCAAAAGGCTTACGGGCTGCAGGGAATTTTTTTGCACTTTTGTAATTTTAATTCCAAAAGGTAAAAGTGAATTTCAGGCCCACGGACCCATTTTGCAAAACTGGTTTTTCACCATTTTTGTACGGATCCGATTCAAATATTCAAATGGGCATATCTTTTGATCCAGTGCTCGAAATTCAACAAATTTGGTACCATTGGAAAGGTCTCGACCTCCTCTACGCCATGGAAAATTGAAACTTTAATTTTTATAAGGTTAGTTGGGTGAAAAAAAGGAAAACATCTCTCATGCCATTAATGTATGATCCGATTGCTTCAACAACCATATCAGATTTGATTTGATCGTTCGTTCTTCCTTCTTCAACATGCCAAATAGACATAGAGAGGCGAACTTGACAGATTGTGGGTGGATTTGTAGGGGCATTGATGGCTGGTAGCTGAGCTTCCAAATCAGGTTTCCCACCTCTTTTCTTCTCCTCTCTTCACTTCATCTATAAAGGTAAGAGCTTGGCTCATTGTAAAGGGTTGGACATTTTTGTTTTGCACCCTCCCTTCTTCCCTTGTCTGCAGAGTGAATTTGTGGAGTTTTCCAAACCTCCCATTGAAGTTGTAATACAAATTTTTTCCTCTTGGCCATTATAATGTACTGTATCAACTCTGGAGCAATAATATATGTCTGTGGATGATTCTAAACCCTCTCATGTGTTCATTGTTGTATTCTGATCTCTCATTGCAGTTTGGTTATCTGTGCATGGTGGTTGTATTGCATTTTTATGGTCTGTGTTAAATTTCAAAATGGGTGTTTAACATTCCTTTGGTGCATCACCTTATTAGTTTAGGTTTATTTTCTTGCATCTTCTCAACCCTGTCTCCTTGGCAAGTAGAGTAGTTTTAGAGTAGATCCTCTACAAATTTTATGTATGCACCTGAATAGAGGAATAGGAACTGACCTTCATCCTGAGATCTCTCTCAATTTCAAAGTCCCACACTTTGAGAGATGCTCCATGTTATGCTATCACACTGAGAGTCTCAACCCATCAAGTTGCAGACATTCAGGGGTGTTGTGATTTTGCACTAACAGTTTTGGCACGCCCAGTGGGACAAGGTCTGAAGCACCTTACCACTTCATCTTAGCAGGTTGATGTGTTCCTGTTAAGGGTTAGCCTTTTGAGGCACATGCATAAAGCACATCTAGGTGACTCCATCTGGTCAATAACCCATCTCTGAGTTACAGACCTTCTCACATCCATCTTCATTGATCTTTCTTTTCACATCTTCAATTGTATCCATTCCATGAAGTTGTGCAATCATGACTTCATTCCCCTCATGGAATTCACACCTACAGTAGTGCAGTCTGCCTCCAATGTATTTCCCAACTCCTCCAAATCAGCATTATGATCAGATCCAGAACCATTATGCTTACCCATATGAGCAGGGTCAAAACCAGTTTGGCCATGAAGCTTATCAAGAACAAGGGGACGCATACAATGGTAACAGCTACATGGAGGATGCTGATTTACAAGAGGAGATTCAAAAATTGGAGGCACACATGGTGCATTCAAGGGCTACAACATAGATGAAAGCATTCAGGATTGGCTATAGGGAACCTTGTCCATGGGCCAGCCCTATGCCAAGACATTACAACCCTAAGGAGAAGATTGACTTCATGGTTGAAATGTTGCCTCACCTTGCACAGTGGATTGAGGATATTGAGGCATATGAGAAAAGTGTGAGACAACCTTGTCAATGGGTAAGTCAATCACCAGCTCCCTATCCTTCATTTCCTCTTTCTCAAACTCTATCATTTCAGCAGTGGTCAAGAGTCAAGCCCCTCACTTGCTGCCCCAAGTGTTGATTTCCCTTCTCCATCTCCTATCTCCCATCTCATCTTAATTCTTCTACCCTTTTCCCTTCCAAACAGTCATTCCCTCCAAACAAACAAGAATTTCCACTCCCCTCTCCACCAAAAAGAATTGCAAAGCTAGTTGAATCCCAACCTACCACTCCTCTTGCTTTCCCAAGTCCATGTTGGGAAGAGACTCAAGAATCCAGTCAAGGAGAACAACAAAGAAAAGAGGAACCCAACAGAGAAGAAATGATAGAAAATATGAAGAGTTGGGCTGCCAGATTTGGGTTTACAAAGATCCCCTTGATGGTTAAGCCAACAAAGGAGGTCAAGGTTGAAGATCCAGTGGTGGCTAAGGCTGAGTTTGCAGTAGAAGAAGAACAAGAACAATGAGGAGAAGATCAGAAATCTATTTGCTCTGAATGCAGTGTCCATAATGGCACTTTGTCTGAAGAGGATGTTGATCTAATCCAAGCTAGCATAATCAGTCAAGAAGAAGAAGAACAATCAGCTCCAAGTCCTACTGAAGAGGAGCAACTGGAAGAGATCAAATCAGAGTTGAAGCCACTTGATGAAGGAAGCATTATTGAATATTTTTTTCTTTCATTTGAAGGGCCTGATTTGATTGATGAATCCATGAAGGAAGAAGAACAATCAGCTCCAAGTCCAGTTAAAGAGGAGCATATGGAGGTGACCAAGAAAGTTCAGAGGCACTAAATCATGAGTCAGTTACAAAAGAGGTTACAGACCCCTCTCCCATTTAACCTCTCAAAAAGTCTGATTTTTTGGAAGAGTTTGAACTTACTAGCTTCATGTTTCAAGATGAAGCTCCATATGGTGAAAATAATGAATATTTTATGATCACCACGCAAGAGGGAGAGACCTTGTTACAGTAGGACAATAAAGAGGAAGTTTGATTTCCTATCAGACTTAAAAGAATGTTTTGATAAGGAGGAGCCAGTTGAAATTGCAATCTTTTCTCCCCCATCATTCATCCTTCAACCACAAGAACCTGCTGCTATGGAAGAGAACATGCAAGCACAACCTGCAGTTTGCAACATGCCTCTTGAATCAAAGTTGGAAGATTTTGATCTTCCAAAAGCCACACCTATTGTAGAGGAAGGGAAAGAGTATGAGGCTATCATCCCTCTCACATCATCCATCCAAGAAGATCTACAAGAAGACTCCATTTTTGGAGTTAAATATCATAGCAGTGGGAAAATTCAAAGGACCAGACCTTTTCCAATCAGATACTTGGCTTCATTGGAGCCAGGGGAGAAGCCACAACTAGTCATGCTTACTCTTGAGCATGAGGATGAGCTTCAAAGTACCAAGGATCAGCTGCAATGCCTCTTCAATCCAAATACAGAGCAACTAAAAGAGGTATTTGTTTTGTTTCCAGTTGATACCTTGATGATTTGGGTGGAGGATTGGCCTATTGTCAGTTTTTCACTCATACCAACAGCCAGATTCAGTGCCAAATCATCTTCATGGCTGCAAATTGTAAGAAGGGGCAGCTACTTTGCATTGCCAGTATCAGGTTTTGTTTGAAATTGCTTTTCTCTTTCATTAGTGTAGGGTAGCAGTAGGTTTTATTCCTCTAAGTGTGTATGCACATTGTCTTATTATAGTTTAGGTTTTTTTCAGCAGAAGAAGTGATTTTTCACACTCTACATGTCTTATTTGAAGCATGCATGATTTTGTCTTTGTATATAAGTTTTGATTCGTATTGATCTAGAGGTACCGTATGCTAGGCCCTTTAGTGTTAGTAGTAGAGAGACCCATAGTTTCCTGTAACAGTTGCTAATCTCAAATGAAATAAATGTAGAGCAACTAAAATCATTTTCGAGGGAGTCCATTTCCAGGGATAGGTGAAAGCCCTAGGTCAACACAATTTTCTACTCTCAGAACCTCATCTCCATGATTTTCAAAAAAATTAGAGTACAGACAACGGGGCAAGTTTCAAAGTAAAAGCAGGATTCAGGGATCAAGATCAGTACAGGCTCTCATTCATGACTCCATGCCCAATGGATGCTTCAAGGCTACTGGTCTCTTCATCTAGAGGCAGATGTCCCCGTGAGTCACCAAACTGTTATCCCAATTTTCCCCCTCAGAAAAATTGGTCAAACATGACCTTGTACAGAAGAAAATCAGAAGGGTCAGCAATGTCATGCTGTAATCTCACATTCAAATCCAACTGTCAGGGATGGTATCTGGCAAGGACAAACAAAAAGGAGGCTAGAGGCTCACAAGAGAAAATAAGGAGAAGAAGCTCGAAGTTTCAGATCACATATGATTCAACTGGAACCCTAAACCGCCAAGTATAAATGGACTCGAGAAGATTAGAGCTTGCAATTCCAAAAGGTGCAATAGAAAAAATGTCTCCAAACAAGAGTGTAGCTTCCACGTGTCAAGAACCCAACATAGTCGCTCCTAAATAAGCAGAAGGGACCCAACCAAAAATGGAGAAAGAGGAATGGGCCCAAATCAGCTAAGTATAGAGAAGGCCGTGGAAGGAACCACGTGTCTCATCGGTGCAATTCCAGGGCTCCAAAGCGGGGACCCCAAATGAGTACAACGTGGTCGAGCCTCAAAAGGTTGAATCAGCCATTGAAAATTCTAAGGCTAGCAGAAAGAACCACCAATCGGCGTAACTTTAGTGAAATACAAGCTTCACCAAATGGCCAAGCTTCCAGTGTCTTGAAAGAAGGGGACAGGCATTGAGCCGACTAGTTATAACCATTAAAGCCTCCATGTCTCAATGGTGCAGAAGAAGCAAAAGGCGGTCCAAACGAGCACCTTCCACGTGTCTCAACGAAGCAAGGGGAAAAATCCTTTGAAAAGTCTAAGGGAAAAGCCAAAAGGCAGAGACAATATGGAAAAGTGACAAGCGAGCATGGGAATCTATAAGTAACTTTTCCTCGCACCCGACCTCCCGAGGTCATGCCGAGACAGCCGGTGGGGATTAAATATGTGTGGGATGCAGACAAGCTAATTAGGCAATCTGATGTCTTCGACGCGCACTAGTGGAAATTGTGAATCTAAGGCAAAGAAGGCCCTCCTAACCTGAACTGGTGTGATAGATCGATCAGCAAGGATGACTGCTCGAAGGCTCCAATCAATATCGAGCTCTGGCGTGATTCGGTCTATAGGTTGTGGAATACGTGGAAAATGACCTGGGATAGTTTCGTGTATATCTCCAGATAAGGTCATAGGGAAGATGGTAAATATAATTGACTCTATGGGTGATTCTATGGTCTAGTCCAGAACTCCTGAGCTTTGTTAGCTGCTATGTCTAATAAGGATAACTGTTCGATGATGATAGGTGGAAGTGGAGTAGATCTGAATACTAGTGTACGTAGGCCAGCATCTATGTCTGATTCACCTATGGACTCGTTGGGCTGTGGGATTTGTGGGTCACAACCGTAGATTTGTATTTGTTGTGGTCCTGCTATGGTCATGTGTGGAATCAATCCCTAATCCCTAGTATCCAATAGTCATATGCTTTTCAGCTTCTATATTCAGAATTAATAATTGTGTGATCTTCTCAGAATATCTTACAGGCGTTTGTGCAACCTGAATTCTCAAGCTGGTATCTATATCTGTGAGAGTGTCTCCTGCGTCTGGCTGTGGGACCAAAGGATCACAACCAAAGGTCTGCTCTCTTTCAAATCCTTCTACAGTCATGCGGATATGAATCTAGGGTAATCTGTAGTTTGGTTGATTTGACCAAAATGTGTGTGCTTGGTCGTCTTCTATGTTTAACCCGTGCAGTTGGAAACTGATTTGTTGTAAGTTTACCGTTGTTCGGAAGACTTGGATCCTGAGATTCTGATCTATATCAGTTATGGCTGTGATGAGATTGGGTTGGGGCACGATTGGCTCGAATACGTATTCCCTGGGCTCTCTAGGTCCCGTGATTGTCATACAAAAGCAATAATGTAAACTAAATGCAGCAAAATAAAATTAACTATGCGAAGTATGTCTATAACATATATAACTTCTATATTTTTGTTATTTTCTGATGAATTTTATAAATGAATTTGAAAGAGCAACTATTTTAATATATCTAGAAATTGACAATTAACCTAGTGTCGAATTTTAAAACAAACAAAGTAACCGAGTATAGCTACTTGCCTGTGCAGTTGTAAATCTATTCTAAACAATGAAATAACTGATCTAATCTATTTGAAAGACTCTCGATCCTACCTCAGAAGTGAGGAAAGAATCATAGTCTCTCAGAGACTATCAATCCCCACAGCTTCCCTGGCAATATCGAAAGTAGAATTGACTGAAATAAAGTGATTAACTACTCTATTTGATATGATTCTAATTAGAACTTTGAAAGCTAGAACCTGGATTATGCAGAACAGTGGCGAATCCGATGGTGTGTGTGATCTTGTCCCCTCAATGTGATCTCCTCATTCCTTCATGTTCACGTGGATCCAGAAAAGCGTGTAATGCTAGCATCAACAGAAGTAGATATTGGGACAAAGGCAGCTTAGGATACAGACTGAATACAATGCGAGTAGGAGAGAGATAGCGCAAGAGTACAGAGCTTGGCTTATGCAATTCCTAGCGGGATTTATTGCGAGTCATGCAACATAAAACGTCCAGAACCTGAAACTATCCTGTTTGAAGAACAAAACCTGCAACTTTAATGGCTTCCTATTGAAAACAAACTATTCTACTCCAATGGATTGGATGAAATATCAACAACACTTGCACAAGATGGATATGTGGCTTCCTAACAGCAAAACAACACTAACTAAGCATGCAATGAAAGAAACTAAGAATTCTAAGTAAAATGAAAGACTAATCTATTGCAATGAGAAATTCAGAGGCAAATTTGAGGGGCCATTTGCTTGAGCACAAGCCAACTATTTATAGCATTTGCATTTACCCAAGGTAAAAACCAAATTGATCTCTTAAACTATAAACAATGGCAAAACACTATTCCAGGGAACCATAATCATTAATGCAAGCTTATGGCGGTGAAAAAAAGCTGGTAAACGTTGAAATTTACGTGAGTCGTGTTAAAAGAGCATTCTGGAAAATGCGTAAAGGACCGCCGCCCTGAGCAGGGCGGCGGTTACAGGACCGCCGCCCTGCTTAGGGCGGCGGTCACGAGACCGCCGCCCAGGCAGGGCGGCGGTTTCGTAACTGAAGAGAAAAAGGCCAAGAAAAGAGGGGAAAAGAGAAAAACAAAGCACGCGGGGGCTAAGCGGGGCATGCGGGATGTTAACGCACACTTGGGGAGCTTTTCCGGATCCCGAACACCTTGCGAGGAGACTTGTATCATCATTGGGGTACGTGTTACGTTGTTCCGATGGTGCAGTACCCTACAATTTTGGGTACGTACATATTGCCCCCTCGGAGAAGCGTTTTAGCCATGAAGAGGCGTAAAACGGTGGGTCCGAGTATGGCGGTCCCGAAATGGGAAGTTGGAAGTTATACCTGATACGTCCGTGTGTCGAAATGACGCCATCCAAAATTCCCGCTCCCTGCAAAATGAAAAGAGAACTCAAGTGCAGATAGACAAGATAGATCGGAAAATAAACGCTAAAATAATGGGAAATGAGGACGTACCATTTGTGCGGGGGTAAGAACTTACCTCCGTCGGCGCTCCAAACCTGCGAAAAAAAAATTCAAAACAAGTCAGGCTGCTATATATATGAAAGTGGGCCCATTTTCCTATTCATTTGCGCGTGTTGATTTGATTGATTCTGAGCTCTGGGACCCACGGTGACGGTTTCTTACGAGAGTAGAGTCAAAACGTTCGTGGCGAGATAGTGATCATGCCTCCGCGTGCAGATCATCGACCCGCGAGATCACAGGTTAGTTTTCCTCAATTTATCGTTTTTACCCCCTTAATTTTAAAATGCTAAAATCTTTGTCGTGGGGGGGTTATTTTTAAAAATGTTAGGTTGAAAAGTTCCATCTAGGGGGGGCGCCTACTGGGTATGCTTTGTTTTTAGTTAAAATGGTCCTTTTTTGGTGTTTTTAGGCTTTTTAAGTTATAAAACCCGCGTGGGTTTTCGGGACACGACCGCCGCCCTGCCCAGGGCGGCGGTTACACGACCGCCGCCCTGTTCAGGGCGGCGGTTACAAGACCGCCCCCTTAAGGCGGCGGTTACGAAACCGCCTCCCTGCTCAGGGCGGCGGTTTTGCACAGAATGTCAAAAGAACACCTGTTTGAGATTGTTTTTGCATTTTTAGCATTTCTATGTGTTTTCATGATTTTTCTAATGTCACTTGGATGCTAACTTGCTTTGTTTTGTGTGTTTTTGGGTGTATGCAGGCGAGAGAGGAGTACATTCGGTGGAGCCGAGAGAGGGAGTGTGACTGGCTCCCAGCAGTACTAGATGCCTTTCACAGGATGAGGAGGACACTCTTCAGAGGGCTGGTATACTTCGTATATCGTGGGTTCCACATGTTGCACCATCCAGTCACATTCTTTGTGACTTATTTTCCTATTGGGATGCTGATCGGAACACCTTCCGATTACCAGGGGTCCGAGGTGAGTGGACCATCACACTAGAGGATGTTTACCGTATCCTGGGGGTCCCGATCATCGGGAGACGACTCACCCTCGAGACAGCAGGTTCACGGGCCCAGATAGCACAGTGGGCTTCCTTATATGGGAGATGCAGTCATCTCCACGGGTTCGAAGAAGGGGGTCAGAGTTCGATTTATTCCTAGTTTTCCCATCCCCTTGCTTCGCCAGGCTATTATGGGGATCCTTGCCTCGAGATTGATCGGGGACAAGGGAGGAGACACATTACTATACTGCTGGTCCCCCATCATTGCACAGATCGAGGGCCATGGCCGGATTTACGCCTGGGGAGCAGACATACTTGGGACTACCTACCATGACTTGTACAGGGTAGTCCATTTACAGGGGCAGTCTTTGAGCCACCCGACCCTGGTCATGAGTTGGGTTTATGAGCACTTCATTCCTTATGGTAGAGGTGTAGAGGTGACAGATCCCGGAGCTGTGAGGGCAGCCAGATGGACAGATATGTCGGTGCTCAGAGCACCTCATCATCTAGTTACTTCTCTGGCCACCGATGACATGGAGGCCACACCATATCAGACCATGGCAGGTATATGGGGCGAGGAGGCTCTTACTTTGATCTCCTGCTCCACCACAGGGCAGCTTATTGACAGAGTGGGGCGAGTGGAGATACACCCCTTTGGCCGAGTTCCTCAGCAGTTTGGCCTACCCTACATGGGCATGCTTCCCCCGGTAGCGCCAGTATACAGGTCAGTTCGAGAGGCCAGAGGGGGTCCTAGAGGCCGGGGTTGGACAGTTGTTACTCCTGGCATTCCTATTGCGGCCAGGAGGGTAGTACGTGCCCGAGGGAGAGCCGGTGCACCTCAGGCACCCTTGCTTCAGATTGCCGCGGGTCCTGCCCATAGCAGCGATGACCCCATCGACATAGACTCTGAGTCCGAGGAGTTTACAGGGGGGGAGAGACAGAGGAGGAGACTGAGGAGGACAGTGATCCTGAGTGGCATGACACTCAGGATATCATGTAGGTAGAGAGGGCCGATCAGAGTGCAGAGAGAGTTACTCTGGTTTCAGAGGAGCCACTCTCCCAGGGCCATGGTGGGGAGGATGAGTCCGTTGTAGGATGCTACGTTGCTCCAGCCACGGGGGGAGCACCTCAGTCAGCGGCGGCATCTGTGGCAGGTGCTGACCCTAGAGATCCATCCTGGAGGCCTGGTGATCCGAGTAAGTTACCATCCTTCCTTTTAATGTTTGTTTTTAATTAGGATTTCCTTAGTTGCTATCTCTCCTTTTGTTTACACTTTGTTTTATCTCTTGTTTTATTTCTAATTTGTTTTCTCCTTTGTTTGCAGAGACCGCCGATGAGTGGCGAGGACCTGATTCGCAGGGTATGCACCGATACCCTGATGATCCCCATGGAGAGGACCCGTGCAGAGTTGTCTGTGGATGCTGGGGAGCCCTCAGCAGCTGGTAGACACACTGACATCTTTTCCCCAGTCTGGCATGTGGCCAGGATGGTATCGACTCTCCGCACGGAGCTAGCGGGGTATAGGACAGCCGAGCGCCTGATGAGGAGTCATTCTCGTGGCGAGACTGCGGCTGCCCCTCGGGATCCTGAGCCCTCCGTGCACTCAGAGCGCCGGCGTAGCCGGAGTCCTAGGCATGGGCGTGCACCTTCAGAGGGGTCTCATAGGGGTTGAGAAGCCACTTGGCTCTCCTAGATTTTGTATGATATATTCTTTTGTATATCCGGGCTCTTTGAGCGTTTTGACCATGCTTAGCGCATGATGGCATTGTACAGGAATTTTGATATATATATATATATATATTCTTTTTGGATCAGACTTTTGGCATTTATGGCTTTGTTTCATTTCCAGTTTCCTCATGTGAACTATGATGTTATGCTTATATGCTCTTTAGAATGTATGCAATGGAGAACAAATGATGCAAGTGTTTACTTTCTTTTTGTATTTCATGATGCTGATATATGATAATGTAGATACAATGTGATTTTGAATCTTAGTTTCTGTAAGAAATTTTGGATACTTCATATTCGTTTTGGCAAAGTGGTGAAGATAAGCTGGTATGATGAGTACATAGACTTGCCCCTCTCCTAACCCCACGCAACTAGTAAGATGCGAGGGCTCATCACCGAGAGCTAGAAAGGGCACAAGTTATGAAATGTGTTGAAATGATAGTGATGAAAGATAGACAAAGCTTTGGTGGAACCAAATTAGGATGCTACAAGCCTACTCCACTCGAGTGACTTCATAGTTTTGGGATGCAACTTGCTTTGCGGTTTATCTAGACTTAGATCCGTAGATGGCCACATGGTAGACAAAATCTGGGTTTTAGGATTTTTAATTCTCTTGGAATTTTGGACATCTGATTCATTTGTTTTTGACTCAAGACTTCAAGATTTGAATTGTTTGTTTATGACCTTTTACGTTTGTTTGTCAAGAGGACCCCCTACACCTTGCCCCATGCTACTAGTAAGAAGCGTGGGTTTATCACCATAGGCAAGGCATAGGCGAGTAAGGGCATTTCCATCCTTTCCCAACCCTACGTCACTAGTAAGAGACGCAAGCTCATCACCGAAGGTTGGTGGGGCAAGGAAATGTGTAAATTTAAAATTTTCTGTTTGATCTATATTTGACTTGTTTACTTGAGCAAAATGTCAGTGTGTTCTTATTTCCAAAGAGATATACATACGGGATAGATGTGACACCATGAAGCTTCTAGAACAGACCATAGGCAAGACACCTATCCTAAGAAGAAACCAAAAGTGAGAATAAACCCGCAGATCTTGGCATGGTTACCGTTAAGACCTTGTCATATCTAGCTTTATTTGATGAAATGATTCCGAAATAGTTTGATGATATCATGGAAATAGAGAAGTATGATTAGAGTGTTTATGCCAACAACATCATGAGTTTGTAATGAATTGCTTTGAGAACAAATTCCTTGATCACAATTTTTGTACGAAACAAGCGGACAAAATGATCCTAATCTATATGAAGATGCAATGTAGATATAATTATACAAGTAGTGCTAGTTGCTTACGCGTAGAATCGTTTGAGGTGTAGGGAATTGACTGTTTCACCAAATTCCTCACCTTCCAGCGTACATAGGAGATATGCACCATTTCCATAGTCCTTCATGACTCGGTATGGGCCCAACCATTTGGGCCGGAACTTCCTTCCTTCGCCGGTCTTTTTGTCGATCCGGCTGTCTAGCCTTAGAACTAGATCACCTTCATATATGTCACGTTCATAGACCTTCTTATTATACTGCCGGCACATCCGGTCAGCATAGAATTTGTGCCACTGTTCAGCATCTAACCTATCTTCATCTAGGCTTTCTAGTTGGGAGAGACGTGCTTCTCTATAAGCGTCTTCATCTAGAATCCCTTGTAATGAAATGCGGAGACTGGGTATTTCAACCTCAAGCGGGAGAACTGCTTCTGCCCCGAATACTAGCGAGAAAGGAGTCACTCCTGTTGGTGTTCTTATTGAGGTTCGGTGGGCCCATAAGGCCGGATATAACTTCAAATGCCAATCTCGTTTGTTTTCTTTCACCGTTTTAAGGAGAATGGCTTTTAATGTTTTGTTTGTCGCCTCAGCCTGTCCATTGGCTTGAGGGTAATACAAGGAGGCTGTATGATGGCTTATTTTAAATTTATTGCATAATTCGTGAACTTCGTCATTCTTAAAAGAAGTCCCATTATCTGAGATAATGACTTGCGGGACACCGTACCTGCAAATGATTTGGTTCAAAATGAACTTGGCGATTACAGAACCCGGTACAGTAGTAAGAGGCATAGCCTCTACCCACTTGGTAAAATATTCGGTGGCCGTGATTATAAAATTATGGCCATCTGTAGATGAGGGAGAGAATTTCCCTATTAAATCTAGGCCCCACGTAGAAAAGGGCCATGGAGTAGCGATTGGTTGTAGAGCTTGTGCCGGCATGTGAATCTCATGAGAGAATTCTTGGCATTATGACACCTTCGTACAAACTCTACTGCGTCGTGTTCTAGAGTGGGCCAGAAATAGCCCATTCGATGTATTTTACGAGTGGTGGCATGGCCACCGAAGTGGCCTCCACACATTCCACTGTGAGATTCATGGAGAATCTTCTTGGATTCTTCTGTGTCGACACATCTTAGAAGCATTCCATCGAACGCTTTTCGATAGAGCACTTGTTCTATGATGACGTATTTAGCTACGATAATGCGTAACCACCTTCTTCGTTGTGGTGTAGCACCTTCTGGATATGTATGGTCCATGATATAATTAATGATATCAGTGTACCAAGGACACTCAGAGATAGAAGGTCGGGTTTCGATGTAGTATACGCACTCATCTGGAAAGTCCAGATCTACTAGATCACCTCCGTCTAATGGATTATCAGCTAACCAATCCACGATGATTTGTCCTTTAACCGACTTCTGATTTACGAATGTTAATTCAAATTCACCCATTAAGGTTATAAAGCGTCCAGCCTTTTTAGACAAGGACCCTTGCGCGAGGAAGGTTCGTAAATGTTCTGTTTTTACAATGACCTTTGTTTCTTGATTTAACATGTAATATCTTAAGCGTTTTGTTGCAAAGACTATGGCGAGGCATTCTCATTCTGCTGTGTGTGTAGCGTGTTTCATAGTCGAGCAATGTCTGGCTAATGAAATAGATCACACGTTCTCTATTGTCATCATCTTCTTGAGCCAGCATACAGGCTAGCGAGACATTGGTGGCTCGCGAATATAAAATTAACGGGTGATCTGGCTTAGGTGGCATTAGCGTAGGTGGTGATAACAAGAAACGCTTAACTGCATTGAAAGCTTCATTGCAGTCTTCGGTCCAATCAATGCTATAATCTTTCTTGAGTAGATTGTTGATTGGATGAATGGCGAAACTTAAGTCCGGGATGAATCTCCGGATCGCACCAAGTTTTCTGAGAAATGATATGATTCCAGATTCATCCGAAGGTGGGACCATTTCGAGAACAACCTTAATTTTGGTTGGGTCAACATCGATCCCGCGTGATGATATAATGTAACCTAGGAGCTTCCCTCCTGTCACACCAAAGACACATTTTTCTGGATTTAGCGTGACTCCGTATTCTATCAGACGTGAAAGAATGACGCGAAGCACTTCCGGATGGTCACAACGCTTCTTGGCCTTGGCCAACAAGTCATCTACGTAGGATTCCACAATTTTATGAATAAGATCATGAAATATATACGTCATAGCCCGCTGGTATGTAGCGCCAGCGTTCTTGAGACCGAATGGCATAACAACATAGCAATAGGTTCCCCAAGGAGTTATAAATGTGGTTTTAGCTTGATCTTGTTCAGATATTCTGATTTGATTGTATCCCGAGAATCCATCCATGAGAGACAAAAGCTCAAATCCAGCTGTTGCATCAACAATGACATCTATGGATGGTAATGGGAAGTCGTCTTTAGGACATGCCTTGTTAATGTCTCGGAAGTCTATGCAGATGCATATCTTTCCATTATTTTTGAGAACCGGAACGATATTAGATACCCACTGAGAGTAATCGACTGGTTTGATGAATCCTACTTGGAGGAGCTTTATTACCTCCTCTTTTACCATGAGAGCTACCTTGGGTTTCATTGGTCTCGATTTTTGTTTAATTGGTTTTGCATCTGATTTAGTGACGAGGTTGTGCACCGCAATGTGTGGTGCAACCCCTGTCATTTCTTTATAATTAAATGCAAAAGCCTTCTGATGTTCCTTGAGGATCCGATTGTATATTTCTACTTCTAATGGAGTTAACGAGGATCCTAACTTCAATATCCTTGGTTCATCTTCCGTTCCGATGTTAATATCAATTGTTTCTTCGATTAAAGAAGCGTTACCTTCTTCAAACTCAGGCGGGGCTGGAGGTAGTTCCAGATCATCTCCATTCTCGACTGTGTATATGCTGAGTTCCTTTTGTGGGGGAAGCTCTGTCATGGGATTCCCGAAGTAGGAAGATGAATGTGGATTAAAGATAAATCTACCACGTGATGGGTGAGATGTAATGCCGCATAGGCGTTTAAGAAATCAAGAGTGGTTGTATCACTATCGATGTGGTCTAGGATAGTAGATTTGTTTTCATTTCTATTTAAAAGAGGATTTGACATTGTTTTTATCAATGGTTCATCACGAAGGGATACCATGAAACGGGTATCCTCTAACTTACTGTTTGGAGTAAAGCGTGATGCTGAGGTTGCTATTGAATCGGCGAGAAGATTTTGTTCTCGCGGGATTGCTTCAATTGATATGAAGTCAAACTCCTTGCTTAAATTCAATACAGCTGTTTTGTAGAGCTGTAAGTGCTCAGCTTTGGTTTCATATACTCTCAGAGACTTGGTTTGCTACCAATTGCGAGTCTCCTAACACTCTGATGTTATCAACACCGATTCTCTTAGCTAGGATGAGGCCAAGGAGGAGGGCTTCATACTCAGCGCCATTGTTTGTGCATTCAAATTTTAGTTTAAAGGAAAATGGTAGGACTTTTCCCTTCGGGAGAAGTAAGGATTACACCTGCCCCAGCTCCGTAACGACATCTAGCTCCATCGAAATGGAGAGTCCAATACTTAGCTGGGAATATGGGCACTGGGATATTTGTTGTGTTAACATCTTCTACCTCTACCATGCAGAGATCTACTACTGGGAGAGAACCAACACCTAGGGTGCACCCCATGCCTACAAAATCAAATGGTAGGAACATTGGTAGATCCTGTTCTAGTAATTCAACAATTTTTGCAGTGGTTCCTAATGATACTATTTTTACAGTGTTAGCCTCATCTTTGGGGGCTGGGGTTGCCTTGGCTAGGCTCATAGTTTCAAGATCTGTCGTAGGTACCAACTTTTCTTCTGGTTTCACGTCGGTAGGTTTATTAAGTTGGTTCGTTGGGAGTTCAAACTCCGAGTGCATGCCTGGTCTTTTCTTTAGGTCAGCCAGGTGTACATCGAATGGTTTTGGATCACCTTTGGCTATGAACACCTTTCCTAAATGCAAGAATCTTACTTCTTGAAATAGCGTAGAAGGGATTGCCTTCATACGGTGTATCCATGGTCGGCCGAGGATCATATTATAGTTAGTTTCCCGATCTATAATATAAAACTCAGTCAGGATTGTTTTGGGTCCTAAGGTGACCGGTAGTATTATAGTTCCAATTGAAGTGGCTTTAAGGCTGTCATAGCCTCTTAGTGTATTTCGAGTCGTGGAACAATTGGTTTCTCCATACCCTAGCTTTTGAAGGAAAGAAAAAGGGACTATGTTAACTGCTGCCCCATCGTCAACCATCGCGCGTTTCACATAATTGTTATAAACCCACACTTGCAAGTGTAAGGCCGGATCACCTCGGCGTGCAATCTCAGCATCTGTTGGCATTTTGTTTATTTCGAATATGAATTCGGTGTCCCTATCCGGCTGCCCCGGAGGATGGATATCAAAGTCTATATGGTTTACCTGTGTTTCGGGAGGTGGAGTGATGCTAATTAGATGACCTAAACCCAATGCTTCTAAAAGAGCAGCCCTGTGAGCAGGGGAGTTCTTCAATAAATCCAAAAAGGAGATGTGCGAGAAGGTTTTTGTTAGATCATTAATTAAATCATAAGCACCCACGGGTTTTATTAATACTTGTTGGATATTGTCTGTTTCTAGCGGGTAGCTTGGACTTAGCTGAGAGGAATACTCTCGTGTCCTTGTTACAGCTTCTACGGGTAGTTCGGCATCTAACTCCACTAAACCGACTATCTTAGGTCGTGGCTGACTTCCTAGTTGTGGCGCAACTAATGGATTTAGTGAAGTTGAAGCTTCATGATCATTGTTTCCTGTAATTACACCCTTGTTTGTCCCACTTGGATTTAACTTGTTATTGTTGTGATTTGGGAGCGGATCATTGAAGATCTTGAGGGGTGCATTTTGAGGGGAAACTGCCCCTGTAAAAGTATTTGGTGCTGGTGACGTAGGATCTGCCAAGAACATATCTATGAAAAGTTGTCTTTGTTCCTCTGGCAAACGTTGCATGAATTTATTGTAGTCACGGCACGTTCTAGTGTCATGGCCTCGAATTTTGTGAAAACCACAATAGGAGTTAGGATTGTAATTCCTAGTTTGTTGGCTTGGTGTATATTGTGGCCTAAAACTTTGATCAAACCGTTGCCTATTAAAGTTTTGCGTTTGTTGTTTTTGGTTTGAATTCTGGTTTTGATACCTAGTTGAATTTTGATTTGGATCCCGTGTAGGGCTTCGTCGTTGTTGTTGTTGTTGTTGTTGTTGTGGATGATTAAAATCCACTGTATTGATTGTTGGAGTAAAGTTATTGTTTCGTTGATTGTTTATTTGTGGTGGAGTATTCACAACATTTACCTTTCTAGCCTGATCAGTTACTCCATCCGTTGTCACTCCACGATTTTTATTAAGGATTTTAGGTCCTTGATTGACATTCGTGATAGTAGGATAAGTTGTAGTGTTTTGGTTGGAGGTGATTAACCTCCCGTTTGCTCCATATGTCTTGCGACCACTATCAATTGCCGCTTGATCTATTCGGAGAGCACTCTCAAGTAATTCATCGTAAGTTCTTAGTGGGAACTTCTGGACTTCTTCCTTCACCTCTCTGCTGAGAGAATGAAGGCATAAATCACATAGTTCCATCTGATCCATATTTGGAGCACTTGCCGAAGAATAAAGAACTGTGCGCCACCTCTGGATGAAATGGGCGACAGATTCATTGTGTTCTTGCTTAATGTGCAAGAATTCCCTGATTCCTGTCCTTAATAGTTTGTTCATGTCAAAGGCCTTGATGAACTCTGACACGAGTTGCTTGAATGAATGGATGGAAGCCTCAGGTATTCTATAATACCAATCGAGAGCGATACCTTCCAAGGTTTTGGGAAATATTTTAGCAACAACCCCATCCCATGGGAGTAGTTCTCGGATGGCTGTAGCGTAACCTTATATATGTGCATTCGGATCTCCCTCACCTTTGTATTTGGGAAAATCGGGAAGAGGTCTTGGAAGCATGACGCTTCGTATGGTGAAATCTAAGGGCTCTTTCAAGTATTCTGAATATGTCCCTATCGCATAGGTTTCGACCATTGATGGTGCCTGCTGAGGGAGTGGAGGTGGAATGGGTTGTTGATATGGCATTGCATATGCATTGGTAGGAGCATAAGGGAACCCCTGTGGTTGAGTAAAAATACCGGGAGAGGAGAACATATCCCCTTGTGGTGATTTGGAGTACATGTTTAAGTATGAAGGGGTATTGTCCAAGAATGGATTATTTTGTACTAGACCGGGAGGTATTGGAACGGTGTTAGAAATGGTGGTTCTAATCGGCGTTTGTTGTGAATACTGAGGGGTCATGCCTAACGTACCTATTCCTGTGAGGAGGTCTATTTGGCTAGGATTGGAATTTCCTGCCTGCATGAGTTGAGAATGGTGATTTGCCTGAGCAAGTTCTAACCCCCTCACTTTTTCTACTAACGTTGAAATGACTTCATTTGGTGAAGTCACGGTGTTTTGCCTTAGCAGCGTTTGTTGTATATCATGGTGTTGTATAGGCATGTGATATCCTGCTATGAATTGATCGCTGCCCTGCCAAGTTTCCCCGAGGGCATTTCCTATATGTAGTGGCATGGAGGTATTTCCTTGAAAAGAGACCTCGGGTTGTGTTTGTAAACCTCCTATAGGTGGGTACATACTTCGAGAACGTTGTTCATTCCTGGCATAACGTACCGAATGTTCATCATCTAAACCCAGGTATGGGTCTGATTGTCTACTAATTTGTGGTCTAAGTAGTACCTGAGGAGACGAACTAGATTCTCCTGTGAGCGTCATATTGTTCGAGCCTGAAGGCTCTGTTTGTTGTGTTTGAGCGAGCTGATCCAACTCCTCTGTTTGGAAAGATGAGCTATATCTGATCCTTGGAGTTTTGTGTTGATAATTGGTTAGTTGAGTAGTTGTCACCCCATACTGAGAGCGAGGGTGATGATTGTCTATTCAGTTGAGCGTAGTATGCCTCAAGACCTAAGAGAGGCCTACCATATGCATCGAATCCCGACATATTCGGGGGGTATATGAATACCCGCAGAATAATGGGAAGGAGCGAAGGTGATGGTGAAAGCTAATGAGGTAGTAAAGATGAAAGAGTCATTTTAATTTGAAAGAACCAGTAGAAATCTGACTCCAGACCAGAAAGTAGAAAGTTCACGTCGGGTTCACCAATTTTGTACGATGGAAAAGTGACAAGCGAGCATGGGAATCTACAAGTAACTTTTCCTCGCACCCGACCTCCCGAGGTCGTGCCGAGACAGCCGGTGGGGATTAAATATGTGTGGGATGCAGACAAGCTAATTGGGCAATCTGATGTCTTCGACACACACTAGTGGAAATTGTGAATCTAAGGCAAAGAAGGCCCTCCTAACCTGAACTGGTGTGATAGATCGATCAGCAAGGATGACTGCTCGAAGGCTCCAATCAATATCGAGCTCTGGCGTGATTCGGTCTATAGGTTGTGGAATACGTGGAAAATGACCTGGGATAGTTTCGTGTATATCTCCAGATAAGGTCATAGGGTGGATGGTAAATATAATTGACTCTATGGGTGATTCTCTGGCCTAGTCCAGAACTCCTTAGCTTTGTTAGCTGCTATGTGTCTAATAAGGATAACTGTTCGATGATGATAGGTGGAAGTGGAGTAGATCTGAATACTAGTGTACGTAGGCCAGCATCTATGTCTGATTCACCTATGGGCTCGTTGGGCTGTGGGATTTGTGGGTCACAACCGTAGATTCGTATTTGTTGTGGTCCTGCTATGGTCATGTGCGGAATCAATCCCTAATCCCTAGTATCCAATAGTCATATGCCTTTTCAGCTTCTATATTCAGAATTAATAATTGTGTGATCTTCTCAGAATATCTTACAGGCGTTTGTGCAACCTGAATTCTCAAGCTGGTATCTATATCTGTGAGAGTGTCTCCTGCGTCTGGCTGTGGGACCAAAGGATCACAACCAAAGGTCTGCTCTCTTTCAAACCCTTCTACAGTCATGTGGATATGAATCTAGGGTAATCTGTAGTTTGGTTGATTTGACCAAAATGTGTGTGCTTGGTCGTCTTCTATGTTTAACCCGTGCAGTTGGAAACTGATTTGTTGTAAGTTTACCATTGTTTGGAAGACTTGGATCCTGAGATTCTGATCTATATCAGTTATGGCTGTGACGAGATTGGGTTGGGGCACGATTGGCTCGAATACGTATTCCCTGGGCTCTCTAGGTCCCGTGATTGTCATACAAAAGCAATAATGTAAACTAAATGCAGCAAAATAAAATTAACTATGTGAAGTATGTCTATAACATATATAACTTCTATATTTTTGTTATTTTCTGATGAATTTTATAAATGAATTTGAAAGAGCAGCTATTTTAATATATCTAGAAATTGACAATTAACCTAGTGTCAAATTTTAAAACAAACAAAGTAACCGAGTATAGCTACTTGCCTGTGCAGTTGTAAATCTATTCTAAACAATGAAATAACTGATCTAATCTATTTGAAAGACTCTCGATCCTACCTCAGAAGTGAGGAAAGAATCATAGTCTCTCAGAAACTATCAATCCCCACAGCTTCCCTGGCAATATCGAAAGTAAAATTGACTGAAATAAAGTAATTAACTACTCTATTTGATATGATTCTAATTAGAACTTTGAAAGCTAGAACCTGGATTCTGCAGAACAGTGGCAAATCCGATGGTGTGTGTGATCTTGTCCCCTCAGTGTGATCTCCTCGTTCCTTCGTGTTCACGTGGATCCAGAAAAGCGTGTAATGCTAGCATCAACAGAAGTAGATATTGGGACAAAGGCAGCTTAGGATACAGACTGAATACAATGCGAGTAGGAGAGAGATAGCGCAAGAGTACAGAGCTTGGCTTATGCAATTCCTAGCGGGATTTATTGCGAGTCATGCAACATAAAACGTCCAGAACCTGAAACTATCCTGTTTGAAGAACAAAACCTGCAACTTTAATGGCTTCCTATTGAAAACAAACTATTCTACTCCAATGGATTGGATGAAATATCAACAGCACTTGCACAAGATGGATATGTGGCTTCCTAACAGCAAAACAACACTAACTAAGCATGCAATGAAAGAAACTAAGAATTCTAAGTAAAATGAAAGACTAATCTATTGCAATGAGAAATTCAGAGGCAAATTTGAGGGGCCATTTGCTTGAGCACAAGCCAACTATTTATAGCATTTGCATTTACCCAAGGTAAAAACCAAATTGATCTCTTAAACTATAAACAATGGCAAAACACTATTCCAGGGAACCAGAATCATTAATGCAAGCTTATGGCGGTGAAAAAAAGCTGGTAAACGTTGAAATTTACGTGAGTCATGTTAAAAGAGCATTCTGGAAAACACGTAAAGGACCGCCGCCCTGAGCAGGGCGGCGGTTACAGGACCGCCGCCCTGCTTAGGGCGGCGGTCACGAGACCGCCGCCCAGGCAGGGCGGCGGTTTCGTAACTGAAGAGCAAAAGGCCAAGAAAAGAGGGGAAAAGAGAAAAACAAAGCACGCGGGGGCTAAGCGGGGCATGCGGGATGTTAACGCACACTTGGGGAGCTTTTCCGGATCCCGAACACCTTGCGAGGAGACTTGTATCATCATTGGGGTACGTGTTACGTTGTTCCGATGGTGCAGTACCCTACAAACCTTAGAAGGATTTTTTTTGCCAAAAGTGGGCTAGTGGACCCAGGGTAGACTTTTCGCCCAAGTGGAAAATGCGGGCCGACAGGCCTGAAGATGACTTTTGGGCAAAAGTGAATTGCGGGCTTGCGGGGCTGTGGGACATTTTTTGCACTTTTATAATTCTAATTCCAAAAGGGTGCAAAGTGAATTTCGGGCCCGTGGACCTAATTTGTAAAACTGGTTTTCCGCCATTTTTTTTACGGATCTGATTCAAGTATTCAAATGGGTATATCTTTTGATCCAGTGCTCGAAATTCAACAAATTTGGCACCATTTGAAAGGTCTCGACCTCATCTAAGCCATGGAAACCTAAAAATTTAATTTCAATGAGGTTAGGTGGGTGAAAATGGGAAAAATGTCTTCTTCAACCATTAATATATACGATCCGATTGCTTCAACAACCAGATCAGATTTGATTTGATCTGTCGTTCTTCCTTCTTCGACATGCCAAAAAAAACAAAAAGAGGTGGACTTAACAAATTGTGGGCGGATTTCCATGGGGCATTGATGGCTAGTAGCTGAGCTCCAAATCAGGTTTCCCGCCTCTTTTCTTCTCCTCTCTTTGCTTCATCTATAAAGGTAAGAGCTTGGCTCATTGTAAAGGGTTAGACGCCTTTGGTTTTGCATCCTCCCTTTAGTATCTATTTTATCATACAAATTTGTGCAGTTTTCGAGCCTCCCATTTAGATTTTAATGTAATTTTTTCCTCTTAGCCACTGTAATGCACCGTATCAACTTTGTGGAGCAATAATACATAAGTCTTGTGGATGTTTTCAACCCTCTCTTGTTTTCATTATCTTCATATGATCTCTCATTGCAGTATTAGGTTATATGTGCATGATAACTGTATTACATTTTTATGGTATGTGTTTATTATGCAAAGCCAGGTGTTTAGCATTCCTTTGGTGCATCACCTTGTTAGTTTAGGTTTTATTTCTTGCTTCTTTCTCAATTGTGTCTCCTTGGCAAGTTAGAATTGGTTTTAGAATAGACCCTCTGCATAATTTGAAGTGTGCACCTGAATAGAGGAATAGGAACCGACCTTCATCCGAAGATCTCTCTCGATTTGCAAAGTCCCACAGTTTGAGAGAAGCTCCATGTTATGCAATCACACTGAGAGTATCAACCCATCGAGTTGCAGATATTCAGGGGTGCTATGATTTTGCACTATTAAGATCAATATTGTATAACCTACCAGAATTTGGTATTTTGAAGAAATATCCACAGTGGTTTGCAGAAAAAACTCCTGAGCTTATCTGCAACTTTTCTATGTCAAGTTGGAATATCATGAATTAAATTTAGCACTAAAATGTTAACATCTAGGTGCCCATATGCATAACCACAAGAGAAATGTTCGAAGCAGTGATCTCGCAAACAAATACGAAATTTATAGAAAGAGAGATGCCATTATGTCCTCATGTTCATAAAATTTCATGTACTTTGTTTTATCGAGGAAAAATGGAGGGAGATTGAAATTTTCATTGAGTATATTAACTGCAATACTCATCTTTATGAATGTACATGGAAGTACTTAGTCATTTATTAGGGCAGTTTATGCGGAAATGGCATTGTATTTATGGCACTATGCTACCCAACGCTGACAAATGGTTATTTCATGGACAATGGCAGTGGTTGTGCTAATTAAGTAAACTTACAACCTTTTGAAAAAAAATACAGCTACAAATTAACCAAAATAAACTTTGACCAAGTTTACATGACATTACTTTGATAGTTTAACAAAAAGCTATTTCAAAAGTATTACAAAACAATTTCTTCAAAAACAAAAACCGTAAAATATGTCTCCAGCAAGAAAAAATGCCTGGAACGGTGCGTCAAATATCATCCTTACTGTGCAACAACCAAAATCAAATGTAAGAAGGGAAAAACTAAAGAAACCCAAATTGTGGATATTATCCGAGTAGATCTACCAAATAGGGAACCTAAGATTTTCCAAATGTCAAAGTACAAAAGAAAACAATGAGAAAACCTTCAAATTGAACTACTGGACACAAGCCCCACAAGAAGGAAACACACACCACTATTATAAACTTTTACATTCCCCCTTAAGGGAATGATAGAATAAACATGTTGGAGCTATTGACAGGTCAGATTCAAGCTACCAAAACCCAAAATACTATTATTGTTATGATGTGAAAAAGGAGGGTTTGGCTTCAATCAAAGATTTGCCACAAAGATTTCAACATGTAGAAATCAATACTCATCTAATGAAATAGATTACTCTCAAGGGTGTATTCACATTGGACCAATAGATTGAAAAGGCTTCGCCACTTGACTGTAGAAAATTTGGATAGCATTTTACTCACAAAAAATTGTGTTGGTTCCTAGCTTAACAACTAGTTTGCATGAGAGTTTGTGACTCCACTCTCTCAGAATCATTATAGCCTACCATCTGGAAGCAATTGCTTTCTTGACACCAATCACTCGCATATTTATATCCCATTATTCTAAAAATATCATACAAAAACTCCTCAGACAAAAAATCTGCTATTCATATTTGGCAAAAAAGTGTGGTTATCTCATGTTATGCACTATTTCAATCATCATCTTAGTGGAACCATCCTGAAATGGATTTTGAATGAAAAGCACAAAGTAAAATGCTTCAAAACTAAACTTCCTGGAAATGCCACCTACCCCTGTACCAGAGCTATTGATACGTACTTAATATGGGTATGGATCGGGTACACTGTGGGATACATACTCACATGGCCCCAACTTGTACAATCAAAGTAGTTTTTTGCTTCGTTAATAAATGGAGGGGTCTGACCCAGCCAATCCAAACATGTTCGATGTTTTTAAACGAACATTACGGGCATTTTGCCAATTTCACAATTTTTTGGAATCCATGCACATGTGGATAACTTTGATGTTGTCAAAATCGTAAGTTGAAAAGAGGAGGGAAATCCATGTGTGAAGCTATTTTTGACTAAACGTAATAAAAAGGGAAAACATTGTTGACCTTTACCAATAGTCATGGGCGTTAAGGTGTTTTTCCAAGAATTCTTCATGTTTGAATATTGTGAATCTTTGGTGCAAGAATGTAGAAACACATAGCAGACAAGGGTTGGAAAAACTAATGTTTGAGATTGCATCAATTGTTTAGCACCCTGAGGATCTGTAGGGGTGTTAAAATATCCTTTAAACTATGTAGGTCTGGCCACTTAGTATATGTTGCACTCAGAGTAAAGAACAATGTCTAGGGAAGATATAGTGAAGTTCAATAATGTCAGAAACCTCACCTCTAGTTCCTTGACCAAAAATATATGAATCCCCCAAGGTTATTTGTGAACCACATCAATTTTTTCTAGGAGGCTATCTTCAAGGGAATCATTAAGCCTTTGGCAGAGATGACACTATAGTTGAAGGGAAAGTATGTTGGATATTCTTAAGAATGCTATATGGAAAGTTGCAACCTTATCAGACTATCAATTTTTAGCCATATCACCTTGCACTTTGCACAATGAAGGTTTACAAGCATGATTATGGATTGTAAAAGTGCCATTAAAACCCTTGCATTATATGGCTCTCATAACTATTACATTTATTGTAAAATGGGCTGCAAATTCTCAAATTATGAAGCTCTACAGGCTTTTATACTTCATTATTATTTATCTTGTTCCCTATGCATCTTCAAATATACCTTTTCATTTTCTATTACCTGGAATTTATATAGTTCGTTCATTTCTGATAAAAACTGTAGGTCATAGTGAAGAATGCATATGTATGTTAGAAGTTGGAAATACTTATGAACATTTTAGGAACTATGAGAAGTAGTCTACCTTATCACTACTTTTTAATTCATAAGAACATCGAGTAGAAAAAATAGTCTAAAAATAAAATGTTTTTCTTTATAATTGTTAAAACATAAAATATTGTATTATAACATATATATCTTTAATTCTAAGATGTCTTGATAGCCACTCACCTTAACTCGCATGTCTTCATATACCCACAATTTTGTCTTGCTCTAATGAGATCATAAGAAGCGTTCATAAGATCAAGAACCTTTGTCTAAAAGTATGCAATAGAATCATCCTTCTTTTGTGATCAAGTTACCAAAATTTGGATTTTAAGAATTTGAACAATGAATTTGACTTTGGTTAATGTTTCTAACCAATTGGCATGCATTATAGTCTTAAATTTTAATCCCTTCTTCGTGCACTATACCTGCAAACAACTTCAATGAAAATGTGAGAACCATATGAGTTCATCATCTGCTATATTATAATCCTTTAGACTGATATCTTCAAACACCATTGTAACAGTGCTCTAGAGTTCTCACAACTTGTCTTTCTCTTGAACTAACATTCTGTCCATACTCCTAACATGAAGTTACAAAGGAATTTGAGATGTCAACCTTTCCAATTACCCTTCTCTACTGGTTCTTGATTCTATCAAAAAACTGTGTTTTTGATTGTATTCTCTCATGCACAAGTTCTCTTTTAGACCATGAACACCCCTGGTATCAAGATCAATCTTTCCAATTGCAAAACATGCATTTATATCCAAGGATAATGCTCAATCTCTTTAACACTTTGTATGTTTCTTACTTTACACTATAACTATAACAGTGCTTCTGCAAGATTTTAGAAGATCAATTATTCACTTATAGATGGTTACTAATGGGAAGATTTAACCTGACTACTAGTTCCACTCTTTTCCTTATAATATCCAAATTCACCACATTCATGATCATTCATCAAAATGTAACTGTTATAGCCCTTTGACCATAGACTTCAATTACCCTTAATAAAACTAGAACATGAATTATTAAGATGCAACAATGTCATTTACCTACTTTCCACTTATTCTCCATGCATTTCTCTACAGAGAAGTCACTTCATGTGCATTTGAGCCAAAATTCTCCTTTAGTATCTATTACCCTGTCTTAGACTATCTTCTAGGTCTGTTTCAAGACAAATTAGGATCTAACTTTCCACATATTTCAACTTCTTAAAACTCTGACACGTTTTCCAAGCACCCTTTATCGAATTTGAGAAAGCTGCAAAGTTTCATGACTCAAGTCTTAACGAGATTTGCCCAGTTTACTTTTAATACAAGATCAATTAGGCATCTAAGCGGTAACTCATGCTACTCCTGCAAAACTGTTATAAATATCTTCCATCTGCGGGCATTAAAGATTATAAAACCTCTTGAATCTTAAGGAAGACTATCTCTATATGGTTTCTTCCAATTTCTAGCTCCTGAGACTGTGTTATGACTGAGATGCAACAAATTTAGCTTAAAACCCTAGTCAAGGGTTACAGTCAGCCCGAGAAGGATAATTTTAGGAAGTATCTTTTCTTGTCAATGATTTCAAGTCAAAAATTAGACCCTTCAAGCTCTGTGACAGTATGGAAGAAACTTTATTCTTTATAAACATGTGCCTAAAGTGCTCCTACAGTCTTAAACTATAAACTTTGCCATTGAACCAGAACACAGACCATAGATGAAGAGCAGTGCATGCATGAGAGATTGACTCAATTGATCATTATCTCGTAAAAACTAAAACATAAATATATAAATAGAGTCTACAACTCTTTGGATGAACTCAGGAAATTCTCGTGTAGTAACAGACCTTGACCTTTAAGTAACTTCTTTATTGCTTCTTACACAGTCTTTATAACAAGATACAGGCAACCAGAGGCCACCTTTTCTACTCTCCTACTCACATCTCTGAACTTCATTCGACCTATTTCCTTATTTATTTGCTTGATTTGACTTTATCCACAACCACATTTACATAATAATAGGTCTCTATCTAATCTTGAGCTTGAAATAGACCAACAATCTCTCTTTCCACTCTTATCTCTAGCTAAGTCATTTCTCCAACGTATAGGCAACTTCTAGATGAGACTTAAAATAAGATTTACTTTTGCAATGGGTGTAAATACCTTTTCAACCTATGACTAGACCTTTCTCAAAAATTTCAAGCCTTTGGAAACTTGTTTCACCCTTACAAAACCTTCACAAGTAATTTAAAATTCCAAATCCTTCAATTTTGGAGGGAAACTCAAACTATGCTAGTACAAACTGTTTAAGAACACATGAAGCTTTCAATGGCTTCTTATTAAGCTTGGAAGACCTCTTAAGACACCCTTACACTATGAATGAATTCAAACTATAATATTTACATCATGAACATAAACCATATCTCGATGCTCTTGCATCATATCTTCATTCTAATTATCGGATAGAATAAAGAAAAACATCCCTCACCATACTATTGGATTATCTATTTGATGAAGATAGTTCTAACATTTTCATTTAAATAGTGAAATGCAATATATGTAACTTATTCATCCAATTTAAGAGACTTGGGGTTTTTATTTTATGTTACTGAAAAATTAGAAAAAAAAATATTTTTTTTGCTCTTACATTTTATTATCTATATTATACTGAATAAAATAAAGACATCTCTCACCATAGTATTTCAATATCTATTTAATAAATTTACTTCTAACATATGCATTTAAAGAGTGAAATATAAAATATCTAACCTATTCGTCTAATTTCAAATTTGAGTTTTTTAATTTAGTGGTACTAAAGAAAATTTTTGAAATAGGGTTTTTGTTCTTTACCTCTTTCTTTTTTTTTTAATCACTTCTTATTTTTTCCCTATTATCTTTTTGTTTGTATTTATTTGATTTCATTTGTTGTGTTTAAATTTTTTTCATATATTTAGCCAACTCAATTTCATTTAACTTTATTTTATTTTTCTGATATATCGACCATTAAAATTGAGCACATTAATGACAGTTCAACCTTCTACCACCCCTTGATGCTATTGTAAGAACGCCTCTCGACATAATCACAAAAAACTCCATGTTATCATGAACCTTTCTAAAAAACCCTCATGTCACAGCAATCAAGTGCCACACAGATCACTTGCAGACAAAAAATCAAGAAGTTGGAGTCATTGTTGATTCCGAAGCATGCTGTTTCTCATTGATCAATAGATGACAAATACAAGATTCTCGCAAATGAACTAGATTGAAAAAAATTATGCAATGTGTGAGACACTGAATTGAATTGTTAGCAGCACCAAAGTTTTATTGTTTTTAAGACGCTATTTATGAAGGATAATTATGCCAGCCATATCACACATAAATTTTAAGAGGATTACTTTTTCCTTTGTGTTTAAAGAACATGTGAGCAACTAGCATCCAGAATGAATCTTGTGATGATGACAACAAAATGTATGCAGATTTTGCAGTTCTTGGTGAACCAACATCTCCAACATGAAAGTCTTAAGGTTGACTGATGATATCGAGTAGCTCTCTTAACATGGAAGCCTCTAGACAAGAACTAATGATGTCCAAAATCTGGCCTTGTATATATGTGGCTAATCATGTTATCTTAGGATATTCTATCTCCTACAATGATAGGGGGCGCTAGAAAAGTAATAATTTGTTGAATATGCAAAAAATACTAATTAAATCAATATGATCAGCTCTTTCATCTTTTAACAAGTACAAGCACTAATCCCTGCACTACATGGCTTCCATAATCACAAAAACCAAGTGCTGTCACAGCGTTTTCTACATTGCTAGCCATGCATACTGCATTTCCTTTGAATTAGCCAAAAGCAAGGGCAAATTATCAAAAAAATGATTTTATGCCATGTATATTGAATCTTGCCTCAATTTATGAAGACCTGGCAAGGAAGAACATACTCCAAAAACTATAGAGTAGAGATTTTCTCTTACATTTTTCCAGCAAAAAGGAAAGCATGACCCATAGAAACCAATTGAATTGATTTAAATTAAAGTTGAATAGTTTCCATGGTGAAATATGTGTGCACAGATTAGCCATTCAACACTCGCATACTCACTTTTCTGCCCTATTAAGCTCTATACTAAATAACTTAAAGGGACAACCAAAAACTGTAACCGCATGTAAAGAAGCCAATGCAAACACACCTATAATGTTGTTCTGCAAGTTGCACAAAGAGAATATAGAGATAGTAAAAATAAAAAGATTATACCAGCTGCTAAATCGACCAATGTTTTCCATTTAATTAGCATAAATAAATCCGCTTCTGTTTCTTATTAAGAGCTCAAGCAAGGACAGTACTCTTATGATATTGATCAATGGAGCACATGAAAGCTATCTTGGGTGTACTCAAACTCTCCCTTAAAAAAGGCACTCGTGGGTTTAACTTTGGGAGTAGGATCTCCTACCCCAAACTGAGCAATCAATACAAATGCAACCAGCAAAATATTTGCTTACCATTTTAGTCTTTATGCATTCTATACATCAGGAATTTTTCACCTAATTCTGAAGTGGATTTATTTTTCAAAGACCAAATTCATGATATGAGTTTTTCATTCATCCTTCCAGCCTTTGTTCTTTTGGGGAAAAAAAGCTTTTACAATAAATTGTCTAATTTTCCCCACCCCAAGATTGAAACTGTTTTTTTGTTTTGAGATTAAGGCAAACATAGGCACATCCATTTGGGTAAAAAATTGGACAGTATCGATTCAAAGGGCCCAGTTATACACTACAATATAGGATAAATCAGCCTCAATTGACAGCAATGCGACTCGATTGAATAAACTTCAATGCAGAGATCATGAAGCTCTCCAAAGACGAGCTAACAATATGGAAGACCAAAATACCAATAAAAGTTCCATCCCAATGGAACAACCAATTACTTCCATATGACTAAACTTAAATCAAGTGTTGACAGATCTCATTTACAGATATGTCCTGGAAGTCATTAAGAAGCCTCACAAATACACTCACAAAGCTTAATACAAAGACACAAACGTGAAACTCTTACAGGCAATGCTCCCTTGAATGTTTTGAAAACCCTAGGAAGAAAGCTAGTATACAAATTAAAGAATGGTTGGCAAAGCATTCTACAGGTTACTCTTCATTATCTAAGTGCCCAATCTCTCGACCAGGAAAATAACTTCAAACATAAAAACACATTTAATTTTCCCATTGACTCAAATTAACGCCAAAAAACATTCATAGCAGCACCTAGAACAGATCAACAGCCTTCTTTCGCATATCCTGCTTCCACTTAGGCTGCTCATAGAATGTTTTCTGGTCCATACCAAAAATCTTCTCAAACTCCTCCGGCGATAAATATGTCTGTGTCAAACAGAGATCATAAAAATCTAATTGAAGTCCATAAACAGAAAAGATGATGGCCAATTTACAGTTCACCAAAAAATGAATATACCTCTCTTTTTTTATGGTCAATTCCTCGAGCTGGATTGGTTGCTTTAGCTTTCAGACGCTCATAACTGTAAGTGCCTGAGCTACCATTCTCTTCTTGCTCAACCTCCACAGCTTTTGTCTCAGAAACTTCCTCTCCGTTAGTTTCTGAGCTACTCTCTTCTTGGGTGGTTGATTCATCTTGCTTTGATAGCCACTCCTCTGCTTCAGAACTTGCTGTAGCATTTGATTTATTGTCAGTTGTTTCTACAAAATTCAATTTTATTTTCTTATCAGGTTCCTTTGTTTATGTAGCATGAGCACCACCAACTCTATTGTCATTCAATACTGCAAAATATATAATCAAGATTCCAAAATATATCTACCTGAAACTGCCTCGGCAGAGAGCTTATTGTCATTGACTGCATTACTCTTTACAGGTGAGCCTGTTTTGGCCTCAGCATCCAAAGCTGTAGATAATGCTGCAAGAGCAGCTGCTCGCTGGGAAGACTGAGTTGAAGTGCTAAATGTTTTTGCAGATCTCGGTGCAGGCTTACTTCCACTGCTTGAGTTAAAAGCAGAATTCAAGGCAGCTAATGCTGAAGCTCTTTGAGTTTGACCACTTTGCTTTGATCCATTAGCACTGTCAGAAAATGATGTTTCATTCTCTGAGCCAGCATCAGCTGTTGAGACTCGCTTTTTTAGGTTCTGTAAAACAAGGGACGATGTCATTTCAAGAACATAATTAGAACAGAGCATAGAGGAATATTCATATGAATAATAGTTCTGAGTTCTGACCTCAACGGCCTGAATAGGTATCCCCTGGAGAGTAGCAAGCTTCTTTTCAAAAGAATTTCCCTGTACCTGCATTTTGCTCAAGAGTAGTTAAAACCAAACAAATAACTGCTTCAAGAATTAAATTATTTAGAAATTTCTAAAAATAGATATGAACATTTACAATCCAGTAAAAGCTACAAAATCCTGAAGAGTATAAACAGTTAAGTAATCAAAGAAATCCCAAGTTGAGAGTATAATCCTGATTCCTGACAACATTCTTGGGGGAAAGTAACATGTGTATAATGAGAGTGTTAACAGAGAGACCCAAGAATCAGTGGGAAGATGAAACCAATTCTCTATTTCTCATAAAACTGGTGTACCACACACCAGCTTATGCATCTTCAAAGAAAAAATAAATCTGAAACATCTCCTTTCATAGAACATAGAACTCTTCAATTGCTTCACATAACAGGCTAAATAGCTAAGAGCCTAAGATTTAGGTTCAACACATGGCATTTTATATGTATGCATAAAATGGAAATACTTACAGCAGCCTTGGAAGAATCCCAAGCAAAATATTTCGTAAAAAAAGATGGTTCATTCCCCTCTGTAACTTTGTAAAGAGGTATATCTGGAGATAAACCTTCCAATAAGGCTGCACGGTCCATATACTTCTGGAATATATACCACCATTTGTAAGTGACATTAATATGGTATAACAAAGACTAGTTTTTTCACATAACATTGTTACATTAGTTAAACTAATGCTCTAACCTTCCCAATTTCAAAAGCTAGCTGCTTTTCTTTGGCGTCGACATGTTGACCAACCCAGACAAAGATTTCAGCATGTGTATCGAGGACTATGATATCCTCTGTTAACAAGTCATCTTGAGTGAAATTGAAGACTTCAGTCACCTGCCAAAAAAATAATCATTTGCAATAATTCCACACTGATGATACAAAAAAAACATAGGGACGTTAAACTTGGAATAGGCCCGGTTCCCCCTATTTGACATCATAGACATTCTGTAGTTTAGAACCGCACCTCCAATTTTCCTGAAATGATTTTACAGCCAAAAAAAGAGGCAAAGAGGTCAGCTTTTTGTAATATTGAAATGCATGGATCTTTGTAAATATATCTTAAAACTAGTCAGTATACCATTATAATCTGCTGGTCAAAAAGAAGAAAGATGATATGTTTCCTAAATATCCTAATTTGAAAGGAAATTCAAGTCCATAGAAAAGTATGGAGTCATGGACACATATTTCAGGGAAAATGATTATGCAAAGTAACCCTCTAGTAAAGACAGTATTTAGAAAGAAAACAGTTACCCTTTTCATATGTGCAAACATATAAATGAGGATCCTTGGCAGTTTCCTGCACTGCTTTCTTGCTTACATATCTTTGCTTCCCACCCAATGCATACCAAAAGCCTGCAGGTTCTGTCCCTTCCTTTGCATGCTTTAAACTAACGCCAGGCTGGCAAAACATGAATACATATATCAGAAGTTTATAAGACACAAAAAGTTATCCCTATGGTAGCCGAATTTGCTAGTTAGCTGTATTTGAAAATCTTCTAATCTCAGTACATGTGACGAAAAGAGAAACCTAAAAAAAGTTAATAGAATCATGAAAAGAGCTTTGATATCTAGGAATAAAGGAGGCCCACTTTAAGAAACTCTGCAATTCTGGCTGCTAATTGTTGTTGCTCCAATGTGCTTGAATTACCATGCCAAGTGAAAAAAGATGACCCAGATTGCAACAAGAAGCAAGATGTAGAACACAAAGATGTTCCGACCTGAACAAACAGATATAATTTAGTAATCAAGAAGTTGCTTGTATCTTAAAGTTTGCAATGAATTATTATCTGTGTGAACTATAATCAAACATTAGTCTACCAAGATAATTCACACTAATAAACAGTGTGAAACTACCACTTCAGATGCTACGAAAATTTGAAGCCAAATGTTTTGATCCTGTTTTCAGTGGTCGTTTAATGTCAGAAAACTTGAGAAGGCATATTTCTAAAGCGGCAGGAGGTCTCTACAATAAGCATGGAAGATTGAAGGTCGCAACAAGTGGGACGTTCAATGTGTTCATTGTCTTGGTAAAGTAGTCATATAGAGAAACAATTTAGTCTAAAACTGGAAATTCAAAACATTATACATATGTACAGCAATAAATCTTCCTGCTGACTTGCTCTTGTCTGGACAAGCTATCATGAAACTGCTGATGATTACCTCATACGAAGCATCAAAAAAGTTGTAATACAAAGCCTATACAAAGTTATATTATCAATGAAGTAGTGCTCTATGACTGCACGATTGGATTACTAAATTAGACTACAAGCATATAGTCGAATAACTGAAATATCTCAGTCAACTCACTGAAGGATGTGATCAAAGATAAGGTCAGATCATACCTACAAGAAAAGGATAAAATAAGCAACTACGTGGAAGGTCGAATGCAAGTCAAGGCTCAAGCATGCACATAGTTGAGAAAGATGTTTCTGGCAATAACTGTGACATAATTTTGAAATCGACATTTGAGACCACACTATATGGCCTTTCATCAAGACAAAAATAGGACAGATCACACAACATGAAGCACCTTATAATATTATATAGATAACTCCTTACATACGTGAGACGAGAGGCCCCCAAAATAACGGCTAAAAATCATTGGAACTCTAAATGAGAAGGGACCCAAAAAAACATTAAATGCTTAAACGTAAGTGATGCAATTCCCTATGAGACTGGATAATGGTAACCCAAGAGTAGTTGTGTCCCAAGCCTTTATCTCTATTCAAATTATTTGGCCTCTTTGCAATTTCAACGGCTTCTCTCAATTTTTGTTTTACATTGTGATCTTCTTTTAAAATGACAACTGAGAGATTGATTGGCAAGACCCAGTTTATTTCCGAGCTTGGTCATGAGGTCATAACCCAGGGGGTACAAACTTTGATCAATATATATATTTGAGGTAAAGTGAAAAAGTACCCTTTTCCCCACAAAAAGGGCCTTGTCAACCAGGAGGAATGCTGGCTTGGCCGTGACCTAAATATGACCTAAACTGAGTACAGCTGAGACTTTGCTGCATAGTTGAAATGCTCTCTTTTATCCTTCTTGTACCTTCAATAAAAAAAAATTCACACCTTTCTGGGATCACATGTTTTTTTGATATAAAAATATTAGTTAAATGCCTGGTAACAAGTAGATAACTCTAAGATAAGCATGATTTTTTCAAATTGTGGAGCGCATCCAAGATTTAAAAAGTGTTCAAACTTCAAACAACTTCAACAAATCATGTAAAACCAATTCTAAGAATAAAGACTTCAGAAATATATATTTACCGGATCAACTTGTACTGCCTTACTGTTGTGTGGTCCTGAACCAGAAACCTGAATAAGGGCTACACAATCACCATTGTATGTATCATCATTTAAGCCTTTATCAGAAATGAATTTTTTGTAGCCAGCACTCAATCCACCCTGCCATGTAAAATGAAAATGATTACCAACTCCAATTAAACATCAAAATATTGTTTGACCGGTTTAACAGGCAATAATATTTCTCTAAGCTTATTTTATATTTTCTTCTCTTATTCAAAAAATCAGGGGGAATCAAGATAAAAAATAGCAGACTATATACAAAATAAAAATCGAAACCAAATTTGGAACATGTGCTTTTAGAAAACTGTAATTGGCTCATGTGCAAACCTTCAGAACAAGTATGTTTGTGAATAGACCAATAAATTCAGCAGGCTCTTTTCCTTGAAGAATTCGACCCTGTATGCCAATTGCACTCCTCAGCATTGACTTTTGTCTTCTAAATTTGAACAGTATAAATAAATATATCCCTAGCTTTTAAGTCCGAGTGCTGCTTTTCTCACATTGGTTAGGACTCAAATTCATGGGAATATACAGAACCTATGAGCTCTTACAGAAATTAAATAGATCTATAGGCCTCTTGTACAACAATTGTTAGGTACTTAATTTAACATGAATGAACTTGTCTATCTTACAAGTCAAAAGTCAATAAAATTGGAATAATTGCGGAAATACTTGCCTGCACAGGTTTCCCTTTCAAAGAGTTTGCCATTGTGTTTGTTAAGCGAGCAGCAGTTATTTGGTCCTCCTAAACAAAAAGCGAAAAAAAATGTTCAATCTTAGTGAAATGCAGGAATAATCAGACTAGAAAACAGTTTATATCTTTCCATTCGGTGTTTTATATAACATTTCTTACTTAATATTGACAAAGTTATGCCATTCATAAAATATATCACTAGTACTTGATGATAAGGCTAGGAAACAATGAAATTTCTTTCTTTAGTATGATATATTTCCTTCCAGATATGACTGATGTATGCCATTCAAAAAAAATTCCAGAAAAAAGTGCATTAAGATAGCTGTTAACTAACATACCGGTGTGCTCTCCTGTCCCAGCCAGAAGCAAAGATAATAACCCTCCTTCCGCTCCCCAGAATGGTAAGTGTACAAAATGATATAGCAATCCCCACCGTAGAATTTACCAATCTCTTCTTTACGAACAGGAGCCTTGGAATTATTATTGACACGCCATACCTGAGGAAAACATCTATTCTCTTAACGAATTGGATGACGTCCACCTTAAGCATTATTATCTTCCATCCTTCAAAAATAAAATTGAATGCAACCATAGAAAAATGTGAGAAGAAATAAAAAAGGCGATCCAACCTCCAACTTTCCACCTCCTTCAAGCAAAGGTGGAATCTCTTCTTTTGCCGGAGTCGCCTTCATCATCCCTTTGACATCAACTCCCTGCTGCTTCAGTAAGGCTACCAAAGAAAATTTAACATTATTATGCCATGCACCCTTTCATCAATACCTTTTCGAGTCAAATCACTTCAAAAGTTATTTATTCACTCACCAGCAACTTTGCCTCTACCATCTTCAGCACCAGAATTTCCACCAGTGAGGGGCCATGAATCAAATTTTGATTTAAAAGGCTGTGTTTCAAACCCTTGAATGACTCGTATAATGCTTGTATATTTTGATCTTTTCTGACTTGAGATGAATTCCTGGAGGGTAAAACATAGGTTAAATACCAGCAAGAGTTTTATTCTATCTCAGAAGTGTTTCCCAAAATAGAAGGCATAACAAAATAAACCCACCTCTGCAGCTGAACTGGCAGCTTTCCTCTCCTCCAGCTGGGTTACACGACCCACCCAGACATAGATCTCAGCTCCACAGTCAAGTAAATAACATTTGTTTGACTCCAGCATCCCCCTAGACAAGGGTCCTGCGATGCTCTTAAGTTGTCCATCCACAATACTGCATAAGAAAAATTGAAACAAAAACTTAAATCTGAACATTTTAATCCTAAACAAATAATTAGTCAATTCTTTTCGAAGCATATATTTATTTTCAGTTTTTTTTTCTGCACCCAGAAAGCATATAATACACATGGTATCCCAAAATCACAAAAAAGGAAATGCTTTCAGTCATCCTTAAATATGATAACATATTCTAGAAGGAAATCAAAGCAGTTGTAACTCGGACGTTACATTTTTCTTTCAAATGGAAAAATAATTCAACATGTGCAAAACATTTTAAACATTTAAAATACATAACAGACATTATTTTCATTTCTTTTTCTTGTCTTAACAATTTATCTTGATGCTCTAATTTTCTCATGACACACTTCAGACTGATGCTTTTCTTATAGTTCCAGAGGCTTTTTTCATGAACATGTTTTTGTTACATTTGTTACACTCATATCTATAAGCCATTTTTTTGTTCATTCCAACAACATGGTTATTTCTGAACTTTGATGTAGTAGTCTCTCCATCCATGTGTTCTGTAGCAAGCTAACCTCCCGATACAGTTATTCTGTTGCCAGAAATCAGGGCTCCAAAGCTATATACATATACAAGTGAGATTCGATAGCAGTGAAGAAGAGATCAGAGGAAGGCCTGTGAAAGTAAAGGCCAGGAAATATGGCCAGCAAGGAAAAGCTGCATGGACACCTGAAAATCCCTAACAAGCAATATGGGAGTAAGATTGGTTAAGACAACCAACTATATCACTCCACCCTCATGAGGAAAACACAAAACTTGGTGAAGGAGGAAATTCTGCTTAAAATAGAAAAAGGCTATTGGATTCATTCATCCAAACTTCAACAAAGCGTGGAAACCAACAAGTCCTACTTATATAAAATCTGACTAAGCTCAAAAAAATAACGGCAAGAAATTGACATGATGAGCATTGCTCTGTAACTTTATAGTGAAAAACCTATACAGCTCAAAAAACTTAGCTACAATCACCCAGAGCTCTCTCCTTAGAAAACAACATAACTTGTGATGACTCAAACACTGTCACCAATGCTACCAAACTAATAGCTTATAACAAATAAGAAGTAAATGAAATCCTAATACAAAATATGAGACTTACATGAACCTCAGTAGGGACAAATTAATGTCACAAACATGGGTATTATAATTTAAAACTGAGAAGATATTCCTTAAAATTTTAATGAGTACATGTGTCAGCTGATCATAGCTGTTGCTCATATTTCACAGTATAATAATGTTTTGACATACCCGTGAAACCTCCAAATTACACTTCCGATGAAGCTAAGCACTATCCAATGACAGAAGCTTTAGAACTTTAAAGGCCAGCTATTTCTAATTCTTACCAAAACACCTTAATCCTATTCATTAACTCAGATTTTAATCTACACTTTTAGGGATATTGCAAATATGGGTTATAAGAAAACATTACAAAATAACAATAAACAAAAAATTGGTATAGTTAGTCCAGCAGACGTAAACTAGTATGTAGGCCGTTTTTGACATACCTAGCAAGCCACTTAATGCTTTCTGTTCTGTCTGTCTGAACTTCTTTGGTAGCAATTATACATTAATATTTCTTGATTCAGTAATAAATACATTCAAACATGACAAAATTTTGCATCCATTTATTTCGTTTAAAACTACCACACAATGCTTGAAAAAGATTTCACATGGTGGAAATGTTCAAGGGGAAAAAATAACAATTGTGATTGAAAATAAAGCTATAATTTACTCTGATAAAAAATGTCGGAATATCAATGTTGGTTTTCCTGGACTATATTTGTCATAAAATTGTAGGATGAAAATCATAAAAACTATGATCAAACAGAAATACCTATACATCCTTCCAGGAGTAATTTCCATATGGGAATCATCTTCACTGCCACTTTTCTTCCCAATGGGAGCAAAACCTCCAAAGAGACCCCAAAACTCACCCGAATCAGCTTCTGCTTGAAGTTTCCCATCATCTGGCATCAACACAATTTTATTGCATCAAAACCCACACAAATAATTAATTACAAAATGATACCAGTAAAAACGGAGATTGAACCAAAAACTATATGAGATAAACTGTATGTAGTTAATAAATTGTATCCGAGAGAGATTCAAGTCTCAACCACCTACCGATTATAGCAACTTCACACTTCCCCTCGTGGTATTTATCTTTTAAATATTGGACAACTTCCAGAGCTTTTGCCCTTTCCTGTATATTGGAATTAGTCCCATTGAACTGGTAGATCTTTGACTCAGTGTCCAGTAGAAAAACATCATCGTGATTCAGTGAAGTCCGGGCAAAGGGGACCTGTATGATCATTTTTATATAATCAGCTTTTTCTTCCAAGTGACCCAAAAAAAAAATATCTAAAATGTGATAGCATTATTTCTAAGACTTAAGTTGGAAGCTACCAATCTTGCAAAACCAAAGCTAAATCAGTAGAAACTAGGATATTTACCTGCTTCATTCGTACAACTCGCCTGCCTTTACATACATATAAGCATGTTTCAAACTTTATTTCCTCTGGCTTTTTGAATCCAGAAGCCACACCTCCTTCCAAGGGAAGAATGCAAGGCTTGAAATATGACAAAAATTTGTCACTTTCATGGCCTTGCAATTCTCTGTATTGCACAGCGCGGCCTCCTAGGGCTGCATCAAGCTCAACTGTCTTGATAGCTGCTGTTCCAGCTTCGTCCTACCAGAGATATAAGGAGTGTTGTAAGATCAAAAACCAAAAAAATTACTGTACCAACTTAGAAATCTCATAATAAAAGAATCAGAATAATTAAACTGCATAAGTCACCTGGCTAGTATCCTTCCCAAGCCAGAAATGTATGTCATATTGATAAGTTCCACTCTTTCCAGAAGATGTCTGAAACATAGAATTGCTAAATTCAGACTAGAAAACATGACGCATGCAAGAAAACTAGAAGGTCGTTTGAGCTACATCATAAAACATAAACAGATTACGTGAGATTGTCAATTTGCACATTCACCAGACCTTCTCAGATCAAATTACCCAAAGAAAAGGAGAATGAGTGTTTGTTCCATACTAAAAGTTTCAAATAGTAATAAATACTGTTACAACTACAAGAACTAGTGAATGCTAGAAAATTAACTCAATCATATAAGTATTTACATGAAGCAATTATTGATGTGTTTAACTAGTAAATAGCTTTGAATAAATTAAAATTGTATACATATGGTCAACTTGGTCATTCAATAGCTTTGTATTTTTGTGTTTAAACTTTAGTTACAACTTACTTTCATAGCCCAGGGTCTTCTTACCGTAGTTCTTTTCTATTGTAACCAGTTATACTTTCGAACCCCATTGACCTGCTTTCGTCAGTTGTAGGCATTGATATAATTTCTTTCCTCCTTTTTTCATCCCTCATATGCTGGGAAACCATCGGCAGGGAAAGATTTGTCCTGTTGGAAGGGCTTTCAAATGAAGAGCGATAGAAATGGTAAACATGGAGGAACATAACCATGCTCAATCTCAAAGATTTGTAATATGATTCCTGAAGTTTTCCTCCTCAAGCTCTAGTTCAAATCAGAGGCCCTTAATTGAGAGATTGGAAGAGGAGTAATGGAGAATCCTTCTGTAATTATAACTCAAAGGATTTGCATGGACAATTCATGACCCTGAAGAAAGGTGCAATCTTGAAGTTATTTTAAGCGTAAAACTGTGGGTCATGCTTTGCAAAGTTCAGAAGTCAAAACAAGAAGATTGGCATATCTGACATCTTGTGGGTTCGATGCAGGAAGGAAAAATTTGTAGTGTGTATTCTAGATGTTCACCGACACCTTTTGAACATGGTTGCAGGCAGAATTTAGCTACTTGCTCCTTGCCCCTATTTCTAGCAAGGCCCACATTTAGTGGATAGGTGGATGATTAGAGATAGTTAAGCCAGGTTATGGCATACAGAAAATCAAGTTTTCATAAAAATAATCCCCCCTCCAATTAAGTGATCTGAATAATTTTAAATGGAATCTGTCTATGCATGTTAATGCATAAATTAATGGTCTCCTCAAGGATGTAGACTCTTTGGCTCTTGGGGCAAAGACTCAGCTGCTTGCTGTTTTAGCTTTCATGGGACAATAGTATACATGTGATTTTCACGCTTGGCTGATGTAGCTTTCATGTTTTCAGTTCTGAATGCATATCAAATTTCAGGTGCCACCAACATCTATTCCATATTTATTAGCAGGTTATTGTCGAGGACCTACAAAGTAGACACTCCAAACAATGACTATCTTGTGCACATCCTGCGAGTTATATGCATCAGAAAATGAGATTCAAAAAAATGGGTACTTCACACTCCATGGAAGAACCCATTGGAAAACTATTACATGGCAGGGATAAAATATTTTATATTTATTACAGAATAAATAAATTAGAAAGCATATGATAACACTTCTCATGTAATAAACTTCTTTCGTGAGAGAATTAAAATTTTAGTAGGAATAGTATTTCCTTAAGGGTGCATCTTGTAACCATGATCAAAAAACAGGAATGAACAAATGATGTGATACCAGAATTTGCCTATCCTTTTTCCTATAGAAATGTACCATGTCAGGACAATCAACTTCTTTTGTGAGAGAATTAAAATTTAGGAATAATATTTCCTTAAGGATGCATCTTGTAACCATGGCTAAAAAACTGGAATGAACAAAACATGTGAAACTAGCATTTGCCTATCCTTTTTCCTATGTAAATGTACCAATGTTAGGACAATCAACTTCTTTTGTCAGAGAATTAAAATTTTGGGAGTAGCATTTTCCTTAAGGGTGCATCTTGTAACCATGGCCAAAAAATGTGAAACTAGCATTTGCCTATCCTTTTCCTATGCAAATGTACCATGTTAGGACACGAATTTAATTGCTTTTTGAAAACAAAATGAAACCTAACAATACCATAAATAAGAAATGGTAAAATAAATCCCTGGATACATACCTGCAAAACGACATAAGAATCTCCAGAATAAAATTTACCATAATCGGATTTTGGTAACGAAACTGGCTGAAAATTTTCAATGCGCCAGATATCCATACCACTGTAAACAAATTGTTAAGTAAAAGACAAAAGATAAAATCATCCATGCTTTCCAAAATACAAAAGGAAAATGCGAGGTATGATATGCTTTCTGTATAATATAAAATCCACCTTCCCTAATAGCAGAGGGAACAATTTGTTGCCTCAAAACAGAGTATCAAAGTATTAGATCCATTAGGATGAACACTTGAGGTATAGGGGTAAGCTTGTTTGTCAGGATAAGACAACAAGTAGTCAGTTGCTTCTTTCTAAAAGGATACACTTTTTGACCCACTCCTTGAAAAGCAGGATCAACATTTTTCATTGACACAGCCATTGCAGATTCTTTCAACTTTCACTTCCTTTTACAGACCACAAGCTCACCTCACAGGGATTGAATCGGAAGTGTCTCAAGAGCAACTCAACAGTCCGATGCCTTGTAACTAAAATTTAACTGTAAAGGAAAGACAATATTTTCAGTATCCTGCAAAGCTAAACATCACCATCCACTTAAACCATAAAAAAAACTGCAACTGTCATCCACTTAGCCACAAACATAGTTTTCCAGAAATAGATTTACATTAAATAAGGAAACGAGAAAAGGTACACCCACGTGTTGCATACAATGTTCTAGTGAAATCCTTAAGCAGGCATTTCAAAGCTCAGGATAAAGCTCTAAACTAATTGCTGCTCATGTCAGGATGCATGTGTGAATAGTAAAAGAAGAGGATTACAATTTCAGGCCTCATTACATTCCATGCCAGCAGGAAGCAGAGATGCAAGTCAACCCATAGAGTAATAAGAAATCATTATGAGGATAGCTTGAATAGACGGAGTTCAAAAAGGGACTGAGACCCATAAACTTTGTGAACAATAAAGATTTGATAACCTGGGAAAACAAGTTAACACCACGTTCATGGTTCAAAAAATTTGACGGGCAGAAGAAGCTTTTAAGGAACTGGGAGATCATGTACTTAATGATGGAAGAGCTTAAAGATGTTTTCCTTAAACCAGTGTCTTTAGTACTCCAAACTCATTAAGACCCAGATCTTTCCATGGATGCCAATCCCAAGAATGTAAACCATTCCAATCACTCCGCATAAGTATCACAAGCAAAAACAGGAGGGAATAAGCAAGATGGTTGTCAACATTTAGACAAGATTGGAAAATTCCCAACATAGATTCAAATGTAGCACCAATCATCTAGGTCAAACAGGATACTAATTACCACACATAGATTACATGATGTTGAATGAGTCGACAATCAGGAATATCCATTCCATGCATTATTGCATAGATGAACCAGTAAATCAAAAATAATTCTCAAAGACCACCAATCCAAGAACCAGTTCCTATTTCTTGCATTGATAATCATCGAGTATGATGAGAAATACTTCTCAAAAATAGAATGTTGTCCTAAATATATCATCAAATATCTTTTATTATGTATTTTACTACTGATTAATAAGTTTTTGTTACTTATTGTGTCTGTCTTTATTGCCATGTCCCTTTCCTCTTTGATCTATTGAATCTATCCTATAATAGAATATTCATTGAAAGCATGCAAGCATAGTTAGGCATGTTCTGAGCATCAAGAACCATTTATGTGCACTAATTAGACTACAGAGTTGGTCACATGCATATGACCATTACATACAATTGAACAGTAGGTGTCAGTAAGTCCAGGTCTTCCCATAGATTCTTGTGAGTTCCCAGGCAATATTCAGCAATTAAACATCCAGGCCTTCAAAATCATCTAAATGATCGTTGATTTTCAAACACTACTTGGTCTCAAAATTTCTTGAAACATGAGTAGCTGCCATATTGCTTTAAGGATGATAGAAGCAAGCTGTGCATGCTCGCATTAAACTTTCAAGATTTTTTCCTTAATCGGACCGGGAGTCTCAGTAGGTATTATTTTTGTGGATGTAGGATGAAGAGGTAACAAATATTCAAGGGAATGTGTGCAAGCAATCAAGTGCACACACAAATAAAAAATCCCACAAAAATAAAATATCAAAAGATTACATGTAGTTGAACCTAATGTTACCAAAATTGTGATCAGTAAGAGTCCAGAAACTAAAAATTAGAAAAAATCATAAAATCGGAAACATGTCAGGAGACGGACAAAATGAGCCCGCTGACCAGAAATATATCCTTCAATTTTTCATTAAAAACGATTAGATGTTGACATGTGCCGATACATTGACATGTGACAAGGAGATATGAGATAGAGACAACTTACACATAAGAGGGACTTTGAAACTACAAACATCTTTACATGAAGAAACTACAAAACTCTCAAGTTCAACAACGCATAGGAACCACAGGCATTTATTAAAAACACTAACTCCACAAGAACTTCATGTTGCAAGGCACAACCATGCATAGAGCTGATTCCACATCTCATCAAAATGCAGTTATGATCATTTGATCACAGTTCTCCTCACATGAACATTAAGATAAACAACCATTACAGACAGAACATATTTGTTGGTAAGCAGTGATAGGAAGAGGAGAACAGAAACAGAGGTGCTTTTTCAACCCAAACTGTATTCATCCTAACTCAGAAATAAGTAAGATGAAATCAAAACCAAGTGGACTTTTAGGAAACTAGTTCTGCCTGGGTCCTAGGAAAATTTGCACCAATGCAGATTACAAGCTTGCAAGAGTAAAAAATAAATTCCATCTCAAGGTCCTGAATAAACTGATATGCAAAGACGAAGATAGCCTCTCAGCTACCCATATAAGGCATACTGCCGCTTTAAATTCACTAAGTCTGGGTGGTGTTAGGATTAAAAAACCTAAAGTTATAAAACAACTAATTAGAAGACATGCATTGTGCTTCCAATTGACCGACCTTGAAAGGCTTCCCACAATGTCTTGGTAAAGCTGTTTGAATAAAATTTGAGAAATAAGTGTCATGGTGTTTGCAGTATCCCCTCGAGAAATGGAGGTTAATTTGTTTAGTCGTCAATAAGAGGTGAGAGGTAGTGCTCGAAGGAATTTCTATCCCTTTGTCCAACTGGATATCTGTCTCGGGGCACATTTTTATCATAGTTACCAGGAGACAGGTATGGGTACCAATACCAGTATGAGGAGACAGGGAGGAGTACAACATTTTTTGGAAAAATAGGCGATGGGTACTCGGAGACATATATATATATATGATATATATTAGTGAAAACAGTATTATACAGCCGAATATAGCCTAACAAAAACATTAATAACTTGTTAAGTAAAAATATTATATGTCAACAAAATATAATAGCAATATTAAAATTTATCTTTGATATCTCGTCAAATCTAGGGTCAAACATACAAAAATTAAATTAAAGCACTGAAATGCAAGTCTCTGAGACGAGCACCAACAAGTACCTAATCTCTGAGAAAAGTATCAGTCTTGGAGACACATTTTTTCAGTAGGAGACAAGTCTCCGTGCAACATTGATTTTTACCTTATCTAAACTCTTTGTACCTTAATCAAATCCCAAGTTCAATGTGGGCTCGGCTTATAACTAGTACAAGGATCTTAGATACACCTATTTGAAAAGTGCCAAGAGATATCAATCTCAAGGCCCTAATTATTAACAACTTCATTACCCTCTTCACCAATTTCACACTGAGTAGTGACAAATGGTGTCAATCTAGCAACACTTCTGTGTAAGGCTCGAAAAAATATTTCTGGAGAAAAAACAAAAGGGCTCTAAACTCCACCATATGGCCAAGATATTACAATTTTCCGATTGACTTATCCAAGAAAAAAGGAAAAACTTTAGTGACAGTCCAACAGACATCAAATTTAAGGTCGTAATTAAAAGTGAACTCACTCACAGACATTACAGCCCACCACCACCAAACCCCAGCTGCCATTGTAGAATGCCTTTCAGCGTAATAATATGCATTGTATTTTCTTGAATAATTTTTCTACGCACTTAATGTAGAGACATGCAATTCACACATTTGTGGATTTAGTGTGATATGAAGTTCTCTTCCCTATCTTGTCACAAAATTATCCTTCAAAATAGCTGTCAGTCTCCTTGTTCTAGAATCGACAGATAGGCCATCACTGTTGAGCAAGTCTACAACTTTTTGCTAACTATTTAAAGGTTCTTGCCTATTCTCTTCAACAGCTAAACTCGTTACATGCACTTCTTTTTCTTTCTTGGACTGATATTGTCAAGTTTAATTCCTTTCTTCTCCTTGTTTCTCATGGAAAAACTCCCACAACTGTTTGTGGCAAGCTTTTCTTCAATTGTAACCACTTTGCTCATCTTGATAGGTTTCATAGAATTGCAATTCATACCAGTTCAGGCTCACAATGACACTGCTAGACATAGCATGGCCAGGGTTCGTTTAACATGTGATGAAGGTCTTCTTCTGAAATGTTCAAGGAGGAAAGCTCAAAATAGTAAAATACATTTCATCAGAAATTTCACCTCATCCCAGTGCAGGCCAACTATTGAAAAGTTTATAGCTTGGAGAAGATCTATAACAATGAAATTCTATTACGAATGGCATAGTTAACAATATTTAAAACATTGAAAAGTACAACTGAACTTCTATAAAAGGCAGTAAATAACATAAAAATAACAAAATCAACTACACAACGAAATTTTCAGCATTAAGGGTTGAAGTAAATGAGAAAAATACTGCCAAAGAAAAAATCAAAAGTTGGAGAATTATATGTAAACTATGTCCAATCAGATATCTGTGAGGATGCAAAACAGAACTGAATCAAACTTTATACAATGCAATAATCATCCCAGAAAAGGGTGCTCAAAAAAATACATGATTTGTCATTCACTTTTCATCATACACATTGCCATAGAAAAATGGTTAATGGTCACCATAATCAAGTTTCCTGAATGACTGCAAGAAATCTAAAAGCTTGCCAAGTATATGCTTTTTAAGATCATACTAAAAATGAGTATCTTAAGAATATTTTGTTCAGGATACCCACGTCGAAGAAGGGAAATGGTGGAGGCATTTTGACATGTGCATCGGAAGACATCTAAATCTTGAAACAGATGTGTTATCGCCTGTGCTGGATTTTGGGTATTTAACATGCACATGTATTACATTTAGATGTATCCGTTTTACCAATTATGAAGAAGGATAACTCACATAACATGTCAATCATCAGTCAAAGCAACTTTATTTCTAGCCTTTTTCACAAATTAATAAAGTGGTTGCCTGTTTTCATGTCCAAATAAGCACCTGATATATCTAAAGCCTGAAACAAATAATTTTTTCCCGATTCTGAATTTATATTATACATTAAGATGTATCCATTTTCCCAATTAACAAGAAGGATAACCCATATGGCATATCAATCAACTTTACAAGCAACAACGCTTCTAGTCTTTTTCACAGATTAGCAAAACAGTTCCAGTTGGTCATGTCGGAATAAGTAGCAGAAACATCTAAATCCTGAAGCAAATAAGTTTCCCCGTGCTCGGTTTCGGGTATGAAACATAAACTGCATTGCAGGTTAAGCCATATCCAGTTGCCACTTAAGAATGAAGGATAACCCCCATAACATATCAACCAACTTTAAGGGCATCTCTACTTCTACTATTTTCCCCGGAATAACAAAGTGGGTTCGATCATCATACAATAACAAGCAATCCCCGCCGAGTTGATAGTAGGTATCCCAAACCAAGAAATAATTCCTGAGCAAGAGCCGCTTTTTCAGAGATTTAGATGCCTGTTTCATTAGAAAATGGAATCTGGGTATCTACAACACATAAATTGCGATTGCCGGAAAATTTTAAAGTATCACAACATTAGCCGAGCCAAATTACTATTGAGGAACTGAATTTCTCAATTCCAAATTGGCAGCAAAGTCAGATTTATCAGGGACAAAGAGGGCGATTCCGATCAATCAAACAGATCCAAATGAAACCAAAACAAACAGGGCGATGCAGATCAACTTACCAACTGTGTAACAAGACAGATCGGGTGATCGATTTCTTTGCTCACAAACATAAACACACACAGAATTCACGGATCTGTCTAAAGGAATTTAATGTTATCATGAAACTCGCCTGTTAAATGTATGTCTGGTGACACGAAAAAAGATGTGCTTCAATCGGGCTTCTTCGGACACGCACTGCAATTCACAGCAATGCAAATCACTAAGGGAATCCACCGCAGAGCAGAATGATTTTGATCGCATTTGGCATCATTTCTTATAATATTTGCAATATTTATTATTTAGCACTGTCTCCTTAACTTAAAATTAAAAAAATTAGACATCTATTGCACTTATTTGGGATAATCAAGTTTCGTCCTCCCTAAGGGACCCCTTTCCAAAAGTCGAGTGCAACTTTTCAAGAAACACAATCACATTGGACCATCTTGTTCCATAGGTACTATAGATCTAGGTGGATGGGAAAGACACTTTATTTCCAAGTTATAAATAGGTTTTATTAGATTTAGAGGGATAATTAGGCCACTACGCTTCCTAGGAATGGCGGTGGAGTGTTTTAGTGTGAGATGTCAATAAAATAGTTTTTTTTTTTTTTTTTTAATGAAATATATTATATTATTTAATATAAAAATATTATTTATTATTTACAAAAAAATATGGTGGTATGAGAGTACGTCATAAGAGTCGCATTGGACCAAAAAAACCTAGGAGCAAAGCCTACAGCCCTACTCTGCAATAACAATAAGTTTGTCGGAGGAGGATCTTTGTCATAAGGTCATCCCCAACTGCCATATAGGAGGTTCTTCCCCTCATCAATGGGGTCCTAACCAATTGTGACTATATTTTTAGTGTCAGTCATCTTTGTAGTGTCCTCTGGTGCTAAAGGGTTATCTTGTGAGGGAGAAATGGTGAGAACTAATAGAGGAAACTTTTCATACAGGGAAGGAGTCCACTCGTCTCGATGAGGAGGTGGGGGAGAAGCTCAACCATCTCAATGAGATGATGGGAACCCCTAACCACCACTTTGTATATACGACGAAGAGTGGTGGCATGACGAAGATCACCTAGTATGACTTTGAGAATAGTAATGAAAGTGACTTTTATGACGACCTTTTTTGATGTAGATGCAGTTAAAGAGACACCTTAGACTGTGCAACACTTAGAGATTTATACGAAAGTTTACAAAATATGTTAATGAACACAAATTGGAAATAAGCATAAAAAACACAACATTGTTATTGAATTAACTCGGAGGAATAACACGCACATACAATTCAATCGCCAATGATGAAGTCTTAATTACACATTCATAAAATAATAATAGACCAAAGTATACTCTCAAACTAGATATCTCATTTACATGGTCAACTCTTGTCGATCATCAACTACTTTCATGAGTTAGTTGGCCCTTGTTTGTATATACATGAAAGCCACCCAAATATTGCATCAAACTTCGTTATACACTACCACCAAACTCCTAAAATTATGGTTCATTACAAAGACAAGGCCTAAAGAACCCATCAAAAGACTCGAGGCACAACCGAATGGCTTAATGAAGAACTTCATGGCGTTGGCGTAGCTCCATGGTTATTCACGACATCATATAGTATTATGTAGCTTCCTCTACTATCTCACAGCTTCCAACAGACTTGTACTATTCCGCGAATTCCTCTAGTACTTTGTAGTTTCTAACAAACTTGAAATATTTTGTAGGTTCTTCTAATACCTTGCATATTTCAACAGAGTTGTAATATTTTGCGACTTCCTCAAGTACTTGTGTGGCTTATGTTAGGCTTGTGTGGCCTGCCCTCAACAAAAAATTAACACAAAATACTACACAAACTTCTCTAGCTAGTTTTGGTTGATACATGATTGTTTGTGAACCCAAATGTTCTTGCATCATACACCTTGGGTAATTTTGCAAACTTGAGCTCCTGCTCAAGCGAGTTGTTCTTCCATATTTTTGTGCCTAACAACATTTGTTGCAATGAACCAAGTGATTTCAATTTTTTGAGAAGTGAATATTTCATTCCTTTTCATTGGTTTAAGGATGTTTAATTAACATATATAAAAAAAGAATGAAATAGTGTTACATGTGGATATTTTGATTTAATTAGCTTCCAACATTAATTGCACAAATCAGAATAACACTTTACAAAGTGGATATTGATCTAATAAATGCAAAAACAATAGGGAAAGAGTGCACTTAGCTGATTCTATGTGGATCTAAAAGAGACTAAGTGGTCTGAATGTTGGATCAAGAAGATCATGAACTGGAAGTGTTTCATTAATGAATTTGTAACCTAAAACTGATTTTGGTCAAAACCATATAACTCGGTCCAAAGCATCCATATAGTTTTGACCCTTTTATATAGTCTTGGAACTTGCTTGGAATTTGGGTCTACAACTTCATGAGTGCTTCACCTACCTAGAAATGTGTGTCGTTGTGTGTCAGTCTTCTTCAATCACCTTTAAAATGGCTCTATAAACACTGCTCAAACCCTTAAAACCCTTGTAGTGCAAGAATAGGTTCTTGCAAAACAAATTTAGGTGGGTTGTGGGTACCCTTGTGCACTGTCAACGATGTCATCACTACTTCGAAGAGGGCTCAAATTTCACATCATTCTCCTAGCATGTGATATCTACCATAGTGCAATCAGAACTTGACAATCATGCTTTGACAATGCTTCACTTGAGTTTCACACTTGCTCAAATACTTGGGAAGGGTCACTTTTCTTACTTGTAGAATGAAGATGGAGACTCCTAGACCTAGGAGACTTCAGACCTATAGAGGGTTTGCCCTAATGGATTTGCATGAGTTATTTCACAGTTTAGGGAGCTTGAAGTGCTTTTTGTGATTTTCTTGTACATGAGGAGTTCTTAAAGTTCTAGGTTACCAAGTGAGGTATGATTTACTTCCTTATATATGATTTCAAAGTTTTTTATGTCATGAAAGGATGACCAAGGGGGAATATTAGTCCATAAGAATGTGATATAGAATTGAAAGAATTTAGTCGTCAAGACATGTCAGTCCAAAACCATACAATAGGGTCAGGATTAGATTTTACAAACCGACCAAAACTGACAAGTTTTGACTCGGAGGGAGAAAAACATATTTTGACTTTCTATGGGTAAGCAGGATGGATGTTTCTAGGTGTATTTTATGTAGTTAAACTTCAAAAATTGACGACAAAGAGGTGTGCAAAGATAAGCAATGAAGAGCTATCATGGTGTGTTAAGAAAGAGTGAGGAGAGTGTATTTGTCCATGCAAGTGTGCAATGTCAAGATCAATAGTGTCAAAGGATAGATTGCCAAATTTGAGTGTCTACGTTTGCCCCCCCTTTAAGTATGAAATGAAATTACATGCTTAAAGGAAAAGATACATGAGTATGTAGACACACTTTGTCTTTTCTCATAATAACTTTGTTTCAGTATCTCGTTGTGTTGGTGTTGGCATGCTCCAAAATGAAACCTACAACATAGAGTGTAGTCAATGTCCAAGATAGGAAATTGAATTGTAACTCAAAATGTAATGAAAGTATTGTAAATAAATGTGCAACAAGAAATACCAAAAGAGATGCAAAACATGGAAGGAATACACCTATTTTTTTGTGGAGGGAATGTGCTCCCATTCTTGTACTTTGGAGATTCTATATTTTGTTGAACTCTGATGAAGAATTGGGGGTGATCAGTCCCCAATTTGTGTCAAGGAGAGGTTGATGTGTTAGGTGTACCAACCCAACACACAAATGACAAAGAGAAGAACCAAAAGTATAAGAATTTGAAGCACCCTGCCAAGGAAGAAGACCATGTATCAAAGTCATTTGACAACTTTGATATCTTCCCCTTAAGTGAAGAGGATAGGAAAGATTTCCTATGAATAACTTAGTTTCTTCGATACCTTCCATAACCCCATGAATAACACCACTGCAGACAAATATAAGTCCAATTTTGTAAATTAGGACACATAAATAGAAAAGAGAAATAAGTGCCCCATACTCTTCCCATGTGCGCACACAACTGATAAGAAATGAATAAAAGTTGATTAGAAACTGAAATATGAGTGGAGAAAGGAGACATGCCCCCAATGTGTTCAAAACTGAAGAAATTGAGTACCGATATGGAGAAAGAGAGAATGAAATACTTCATGCCCCTTGAATCTATTCTAAATTGAGTCAATATGAGTATAAAACCATATGAAAATGTTGTAATCTTGATGAAAAACCTAAGATTGTTGAAATATTGGAGTAAAATGCCCCTGGGAAAAATGTATGATAGGGTCATAACCATATCTTGTACAGTCTTGACCAAATGTACGCTTCTGAACCTATGTAATATTTTGTTAAATTCTTGTGTTTGAAGTCCAATTTGAGGCATTTTTTCTACCCTTACATATGTTTGTGCCCAGAAAATTCATGTATGTGTTAGAAATGTAGAAATAAACCTCGGATGTTTTCCCCCTCTTTTGAGGTGTGTGAATGAAAATTTGAGTGTGTGGCTCAAAATAAAAGATGTGTACCCATGTCTTAGAAGATGTCTAATAATTGTAGTAGAGTCTAGAAATTTGATGTGGTGGCCACCAAGAAGAAAATGTACCTGTAAAAAGGGGGATGCATATGGTATAAACCATGGTGTGAAACAAGAGCAACAATAACAAGAAGCATGATAACCATGACAATGTTAATGCACAAAAGTAATAACAAATAGAAATCCATATGTTAGTAGAAAATAAGTGCATACAATGTCAGGGGCAAGTTTAAACATGTCAAACAATTCACACAAAACATGTGAAATTCCTACAAACATGGGACACCATGGTGTCACAAGACAATCAAGGCCCTTAAGCCTACAAACAAGAGATACACAACCACACACAAGATAAGATGCCACAAACATGGGACACCCACCATGTCGCAAAACAATCAAGGCACATAGGCCACAATCATAGTAGAAATCAAGCAGGGAGTACACATACACACACAACAAAACATGCATGAAAGAAATGTATCCAAATCATAACAAATGATAGACATGATCTAGTATCCAAACATAAGGTGAGATATGTGAAATAGATATCGTGGTTAGCATTAGTCCTGCATAAAACAAAAAACAAGTGTTATTCTTGTTAGTTTGAAATCCTTGCAAGTACACAATGTTTTAGGGTTTGAGCATAAATGAGGAATTAGAAAAGGTACTATCATAGAATAATAACACCTGTAGGAGATGGAGATGATGCCCCCAAGACAAAGCACTGTAAGGAAATGTGTGCTCCTATACCCATGTATCAATTTGTGCAAGACCTACATCTAGCTCAAAGTACCATATTGAATGCATGTGTGTATGAGAAAGAAACATGTTATTTATTAAACCATTTTGCAAACGAACATTTCCCGTAATCAAAGTGCCCATTGCAAGTACCCATGGACATGTCCAAACTTTTTAGATCTTTTACAACAATTAGAATGTTTTTGTTTTATTGGAATGGTCATACCCATGTACAAAAGGTATGGGTAATGGAAATTATCCTATGAGAACCTCCTAAAGAGGTTAGAAACTACTAGGGAAGAGGGAGGCTTAGACATCAATTCATCCAAATGTCATGGTATCATAGTGATAATATGTCAAATGAAAATTGAGGAATAAATAATCATGTATAAATAACATTGGAAGATATGGTTCAGTATGGTGTGATAATCATAGAAGATCACTATGTGTCTTGAGTAGTAGGATGCAAGGGGACCTTGTGCAGGTAGCATCATTAGAATAAGAACTAGAAGGGAGTGAATACGGTGATAAGTATTACACTAATAGATTATGTGGAGACTAGAGTGGTGAGATGCAATGTCTACAAATAAGAGCCTATTAAAAGATCTAAGTGAATACGTGATAGGGGATAGAAGGAGTATGGGCATATAGAGCCTATGAGTAAGGGATGATAACAACATGTGAAACAAAAACCTATCCATATATGTATAAAAAAGGTAACCTAGGGGAGGAGCCACTAGGGTTAGGAACATATTTAATTGTGAAAACACTAAATGATTTCACTTTTTTCAAGTTTCACCCCTTTTAAGTTTTAATAATGTTTTCTAATTAACATACATAAAAAGGGATGAATAATGTACAGAGGGATTATTATGATTTAATTAACTTCCAACATTAATTACACAAATCATAATAACACTTTCAAAGTGACTATTACCTAGTAAATGCCAAAACATAAGAGGGAAAGATGCACTTTGTTGATTCTGTGTGGATCTAGAAGAGTCTGGGTGGCATGAATGCAGGAACATAGGAAGATCTAAAACTTGAAATGTTTCATTATGAAAATGTGACCTGAAACTAAGCCTAGTCAAAACCATACAACTCAGTCTAAAGTGTTCGTATAGTCTTGAACCTTCTGTACCATCTTGGACCTACTTGGAATCTAGGTCTAAAACATCTTGATTGCTTCACATGCCTAGAAATGTGTTTTTTGTGTCTCAATATTATTCGCTCACCTTCAAAATGGCTCTATAAACTCTACTCAAACCCTCAAACCCTTGTAGTGCAAGAAGTTCCTGAAAAATAAAGTTAGTTGGGTTGTGGGCACCCCTATGCACCACCAACATACGCCACTATTACAAAGAGGGATCAAACCACATGTCATTCTCCTAAGCATATGACATCTACTATAGTGCAATCAAACTTTGACAACCATGCTTTGAAAATTCTTGCTTGAGTTTCACACTTTCTCAAATACTTGGGAAGGGTCACTTTGCTTGTTTGTATGAATGAAGATGGAGACTCTTAGACCTAGAAGGATACTTAAGACCAGTAGAGGGTGTTTCCCTAATGGATGTGCATGAATTATTTTGTTAGTTTAGGGAACTTTGAGTGCCTTTATTGTTTGTTTTTACATCATGAGTTCTTAAAGTGCAATGACCAAATGAGGTATGATTTACTTTCCTATATATGCATTCAAAGGTTATTATGTCTGAAAGGATGACCAAGGGGGTATATTTTTTTGTAATGAATGTTATGGAATTGAAATAATTAATGTACAACATGTCAATTTGAAACCATACAATAGGGTTGATATGTAATTTTACAACCTAATCCAAACCGGCATTTTTGGACAAGAGGGAGAAAAACATATTTTCACTTTATGGGCCTAAGCATGGATGTGTTTCTAGATGTATTTTATGTAGTTAAAGTTCAGATATTGATGACATAGAGGTGTGTAAAGATAAACAAGTATATGAAGTGTTATCAAGGTGTGTCATGTAAGAGTGAGGAGAGTGTATTTGTCCATGTAAGTGTGCAATGTCATCGCTTCCTTTCTATTTGACCATATACTCCTTGCGTGTTTTCTTAATTCTAATGTCATTTACTCTTTCTTTCTCTTTATGCACCATTAAACGGCATCTCACATTGTTCAGTGCAACCATGCCTTCGATAATTACGCAAATATTGTGACATTTTTTTGACCTTTGTGATATGGATTCAACCATCTGAAACGGTGAACATGTCACAGGTCATAAATGACCCTAATCTAAAAAATGCAAAATATCTAAAAATTTTTTGCCAACTTCTTCAACACATTACATGGCTTTTTTATGCCACATCATTCTTATGATCCCTCCCTTTAGGAATTATTTATTTTAACTGTAAGATTGTGAAAAGACAAAATCACCATACCTGCAAGCATTTTTCAACTTCAAAAATTAAAAACATAGGGCAGGAGATAAAAACATTCATGTATTGATATTGTCTAACTGGGCTTTACACTTGCTGTTGCATTGGGTTCCACTGCCATTCATATATGAATGCTCCTCTTATTTGACTATATCCGTGTGTAAAAGTAGTACGATTCCGCAAATCCTCGTGGGTTAGCTCCGAAAATATCAAGTCTGTGAATGACAAATGATTTCTGTACAATTACAATAAACTAGATACCTACACACACGAACGTGCATGTGTGTGCTAGTAATACAAGTACACACATATCCCTATATTGTATACCCTACTAAATATATGAGATAATGCGTTTTTGACTATTGTTAACTACTTTTATCGTATGCCCATGCAACACTAGAGAGGCTGGAGCATGATGGTATTGAGTTCTCCCCCGCTTCATATGGCGAGTAATTGTGTCCATAATTTCGTTCTAAAATGACTATTTTATCCTTTTTATTATATTTCAACACAATGTTGCATTGCAATCCATGTAGCCTTATAACCTTCTTGAAGAAAAACTTTGTGATATGAATCACATCACTAGTCTTCCTACAAGCAAAAAAATATGCCTTTTTAAATTATGTCCACCACAACATAGATGAAATTAAATCCTCTTTGTGTCTTAGGTAAACTCAAAACAAAATCCATGCTTATATCCTCGCAAGGCTTCTTTAATATTGGAAAAGGTTGGTACAACTTCATGTTCTAAAATCTCCCTTTGTCTAATTAACATATCCTAAATTACTTTACAATTTTTTACAAATCCATAGTCATCCAATCTAAAGTGCCCTATGAATCCACCATTGTGTTTTTCATTAACCAAGTTATCCCTTATTGATCCTTTTGGAATGTATAATTGTCTTACTTTGATTAATAGACCTTATTACACAAAATAGTCCAACCAAGGGGTCATGCCAACACTTGTGGGTGTTGTGCATGTTTCTCATGCTTTACTAAATTCTTTGTCTTACACATGTAAATATTATATGGATTTAAAACCCACATCATCCACTTTTATTTATTTCAACAAAATATTGTGCATATTTAACACATCAACAACCTTGTTAGACTTTTATCTCTCTTGTTTCAACATAAAGGTGTATCCTTGTAACTACTCTACCCACTTCATATGTCTCTGATTAACTTCCCTTGAATGTTTATGAAATATAGTGCCAGATGGTTGGAAAATAATACAAACTCTTTTAGAAATAAGTAGTGCCTCCACTTCTCGAATGCTTTTACATTGCATAGAAATCCTAATCATATACACCATACTTCTCTATTTGCCTCATTTAGTTTCTCATTAAAATAAGCTATTGATCTTCCCTCATGAGTCAACACTGTGTCAATGGTATATAAACTAACATTTCACAACTTATACAAAGTCAATGAAAAGTTTGGATTTGATCTTATGGTAATACAAATGCTCACATTATAATCCCAATCTATGTATCTGTAGTGAAATTACTTAGATCCGAATATCAACATAAATATAACACCAAAGTATAGAGAAATGATCACAATATGAAATTAGACTAAATTATCCAATTCGAGGGGGAAAGATCCAAACCATATTATAAGATTCGATTACTCAATATGATGATCATATACTACTCACTAACTCCTATATATACCCTATTATCCCATGCAAAGTACCAAGGATGACATATTATGCATATGTAAGCATAAAAAAATATTATATGACATGCTAAGAGGTTAAGTTAGCCACATGTCGGCTATACATATTTGATATATGACCAATAGGGTTAAGGGGTGTAGCATGCCCCTCCCCTTTAAAGCAACATTGTCCCCAATGTTGACAATTTTGGATGTTGCTTCACACAAGCGTAATCCTCAATGCCGATGATCTTTGGATGGTTGGTACAAGAAATCTTCCTCCTCCCATGTTTGTTACACATTGTCGTGATTCTTCCCCTTGATTTGATACTTATGGATTACCTTATTTTTATTAGTGCTCACTTTGTTCTTTGACTGCTTGAACCTTTGGGTGGATCTTCAAGATTGATATGGTGGGTGGTGGTTGGAAATGAGTAGAGAATTTTGAAAAAATTGTCTTGCATAGGTATCTTGATTAATAGCATATCCTCAACAATAACGTGAATACTTTTCCCTCCTCTCTTGAGAATGTGGTGGTATGTAGGCCAAGATTTTTTTCTTCCATCTACAATCTAATTTTTATTTAGGCACTTGATTATCTACATTTGATGAGAGCTCACCCTTCGAGGCGACTTTACAATCAACCTTGTCAACTCAAACATTTTACTTGTGAACAAAAACACGTGAATAATTCCTAGAAGTCCATTTCAATTATACCCAAGGTTGTGAGACATTTCAATTGTACCTATAGGAATAACAAACATAAGGGAATCTAGCTTGTAGACTCTCATGTCAAGTTTGATACTATGGCATTTTCCTTGAACAATTAATTGTAGCCTCTATCTACAACCATGACCTGAATTTTTGGGGCTGGATAAATAAAACAATTCAGACGTGCACCCAACTTATTATTGATAAAATTATGTGTGCTTCCCGAGTCAATCAATAATGTTACTTTATGTTCCTTTAAGAGACCCTTGACCTTGAGGGTTTGTGGGGAGATAACACCTGACATTGCATGGCAAGAAATAGTAGGTTGGGAAGTTCCAAACCCTAGTTCATCCATAACTCTACTTATTTTTCTTCATCTTTGACTTCATCATCAATGGCCTCCATGTAGAACAACTTATTTTCATCACATCTATGTCCTTTATTTGTATTTGCTATCACAATTGAAACATAAGACCTTTTTTTCATTTCTCTTCAATTTTTTTGAAGAGTCGATCTAATAGACTGAGGGAATGATTGTGCTATAATGCTATGATTTTTAATGTGTTCCTTTCATTAGAAAAGAATTTTTCCTCTGTCCCTATGTGCCATGATAATAGAATAAAAAACATTGGAGTGGATCAAACATAATCATACCTCATGTTGGATGTGATCCTTGAGACCACCAAGAACATATCATTCAAATTTTCATCTGTAATTGTATCCACGTACAATGACCAAGCTCTTTGGAAATGTTGAATATAATCCTTTACTGACATGTTTGCCACAACTTTAAAAATTGGCTAAGTAGTTCTTTGCCACCACATTACTATAGTGCAATTGCAAATCCTTCATAAAAATTGACCAAGTGACATGAAGAACCTTCTTATTATTTTGAGGGCACAACCAATGATACCAAGTGAATTGTTCTAGGTTCTAGATATAAGGATGTCTATAATACCACCTTTTTTCCACTTGAGGATCTGATGTAGATCAAAAAAATTATCCATTTGGTTGATCCATTTGAGTGGGTCATTGTCCATCAAACTTACATGCATTTCCACTTTTGGGATAATGGTTTACAGCCACTAATTAGATGCTCCACTAGGAATGTGAATAAGATATTCCTTTGTTGGTGTGATTTCCATCTTGAGTTGTGATATTGCTTAATAACCCAATGACTTTTTGAATTCATGTCCATATTCATGCTTGAAAGAGTGAATCATCATCTCCTTCTGCATTGATTCAAACCCCATACTTTAAACCTTCATTTCCCTTCAAGTGCTTGAAGGTTACCTTCCATTTTATCCTTCTAGTACTTGAAGATTATTTGAGGTCATCCTTACTCACCATATTATTAATATTTTCCTTTCAAATTTACATACCTCATTATACTCCAAACTCTGAAGATTCCAAATCCATATCATCCTTATTTGGATTAATTCCCTAGAGTGGCTTGACCCTTTCCCTTAAGCCTCTAGTTGATATCTTCCATGATGTAAGGTTTTGGGTCTTGATACAAGGATTAGGGTAGAAATTTAGGTTTGGGTTTCATAAATGATTCTTCCAATAGAGAAAACATAGAGAACAAACCCTAGCTAAGTTTTGGTAAGATTTCTGAAAAAATATAAGAAATTAGAAAAAATCCAAAATTGCAGCCTAGGGAATAAATTTATGAAAAAATAAAATGAATATAACATCCACAAACAATCAAAATACATATTGAAATTTGGAGGGTAACTATCTTACTTATGTTGCAACTCTATGTAAAAAAATAAACAAATTTCCAATTTTTGCGAGATATATGTCGAGATCCTCAAAATTAGGGTTTTGACCTAATTCTAGCCAGATCAAAGCTCTAATACCACTTGTAATGAAATTACTTAGATAGATATGAATATCAACAATAATGTAACAGCTAAAGATAACACCAAATTATAGATAAATGATCACAATATGCAAGCATAGAATGACTTAGCCACTTCCAGGGGGCAACCTCCAAACCATACAATAAGACTCAAGTGCTCAATATGATGACTCATCTACTACTCACTAAATCTCCTATATATACCCTACTATGTTATGCAAAGCACCTAGGCTAACGTACTAAGCATATGAAAGCATAAATAAATATGATATGACATGATAAGAGATTATGTTAGCCATATATTGGCTATCCACATCCTAATATATGACCCTAGGGTAAAGGGTGTGGCAGTATCTTCCTCTTACATTCTTTACCCCTTTCTCATCTCTACATTGTATTATATAATTTAATAAATAAACATTAGACTAATTAAAGTCATCTACTCAAAACACTCTTTGTGGATCATCCCCAGTTTTTTTCACTTTGAAATGCACCCTTTGGAGAGTGGTGAAAAGTCATCTCAACTTAATTGACAAAATGGAGAACACTCCTAGCCAAGTGGGTGACCTATTTTTTTGAGAAAATTCTATCTAGTGAGGGATGGTTCCCCTAGTGTAAAACCTAATGTGTATCATTTCATACTCCTAATGACTATATCTAATGCATATGTTTAACCTCAACAAGTTTATAAAGGGAGAAGTCAATTAAGGGAAAACTAAAAAGATGGTGATACACATAGAAATCTTATGAGCTATACTACAAACTATTTTGAGCAGGAAAATGGACCTCAAGGAACTCCACACACATCCATACACAGTAGTTGTACATCAATGGATAGTGTCAACTGCAAAAGTGTCTAAAACACTCAACCATGACAAAGAGTTTAGCTTAGTTGGTGATCAAACATTCAAATGGCATTTGGAAGTTATGTCTTGGTAAGCTCTAATTCACTCAAAGCATATTTGCACAGACAATCAAGTTTCCAACATTAATTATATGCAAATGTAAATTAACATATAACTACATGGAGAAGACATGTGAAATTGAAGCTTCAAATCAGAGGATAAAAATCATAGGCAGTGCGATACAATTGCGCTTCAACCCAGACACTGAACCTTTTTGCAAAATTTCAAAAGCATGGTAAGAAGGTAAAATTTTAGATCACTTTATTCAGATGGTTTCACAGATGTGTGAAACATATGGGGTACAAAAGAGAATGTCATCAAAGTCTGACCCCTGCTCTTCCACATCAGAACTTGTAGAATCCCACTCTATGCACACATCCATGAACATACAAGGAATAAGATAGGATTTTTTAGAATGAATTCCATGGATTTTATAGAGGAATTGAAGTGAGAGAAGAAGGAAAATGTAGACAGTTTCAAGTGTTAGATGCTCAAAATAGCAGAATACATGAGGGCATGCATGAATAATGATTTCATCTAAATCAAAACACATGCTCAGATCATCTATGAACTACATACTTCAAAACTAACATATTTATTACATAGTGTGTTATAAGTAATCATCTTATCAAGTTTAGGCAATAGATGACCCAGTATTACATGTTTTGTTCTTAAAATTAGTGACCTAGTGCATGCTCCAATTAATGCCCTCTGTGTATGTTCCCCTAAAATTTATTTTTTCCTAAAAAATATAGTATTCTTATGGTTGTCCCGGTGCCACACAAAATGGCTATACTACTAGCATACACAATCTTTTCTAGAACATTTTATGCCTTGTTTCTTGGATTAACATTGTGTTTTTTTGTCAGTCTTACTGCGGCTCTAATTCTGGAAAAGTCCTTTGTTACATGGGTTTTAATTTACTTTCTAAAGTCTCCCACATATTTTATAGACCTTGCATAGACTTTAATTTTTGGTTTCACACATTCCGCTGGAATTCCTAATGAACTTGTGTTTTAAACTTGCCACCCATGAGAAAATGTGTCCTTTTGAACAACTGCAGAACACTTAGAAATAAGTCCACTTTTGTTATTGTGAAGACATTATCAAGACTCCATTTTCAAACTTACATGGGGTTTCAGAACATTTCCAAGAACTAAACTATCATTTGTTAAATGCAATTTCAAATTTCAAACTTGCTATCAGCAAATTCTTCCCTTTTCTTTACGGCTATGCACGACCACTTTTCCATTCAATGACGACCTCTTTTATTCTTCTTCTCATAATTTTTTTTATGGATTTTGTCAACTATTGCCAAACAACTATTCATTCCCCAATCCCGCAGAATATTGATTTCTCTTCTTTCATGGTCATGCGAAACTCATTGAAATACTCAATCTATGCTTCTCAGTTCTAAATCACTCTATAAGCCAAAAATCCAAATCTGCCTAAGTTTGGAACCTGAATAAATGTCTACAAATAAGCACAACTTTTTGTTATGGATAACAATTTAGATGAATTTTTGAGGACATTTGCATATTAGATGTAAAAAATTATCTAGCTCCACTGAGACAGTCCATGATGTCATCCATGCATGCACAAAGTAAACATATACATCATTGCGACCTTCATTGATCTCTTTGAAATCAACTATACATACACAAAAATCTACCTTCGCTTGAAAACAACAAACTGTACTAGAGCACTATATGTAGAAAAAAAACTTTATCTAGAAAAGTGCACAAGACACACAAAGAAATGAAACTAATTTTTATATCAATAAGCATGAAACACTTAAGCAATAAAATCCTAAAAAAATGCCACCTACTGTGTACAAGGGTGAAACATTGATCCTTCAATTAAATTTTTGGCCCCAAAATATCAGCTAAGTACAAGAAGGTGCATGTGGGCACGCGGACCTAGTTGAAGAAGGGCACGTGGGTTGAAGGCATAGGGAAAGGGTTCTTGAAGGGTTTTGTAGAACACATGCGTGCACATGTGCAAAGGAAAAAGGGTTTTGTACTTAGCCACATTCGACATCCCAGGAACACATGAGAAAAGCATGACCCTTATGGATAAGGTGCCAGCCTGGTGACTATGGATCAAAAAGGGAATATTCTAGGCATGCGATGGAAGTTTCCAGAAGACATCATTGCAAGGAATGGAGAGCTCAGATCTGGAAAGGCATGCTTCCATGGAGGACCACTTCGACACTTGGCAACCGATCTGTAACTTCTGGAAGGCATGGCGGTGGGTGCTAAGGCTATATATACAAGCACCCAGTAGAAGAAAAGGATATAGTTGAAGAGAGGTGAAGCCCTGCAGAAAACAAAATGGAGGATGTTATGGGTTAGGGATTAGGAGAGCTCTGTGAGCATGGCACACATAGAGGGGATGGGTTCTCATTTTTCCTTGTAATATGATGATCATAATAAATTTCTGATGCATGACTTGGCTCTGCATAATTATATTAGGAAATTTTATGACCTTAAGAGATGTAATGTGGGTTATTAACTTTGATAGTATGAATATAATGCTTTGTTATAAATCATCTGTGTTCAATACTTATGCATTTCCTTTCTGTATGAATCATCTCCATGTGTTGCTTGTTATTTCTCTTACCTGCATACAATGAGATGATAACTCTTCCTAAGTTCATAAGAATGTGGTTTAGTTATTTTCTGTCCTGCATTTGATTATCTGTTCTAAGATGATGCATTCTCACAAAACTCACATAAAGGAGAGACTCGGCACCCACGCGTGCCTCGGGTGAGCACCCAGTGCCCACTGGGTGATAGGCCGACATGCATGGGATTTTCCTATTCTGTGAAGGGTATAAAAATGACTACATCTTGGTTCCATTGCCGGGACCTCTTTTCAAAGTTGTTGTGAGAAATGGCATGCATCTTTGTCCCTGTGATGTGTGATGACAGAGCACCTGACCTTAGAAAGTGTTGAAACATGGTTCAAGAGCATGGAGGATGAGTTTTCTCAAAGATTCAACACTGGACCTGAGTTCAATGCACGTAGATGGGTAGAAGAGAACCTATACCATGAGTTGTATGAGACATTATTTTGTTGCTTCCCAGTAGAACTATATGAATGGCTTTCAACATACACATCCAGATCAAGCTGGTACTATAGATCACACGTGTGGACCCAAGATGACTATCAGAGGCTGCAGGATGCAGATCTGACTTGGACGCGTGCTATTGATCACTGGTGGAAGGGAGTGCTGGCCAGTTATACTTTAGAATATGCCATTTTGACGTATTCTTTCCCAGAAGTTGTTGAGTTTGAGTTTCTGAGGGAGCCTAGAGGATCATTTTTGCATGTTATTCCTTTGGCTATGAAGATCTTGGTCATTACTTTGAGTTTAGAAGCATTTCCCATGGCTGGCTAAAGCTTCTCTGAGCACTGGGAGAGGAAGCTAGGGTGGAGGAAGATGGCAGACATTGTGGCTGAAAAGGAAAGGGAGGAGAGATGACTCAAGTATAGTGAAGCTCATGAAAGGGAGATGACTAGACAACATGAGGTTGCAAGTGTGATGGATCTATGGAGGTAGACATTGTGGGAAGGAGTTGAGGTTCACGCAGAGGATGTGGAGCCTGAGCAGTCTGTGCTACCCCATCTTGGAAAGCATGGGAGAGAGGCCCCTTCAGCTTCTGATGAGAGTTCATCGCATGGAGAAAGAAGAGCCATCGGCATGCATCTGAACCCACCTGGTGACCAACCCCTGGTGCTTGGTTTTCCAAATCAAGGGAGAAGTATTGTTAACCCAGTTGGTATCGGTGGGAGTGACCGATCGGTGCCCAGGAGATATAATTTTTCATTTGGAACATCCATGGCTGTGCAAGCCATTCCTGTATTTGGAGGAATCTTTGGACAAGGTGCAAGTACACAAGCTTTGGGTATCACGTCTGGGAGTGGCACGGGACATACAACTGGTAGTGGGACAATATCACAAACCATCGGCATGTAGTTTAGTGGGACACTGGGAACACTAGGTGTGACCACTTCTGGTCCTTTTCTGACTACAGGAGGTGGATCTGGTGGGTCAGGAGGAACAGGACCTGGTGGATCCAGTGGATCTGGTGGGTCAGGAGGAAACACCAGAGGGAACCAAGGCTCTGGATCAGGAGGACAAGGACCCCAACCACCTCCCCAAGTGTTTTTTGAGATGTCTTTGCACTTACCAGACTATAGGGGTATTGAAGATGTTGCAGAGCATGTGCACAAGTGTGAGTTACTATGGCGCGTGAAGGGGATCACTACCTTGGAGTGGAAGGCAAGTCAGTTTGCAACAACATTGCAAGGGCACACACATAGTTGGTATAGGAAGTATGACCCCCATCAGATGGTGGTAGACTACACCACATTGAAGAATGCCTTCCTAGCAGAGTTCCATATCCCAGAGTTTGAGCAGAAGAGCATCAACACTCTGAAGGAGATCCAACAGGGAATGGCAGAGAGTGTGTGGGAGTATGACACACATTTCAAGACTCTCTTGTCAAAGTTATCCTATGACATTCATCCTTCTCAACATGCTCAATGGTTTTTCAGAGGATTGATAACACCATTTAGAAGGGCTCTGTCACACAAGACTTTCACAGACCCACGTGAGGCATTGGAAGCTGCCCTACATGCCGAAGCTGTTGGGAGCATTGACACTGGTGTTAGCCCTTTTCTGGAGGCTCAAATTGCTGCAATGGCCAAGCAGTTGGAGAAGCTATCTGCAAACTCAGTGCATGAGGTTCGTAGTGGGCTTTGGTGTACAGACTGTGAAGTGGAGGGGCATGCAAAGGATAGTTTCCCTCAGAAGTTGGTGCATGCTATGGTGGTAGACTGTGAGATTTTCCATGGGGATCATGATGCAAGTAGATGCCCTCTACTCCAGCACACAATCCACAAGAATGTTTCTTGCTATTGCAAGATTTGTACCTCTACAACCCATGATACCAAGGATTGCAGACTGATTGATCAAATCCATGATGCTATTGATCTGGGTGTGCACCAGACTAGCCTTGCAAGTAGTTCAAAGGATGATGACCATCGTTATGAAGGGTGTGCAGAGGGAGGAATGCATGGAAGAGGTTTTCACAGAGGATTTCATGGTCACAGTAACAACGATGGAGGATGAAGTGAGTTCCCATGAGGAACTTGTTATAATTGTGGATCTACAGAGCATTACAAATGTGAGTGTCCTGATCTGTTACAATGCTCATGGTGTGGAAAGAAACTTATTTACAGAGAATGCCCAGAGATTTATGAGCATATTAACCAACAACACCAGAAGGACAAAGACACTGGGATGGTAAGCATCAAGAAGGCTGATTCACAGTGGATGCCATGAGTGGCACATGAGTCAGGGCTAGAACCTGTATTGGTGATGACATGAGTAGAGGCCACACATGCCAGGGAGATGCCAAGACCAAGGACACTAGTTTCAAGAGAGGAAGTAGTACATGGAAAGTATCTGGACCCTGCTCATCAGAAAGAAGTATATCAGGAGACTATGGATGTCATTCAAAGTTTACAAGGAGAGATCCAATGTCTAAAGGAGCAGTCCAGGTAAGCAGGAGCAAAGAAGGAATGTTGAGGCTCCACAGAAGGACCTAGATGAAGTCAAAGAAGTGTGTAAAATGTTAAGGCAAGAGAATATTATTCCCTTGCTAGCAGAGTGGCTGAGAGAGAAGGTACCACGCACTGGAGTAGAGTGCAAAAGGTAGGTTTTGCATGCAAACCTTCCTCCTCACAGCCTTGAATATGACAAGGAGATTACTTTGAATGTAGTTGTTGATGGGTGGCTTCTGAGTAATATTCTCATCGACACAGGAGCAGAGGTCAATGTTCTTACCTTAGATGCCTGACATCAAATGGGAAGGCCCACATTACAGCCATCTTCAAATGTGTTGTATATGGAAAACAAGACTAAGGAAATGCCCATTGGAGTCCTAAAGGATGCAGTTATCACCATTCAAGGAGCCAAGTTCACTGGAGACTTTGAAGTCTTGGCACTCACCGAGGTAGACAACTTTCCAGCATTGCTTGGGCACCCATGGTGTTATAAGAACAATGTTGACCTGTGGTTTAACAAAGGGTATATCAGTTTTGAGAACAAGGAGGAAAGGGTGGTCATTCCTTTGACAGATGGGAAGTCAACACCCTATACTGAGCCCTTAGGAGAAGAATTCCTTGATAGAATCTATGTGTGCTCCATCAGAGATCCTGAGATAATTCACCCCACGGAGGGAGTTATCCAATTTGAAGATGCTCAGTCCGTGAGTGATACCACTAGTGTGGCATGCGAAAATTGGGTGCATGGGACTTATGAGTTAATTGGGTGATAGTTAAGAGGATCTGTAACAAGGGTGACAAAGGCACACTCAGTCAAGTGCCTAGGAGGAAAGAAGTTTCCAAGTTACTCTGGAGGGGCATATCCTGAAATTTTCTTACGGGACATGGAAGCTCAGTGGAAAAATGAGGATGAAAGAAGAGGAATGCTCAGTTATAACCTACTCAGGAATTGCAGTGCACTGGTGGGCTACACATCGGGAGAACCTCCTAGAGTGGCGTGAGGTAAGAATCACATTTTCTGTAAGGTTTTCTAGGAGCAACGCACCCACGGTCATACAAGACTACCATGGTAAAGAGACCACTTCATTTCATATCCAAGCATGTGAGAAGGCCTGGATGGGAAGCACAAAATAATTTCCACCTTCATTATGGGTACATAAGTTGTATTCCACCTTACAAGGTTGTGCACATGCTTGGTACATTCATTCAGAGATGCATCATCAGACGGGTAATTGGCAAGAGTTGGCAGCTAATCTCATTCAAGCTTTCGAGTATAGGAGTACCAAACCATTAGTGGATAAGGCATTGCAATTGATCAAGCACCTTACGATGGGGGATAGTGCTATGGTAGAGGATAGGCTACTAGAATTTCTAGGTGAACCTTCTTTGGAGATGTGCCTCAATGAAGAAGAATCAGAGGAGGTATAACTTGAACATGCATGCATGGAAAAAGAAAAAGGAAAAATGGTCTATGTAATAGATGGAGAAGAGATGGAGACTTTGGATGTTAACCATTCAGAGGGTACACACGAGGTCATAGATAGCACTGATGAGTGAGCACACACCTACCATGAGCCCTTAAAAACAAATAAGGTTAACATTGGGATGGAGGTAGAACCTAAGGAAGCTATCATCGGTGACTATTGGTCAGAAAAAGGAGGTTTCAAAGATCATTGATCTGTTGCATGAGTTCCAAGATTTGTTCCCTCATGGGTACCATGAACTCAAAGGCATTCACCATTCCTTGGGGGAGATGAAGATCAAGTTGAAGGAAGGTGCACACCCGATTCAGAAGAGGCCTTATCAGATGAATCCAAATTTACACGTACGGGTTAAGGAAGAAATAGACAAAATGATAGCATCTGGTATCATTGAGGTAGTAGAAGAATCAGAATGGATAAGCCCAATGGTTATCAGTATTAAGAAGGATGGTAGGATAAGAATTTGTGTTGACTACAGGGATCTGAATGCAGTATGTGTCATCGATCCCTTCCCAACCCCCTTTACTGAAGAAATTTTGGAGGGAGTAGCCGGGCACGAAGTCTACTCTTTCACGGATGGGTTCTCAGGGTACCACCAAGTCAGGATTGCAAAGGAAGACCAGAGAAAGAAAATATTTCTCCACTGAATGGGGAAGTTTTTCCTACACGGTTATGCCTTTTGGATTAAAGAATGTGCCTGTTGTGTTCTCACGCATTGTGGTACAAGCATTTCAGGACTTCATCCATAAGTTTCTTCAAGTTTACCTGGATGACTGGACTGTGTATGGATTGGTGAAAGACCATTGTGACAACTTAAGGCTGATGTTTGAGAGATGTCGGAAATTGAGGATATCCCTCAACATTAAGAAATGTGTCTTTGCTACTCCATTTGGAACCCTGTTAGGACACATTATATGCAAAGAAGGCTTGCTAGTAGATCCCGCTAAAGTTGCAGTTATTGTAGGATTAGGGGAGCCTACTAGTCAAAGCACAGTGCATGGATTCCTTGGGCATATGGGGTATTACAGGAAGTTCATCAAGGGATATGCCAAGATCACCATGCCCTTAGAGGAATTATTAAAACACAAGAGTGCCTTTCATTGGGGAGAGGCACAACAGAAGGCATTTGACACTTTGAAGGATAGGCTTGTCACGACACCCATATTACATTTTCCTTCTTGGGATAAGCCTTTCCATGTGCATGTTGATGCCTCAGGGACAACTATGGGAGTAGTACTAGCACAACCTGGTGAGGGAATTGTTGATCATCCCTTGTGCTTTGCAAGTAGAAAGTTGACACCAGCAGAGCAAAATTACACAACTACTGAGCGTGAAGCATTGTCTATGATCTACGCACTGCATAAGTTTAGGCAGTATCTATTGGCAACACCATTTATATTCTACACAGACCATATGGCATTGAAATACTTAGTCAACAAACCCATTCTGCAAGGGCACATATGTCGTTGGGTCCTACTATTTCAAGAATTTGAGTTCACAGTGGTCGTGAAACCAGGAAAAAGCAATTCAGGACCTGACCACTTATCAAGGATTAATTCAGGGAAGGACACGAAAAGCATTGAGGATACCATACCAGATACACAACTATTTAGGGTGCGGTACATGCCCCTAGACTTGGAAGATATCACAGTGTTCTTAAAAATAGGTGTGGCACCGGAAGGGATGAAGGCCCTGGAGAGAAAGTAGTTAGCAATACGCATCACACCCTACATGTTGATTAGTGGAGACCTTGTATAAGTTAGGTCATGATGAGGTTCTACGCCGATGCATATTGGAACATGAGCACATAGCCATTATGGAAGAAGCACATGGTGGGATTGCAGGAGGACACTATGCAGGAAATGCTACCACATGGAAGATTTTATTAGCTGGGATTTGGTGGGAAACCATCTACAAATATTGTATTGAGTTTTGCAAGGCTTGTGACCATTGGTAGCACCTTGGAAAACCTGGAAAGAGAGATGAAATGCCTTTGTGACCAATAGCCAGTGCTGAACCATTTGAAAAATGGGCAATCACTTTGTAGGACCAATTGCGCCAGCCACACGAAGGACTGGTTCATGGTATATCATCACTTGCACTGATTACTTGACATGGTGGGTAGAGGCAGTGCCTACAAAGGATTGCACCACAATGACAACTGCTAGATTTTTATGGGAAAACATAATCAACAGGTATGGTTTCCCTTTAAGTTTAACAAGTGATAGGGGTACACACTTTCTCAATGAAATAGTCAGGATTCTGTTAGCAGAATTTATGGTGGCCCATCATAAGACTACCCCATATCACCCTCAAGAAAATGGAACTGCTGAGGCATTTAACAAAATACTAAGTCACACGTTAACTAAGATCTGTGACATTGGAAGACAAGATTGGGATGATAAGGTATCAGCCATTCTATGGGCATACAGGACAACCTACAAAAGGTTGAACAAGGCCACACCATTTCAATTGGTGTTTGGCACAGAGGTTGTTTTACCAGTGGAATTCATGTTACCTTCACTACGTATAACACACACAGGAGGGTTAGCTGATGAGAAAGTGTTGGAAGAAAGAATTGATAAGTTGATGCAGTTAGATGAAAGGTGATCACTTGCTAAATGGAGTCAGAAGATAGAAAAAAAAAGACAAAAGGCATGGCATGATCATCATATCAAGAACAAGAAGTTTGAGGTTGGGCAGTTGGTGTTGTTGTATGATTCCAAGTATCTGTGCCATCCTGGGAAGTTGAAATTCCATTGGTTGGGACCTTACATCATCTCGTACATTCTTGATTCAGGTGCTTTCCAGTTACAAGCGCTGGATGGGATGAGGTTACCAGGTCACTTCAATGGGAGTAGGCTGAAGCCCTACTATAAATAAGTCTTCTTGGTGTTTGTAATAAGGCAGTATTTCCAGTTAGCTTAGAATTTCCCTTTATGCTTTTTCTTTTCTTGTGTTTCCCTTTCTCATTGCTTGTTCATTTCATTTTGTTTCATTTTGCACCTTGTGCATCGGTAACCACATTATTTTTCTAAAGTTGTGTATGCACAGAGGACCACACATCTGTTTTAGTGTGGGGTGGAGTGATACAAAGTATAGGCCTATAATACAAGTTTGAGCTGGTAGTAGAAGTTATGGTGAATGGCCCGGTTGAAGGATGAAAAGCACGTAAGGTTAAGAAGCACATAGAGAGAAGGTGGATGAGAATGGTTGGTGTCAAAAAGGCCTTTGCAGGAAACCACGTACAAAAAGGATGAAGAGTGCAGGAACAACATGAGGTAGGAGAGGGAAAAAATCGGTAAAGGACAGAAGAAGTGCCTTTGGTACTGTGGACACGTGCATAAGAGTCTTCGGTCGGGTTGGATTTTTGCGTGTCAGAAGGTTGAAAAAGGTTTTTCACGCAGGATGTGGCACATGGATAAAAGCACTTAAGATGGCTTAGTGGAAAAATCCACATTTAATGTTAAAGTACGTTGGTAGGTGGTATAGCATTTAATGCTGGAAAGAAGCAAAAACTATAAATACAAGGTCGGGTAAATCATTTGTTACCTTACGTTTACGAAAGAAGAAAAAGCTCTTGCGAACTAGGGCATCCAGAGAGAGATTTGTGTGAAGAAAGGAGAATCCAAGAAATCTAAAGTGTGTGACTAGGGTAGATCCACAAACCAGTGTGGAAGGAGTACACGGGGCATGGGAAAATTTGTTGAGGAAGCACCATCTTGTGGAAGGATTTTTCCAGTTAGGGTTTGGCAGCTAGGGCACAGAGTTAGAAGGATTTCTTCACAAGGTTGAGCTATGGGATTGGATAGAGTGGTAGAGAAGAGCAAGGGGAAGAGGATTTAAGTGTTAGCACTGACCAGAAGAATGGCACCAAGGAAACCAACCATTTCACCAAAGAAAACAAAGGGAAGGGCAAGGGAAAGAAAATCATTGTTGTCACAAGCACCAATGAAGAATGGTACGTGGAAATGCAGTACCCAGATGGGGTATTGCTAGGAAAATAATGGGAGTCACACCTGCAGAAGATGGCCATAAGTGATTATAATCATCACACAAGCACAACAGAGAAGGAAATGGCTTTGGAGTTGGTTCAACCAACCAACAATAGGATGCCAGATGGAATGCCCATTTACAATGATGAGGTAAAGGTCAAACTAGAAAAGGTTGGGTTGTTGCAATTGTATGAGTTACCCTACTTTGGCAAGCCTGAGTGCCTTTATCAATGGCTGATGTCACACATTCATGAAGATCATTTTTATTTCATGGGGCACAAGATGCACATCACACCACAACTGATTTCTAAGTTCACAGGCCTCAATTGTGAAGGAGATAACATTGATGATGATCTAAGTGACAAGGAGGCTATCAAGGAGACTGTAGATGTATGACTACAAGAAGGGTTTGAGATACTTTGACATCTCATAAATACCAGACCCAGTGATGAGGATGGCCACATGCTTAGGTAACCAAGCTCAATGATCAAGAAGGAGGGGAATGATCCAATGTTATGCAATCAATGGGACACAAGTAAACAAGGCATGGCTGAATGTATGCCAGAAGATATCAGAAGGAACCATCTACAACTTGTCCACTTTCATCGAACAGATGAAATTAGAAATGTGAAGGAAGGTGAGAATTTGGAGTGGGAGTCACACTTAGATGGCCCATAAAATTATAACCATCTACGCATCACACAAGCATAAAGAAAGGAAATGGCTAGCTAGTCAGTTGGTATGACCAACCCTAACAAGAGGTACCAGAAATGGTACCCAGATGGGGTACAACGAAGAGTGTTCAAAGGTCAAATTGGAGAAGGGTAGGAACCATCTGCAACTATATGAGAAGGAAATGTCATACCAACTTGGACAAACCATGAGTGCCTTTACAATGGTTGATGTCAGGTGAAGGTCACATTAGAGATCAGGCTTTATTTCATGCAACTATGTGCATCACACCATACTGATATCTAAGTTCACAAGCCTCAATTGTGAAGGAGATAGAATAGATTGATGTGATCTGAGTGACAAGGAATGGCTATCAAGAAACTGTAGCCACATATGACTACAAGATAGGGTCACTAATATGATGATTTGACATCAAGGAGGCTGAAAGGAGACTACCAGACCCAGTGACTGAAGATGTCTCACTGTGCACTTTGACATCTCAATGACAGGAATGGTGATGGACACAAGTAAATAAGGCATGGCTAAATGTATGCCAAAAGATATCAGAAGGAACCATCTACAACTTGTCTACTTTCATCAAGATGAGATTATAAGTAGTGCAGGAGGGAGAGAAGATACTCTTTGGTAACATCCTCCTCACCATTGTATTTTTAGAGATTGGAGTGCCCATGGGCTAGAAAAAAATTTGTTTGGGATTATCCAGAAGAGGATCCCTCACCCAAAAATAGGTTTGCAAAGTATACTTGTGAAACCATGATGGCCGCTCACAAGGCACACCTAGAGAAATGGTATAAGCTAATGCATGACACATTCGGGGCTGAGTGGAGGATCCCAGAGTAGTTTCCCACACTCGTGATTGGAGAGGAAAACTTTTCAGTGTACCAACACTTCTGCATTGGCAGATTTACATTGACAGATGGGAATATGAGTCCATGGTGCAAACTACCCTTCTCCTTCACTGTGCAATACTTCCAAGCCAGATTTAATCGGTTCAAGGAGGCCAAGAGACTAAGGTTTGACCTTAGTGAGGTAGATGTAGACCACTGCGAGCTGCATTAGAAGCTATTCTACCCAAATAAGTATACATGGAGAGATATGTCTCCCATGAGATACAAATGATGAAGCCTTTAACGCTTCTAATTACAGGAAGGACCACAGCAAGGGTGTATCTACGCATAAGGCCAAATTTTGAAAAAGGTGCTTACTTGGAGAATGATGTCTCTATCCTTGAAGACCCTACAAGGAGGAAGAAGGCCACAACTAGAGAGAGAGAGAGAGAAGAGGTATAGAAGACACCAAGTGTTCAAACTACACAAACAGTGAGCGCGCCAGAAGCAAGTGCTAAGCCTAGTACTTACACACGGAGGAAGAAGTCCTTCAAAGAAAAGACCCTAGAAGAAGAGGCACCAGAGCATGAAGATCCCCTCACCCATGAGGAATCACCAAGGAAGACATCACCTGTCAAAGAAAAAGAAAAGAAGAATCCCTATGTACTGGAATCCCCAGTAAGGAAGAAGCAAAAGGTGACTGATGAGGCCGATTCAGAAGGAGACAGAAGACCTAGATGCCTACATCGGTGACAAGGATGATGATGATGATGAACAGAAGAGGTGAAGACCATCCCATCTATGAGATACATGAATTTGAGGAAGAGGGAGATGAGGAGTATAACAAAGGAGATTAGGAGAAGGAGGATGAAGAAGAAGTTGAGGGCCAAGGCAAGGGGGTAGGTGGGGAAGAAGTTACAAAAGATCAAAGAGCCCCAAGCCTCACAAAGGAATGGGTAGATGAAGCCACAGAGAAAGAAGTGGCAAAAATCATCGAGGACCTAGTGGAGAACAAGAGGTAAACGCAACACAGGATGTGGTGATGAAGGAAGTTGAGGAGGAAAGCATAGAAAAATAATATGGCAGCATGGGAGGAGATCCCAGTTTGGCTGTAAGCTTTCCAAAGGCCACACACACAGGGAGGAAGAGCACAGAAGCATCACAAGTTCAAGGAATGGGCTACATTGATGATCCAAACAAGGTGTTGCACACACACTTCCAGAGCACCATGCCAATGGAACAACTTGTAGCCATGGATTCATTTGACGAGGAAGGTGCATACCCTCGGACAAGGAAACTATTGTCATGGGGATTTGAGTCCCACATTGATGAGCCAAATTTGAAGTAAGCCAAGGAGAATTGATGAAAGTGCCAAAAAAAAAGGAATAAACCCCTTGGTGAATGCTCAACAATTATCAAATGAGAAAATCTGCAACACGCTCAACAAAGTTTATGTTGAGGTTGAAGCTAGGCTCTTTGGGAGAAATGAGAGGGTAAAGTTCCTAGAGGTAGAGCTGGAGAAAAAGGAAGAAGAGCTCATTGAAAATACCAAGGACCTGAAGTAGGAAGAGCTAATCAGTGCTCAGTTAAGACGTGAGTTGAAAGATGAAAAGGAAAGAGTGCGCAAGGCATACAAGAAGATAGAGATGATCATGGATGTCATTGTCTTAAAGCATCCAGACTTAACACCACCCACACAAAAGTATGGATCATCCTTATAATGCCTAGAGGACTTGACCCACATACTCACTATGGAGAGGTGACCACTTGCCTTAGAATCAGCAGAGGAGGTGTTGGCACCAAGAAAATAAAATAATATGAAGGTTGTGGAAATTATTTCTCAGTACAACAAGATCCTCACCGATGTAAAAGCCACCACACAAGTTACCGAGGCTGCCTATGATAACTGCACAGATTGGGATATAGTGGAAAGTATCTTAGTTGCCACCCATGAAGTGGAACTCAAGGAGTTCCAAGAAAATAACAAGGGGAACAGGGCTGAGTGAGACAAGATCCTAGCCGAGGTAGAAAAGAAATCAGAGGCCATTGAGACCTTGCGGGGCTCAATCAAGAACCAGCTAAAGGAATTGTACCCTCAAATCACTCAGAGGATGGATGCACTCAAGGATTTGGGAAAAAAAACTGGAGGAGATTGTGGAGACAATGAGCACTAAGGGAGAGGAGCTTAGTTTTGAAGAAGTGAGCACCCTGGTGGGTGACCTCTGTCAGCAAGCTCAGAATGAGGTCGACACTTGGGGAAAGTTAGAAGCTGATTTAAGGAAGGATTTCCCTCTCCTCCTCCAGAAGTAAATAAAGTTCCCCATTCTTTCATTCTTTTCCCCATTTCTTCATTCCTTCATTCTTCCATTCCAACCATTTGTAAGGATCCACCATTCTTTAATTCTTTATTGAAGAGTGTTTCTGAGGATGGAGAACAGGCATAGTGTGGGGTGATGTTGGGCCCCAAAATATCAGCTAAGTACAAGAAGGCACGTGGGCACATGTGACCTAGTTGAAGAAGGGCACGCATAGGTTGAAGGCATGGGGAAAGGGTTCTAGAAGGGTTTTTCAGAACACACGGTGTGTGCATAAGGAAAAATGGGTTTTGTACTTAGCCGCATTCGACATCCTAGGAAGCACATGAGAAAAGCATGACCCTTGTGGATAAGGTGCCAGCCTGGTGACTGTGGATCAAAAAGGGAATATTCCAGGCATGCGATGGAAGTTTCTAGAAGACATCATTGTAAGGAATGGAGAGCTCATATCTGGAAAGGCATGCTTCCATGGAGGACCACTTTGACACTTGGCAACTGATCTGTAACTTCTGGACGGCATGGCAGTGGGTGTTAATGCTATATATACAAGCACCCGATAGAAGAAAAGAGATAAAGTGTGGAAGATAGTTGAAGAGAGGTGAAGCCCTGTAGAAAAAAAATGGAGGATTTATGGGTTAGGGATTAGGAGAGCTCTGTGAGTGTGATAACACATAAGGGGATGGGTTCTCAATCTTCTTTGTAATATGATGAACATAATATAGCTCTGATGCATGATTTGGCTCTGCATAATTATATGAGGATCTGTTATGACCTCAAGGGATGTAATGTGGGTTATTAAATTTGATAATATGAATATAATGCTTTGTTATAAATCATTTGTGTTCAATACTTATGCATTTCCTTTCTGTATGAATCATCTCCATGTGTTGTTTGTTATTTCTCTTACCTGCATACAATGAGATGACAACTCTTCCTAAGCTCATGAGAATGTGGTTTAGTTCTTTTTTCATTTGCATTTGATTATCTATTCTAAGATGATGCATTCTCACAAAACTCACATAAAGGAGAGACCTTGCATCTTGAGACAAACCTCCAGAGAAGGTTGGTTCCTCTACCTATCTAGCCTAATGCTAACACTACTCCTACAGCTGAAAACACAACTATCTAAGCTAAACTAGTCATTCACAGGGACCAAGAGTTAGAGACGATTACATGGAAATGAACTCCTAAGCTAACAAAGAGGTGATAACACCAAGAAAAGGGGGATGCACATTCTCTATGAGGAAAAATGAGAAGGAAATGGGCAAGGAGAGGGCAGACACATGTGCCACAGACCAAAACTGCATTTAACCCTCCATTTCTCACACAAACACAACAAAAATGGAACCTGCAAAGGAGAAATACACACACACAACATATAACAACAATAAATGGGAGGCAAGAATGTAATAAAATACACAACTAGGGTAGAGAAAGAGCCACAAAACATATTTTATTTCAATAAAAGTATGCACAGACCATTAAATTGAAGTAGAAGGCACAAACACATTGCAAAATTCCAAATCTGAGGCTTGTAACTCAAAACCTGCTTGTGAAACCATTTTGGCATGGTGCTTTTGCAAATGAGAGGTGTCCAACCCTTTTCAAATGAAATATTTTGCCAATATATAAAGAAATGGGGAGAGAAAGAGGATGGAAAGAGAGAGGAAATGCCAAATTGAACTCAACCACCCACCAAACATGATAAATGACCTGCAAGACCATGTGGGCACCTGAACAAAGCCATTCCCCATGTCATTTGACCTTCAAGATAGAGTATGGGTGACATGAAACATTAAATTTGGGTGGTTGAATTGGTTACACATTTTAACTAGTTAAAACTTACATTTTTTCCTCTAAACCCATGTTTACACTTTTCACCCTCAAAACTAACCATCATTTCTGGGTTTCTTATGCCAAAATGAAGCCCTCAAAGAGACGGTTCCAATGCCACCAATTTTATGCAATTTGGAGCTCTGAGTCAGAATTTATGGCCAAAAAACCAAGTCTAGTTGGCCCATGTGGATTTCTAGAGAACAAGGGAACAAGGAACGTTCCATCTTGGACCTTAAAAAGCATGATTTAATTTATTTTTATACCTTGGGCAAAGATTTACGGGTTTATCGGGGGAATGACCTAAAAATGGGAATAAATTCTAGTTGAGTGTGTCATTCTGGACCGATATCTGATTAATTACTGTTTTTGTAGATTGTAGAAGGGTTGATTTCAGGAAGATTGAGGATTTGAACAGCCCCTTATTCAGAGACCTGACCACATAACTAATTGGTCATATGCCCTGACTTTCCAGTTTGTTATCATCTTTACGAGGTTGAATCAGGAACCTATGGGAACAAAAGAATTCTTTTCATGTCATGCGAAATGTTGACATTAGTGTAGTGCCCAATGCCTATTTGCTTAGAGCAAATTTCCCATGTCATACATTTGAGTGTTCATCGTGAACCTCATTCAGCCACAAATCAGAATATGAACTTAACTTTCACAATTTAAAAACCGTTATTTCGAGTTTACTTCCATTTGTGATGTTCCGCTGAGAACTCGTCGATGAGAAGCTCATTGGAACCTAAATAGTTTTTCCAACAGTTAATTTGATCCATCCTTATATGTTTACTTAGAATTTTTGGGGAATTCAAACAATGTTCCAAAGGAACAAATTGTTCTCCAAATGTGAAAATGCTGATGACCCATTTTTCAAATTTTGCCGCAAATTTTGACTAAGGACTGAGATGTAGGGAACAAGATGAGAATAATCTGAAAGACTATTGAACTTCCCAAAACATGATTTTTCCCATTTTTTGTTAAAAATTTGAATTTTCTTATATCCATTTTGACCCTGAACATGAGATTCCTAAGTCCAAAAATGGATTTGTAAGTTGTCAAAATAGCCTGGGGGTTATTTTGGACAACAATTTGGTGACTCAACGTGGCTATCTGCCTTCTAGATAGAAGATTATTGGCCTTAAAACATCCATTGGGCATGGAGTCAAGCCTAAAAAACTTGAAAAATTGGTCCTTTAAACTTTGAAAATCGTACCCCTGATCTGCATGGACTTATAGCTGATCCTAGAACTACTTGGAGTTCTCTTGAAGCTAATTTCTTGGGAGTTTTGAATAAAACTTGCAAACTTGTCCCAAAAATTCTAATTTTTTTCCAAGGAGCATGGAGAACTCTGATTTGTATGATATGATCTTTGGATGTTGAATGAATATACATTGGAGCTACCCCAAAACACCTTGTTTCCACCATGAAACCTTCTCTGAACTGGACTTTGCAACAACAACAAAGGCCCAAAAACTATGTATAAAACATGGAAAATCATACATGCTCCAAGAGGAAACATGCAGAGTGTGCATAAGCACTTGTTTTACAATAAACAAACCTAATCTACTCCTACTCTAACCAAAGGCAAAGGAAACTAAACAAAACCAGCAATTGGTTGGGAGAAATAGCTTCCCTTCCTTACAAAATTGGACCATGTGATCAGTTTTGCAACAAACATGGTCTTTAATGAGAGTGGAAAATTATCTTGAAACTGATTTCCCTTCCCATTGCTCAAAGTATTGAGATGAAAAGATGAATGAATACCTCTTCATCTTGATTTGCATTTGGTTTTTGGAGGTGTTTCAGCTGACCTTTGACACTTTGATGAGCTCTTCCTCATGCTCTAAGAGAGCATGACTAGTGGCAACTCTGATTTTGGCTCTAAACTAGCTAAATATCTGATTGGGCAACATCATTCTTTGCAATTGATTGGCTGGTCCTTTGATTTTTCCCATCTTCTTTACATTCCACTCCATGAATGGAGCTGGTGAGACACATTCTTTCATTGTAGATGCTTGAAGCTGATTGAAATTTGGTTTTTCTTGCTCTTGCACAAACATTTAATTTCCTCCATTTGCATGGATTTTCTTCCTCATCTTCAAAGAAAGAATTTTGAAAAGAAACTCAGCTCTCTTCAACCTCCATGTTTGCAACCTGGATTTGAGTGCCATTTCATTTTTTTCCATACATCTTGCTCTTTGAGGATCATTGCTCAATTGAAATCTATTTCTCAAACTTTTGAAAGTCTTTTTTCCTCCATATAAAGATCAATATCTACATTTATTACCTCAAATTTCCTCTGTTTATTCTTGAATTTTTCAAACTCAAAATCCTTAAACAAGAATTCTTATTCATCTGAGGTAAGATCAAACTCATTCATCCTCTGTAGAATTCATTAATGAAAAATGAGGTTCTTCAAATTTTGGGGAAGTCTTCCATTTTGCTATCAGAATCAGTCCATTCCTTAACAGATATATCATGATTAATCAACTATGGAACTCACTCAATTGAGTTTGATGGATTTGTAGGAGATTGAATGATAGATTCTTGATAATGAACCTCCTTGGCTTCAAAACCTTTGGCTCTAACTTGAAACTCTAAATTTTTGTGCTCTATTTGGATCCTTCCTAACCTATCCCTCTAGGTGTGAATATGCATATTCCTTTCTAGAAGGATGAATAATAACCCTCTTTTCCATGAAGGATTCAACAACTTTCTAGTAAAGAATTGAGGGTAATCAAAAACCAAGGGTAATTGGGAACTCATTAATTGCTGGTTAACTTGTTTGTGAAGGAATGGGCTGCAATGGGCATTTGTGGTTTAAAATTGGTTCATGGTTTAAAATTGGTTCTTCATGAGGCTCAGGAACTTATAAATATTCCAATTTTGTGAAGTGAGGGAAGGATTGAGTTCTTGGCTGATTTTGTCAAGGGGAAATGATGGAGTAAGGTGTAAGATTTTATTGTGGAAGGGGTGGGAAGGTGAAGCTTTGAGAAACTAGGGATGAAAAATTAGGTTTGAGATGGTGTAGGTTGGAAAGAAGGAATGAGAGGGATATATGATGGTAATGAGGATTTCCCCATTGACAAGGGTTCCCTAATAACTAGATTGATGAGCCTCCAATAACTTGTACAATCCATTTTCAAATTTGAGGAAATAATTCAGATAAATAAACTAGCCATTGTTGAGGGTTGTACCAAGTTGCATAGAGGACCAGCCCATGGATAGGGAACCCTAAAACCAATTTTCATCAACCTTTCTTTGACATGTATCCTCTGACATGTTGAACCATGATTTCCAATATATCCATTGAAATTGTGCATATAAACCTCATTTATGAAACTTGCCTCCAAAATTAGCATACCCCTGTTCTTGAGCAATATTTTGAATAATCAGATAACCATAATGGATCAGTGGGGTTGGTTTATATGTATATTTGATCATGATAAGATCTGATTTCATAAAACTGAAATGGAGGGGGTTTTGGAAACATGGGATTGAGGGATGATTGTTCTTGAAAATGAGGATTCCCATGAGGAAATGAAGTCATGATTACACAACTTCATGGAAAATATGGAAAATGAAATGGAAATGGGTCTGTTGATTGAGAAAATGGGTTTTTGGACCAAGTGGAGTCACCATATGTGTTTAGAAAATTCCTCCAAAGGTTGATATCACCAAGAACACATCAAACTTGATGATATGAAGTTGTAAATCTCTTCAATCTTGTCCCACCAGGCATGTGCCAAAAATTGTTATCGCTCAAAAGTAACACCCTAGGATTTGATCATGGAAGATCAATACTTTTGGCTAACATGGGATTGTCTCCAAGTGTGGGACCTTGCATCTTGAGACAAACCTCTAGAGAAGGTTGGTTCCTCTACCTATTTCCTAATGCTAACACTACTCCTATAAGCTAAAATGTAACCAATTCTAACACAAACTAGTAATTCAAATGGACCAGAGTTAGAGATGAGAATGGAAATGAAAAAAACTAAGCTAAACAGAGGTAACAACACCAAGAAAAGGGGGATGAACACTCTCAATGAGGGAAAGATAGAGAAGAAATGCAGGAGGAGAGGTCAGACACAGTGTGACACAGACCCAAAACTACATTTAACCTTCCATTTCTCACACAAAACACTTCAAAAATGAGCAAACCTGCAAAGGCATAATACATGCACAACATACCAAAGAATAATGGAGAGGAAAGAATGCAACAAAATACAAGTATAGGGCAGAGAAAGAGCCACAAAACAAGATTTTATTGCTTGAAGAGTATGCACAAACCATTACATTAATTGGAGTAGAAGGCACAAAACAATGTAAGAGTCCAAATGGAGGTCTTGTAACCCATATCTACTTAGAACAACATTTTGGCGTGGTGCCCCTGCAAATTGAGAAGGTTCAACCCTTTACAAATGAATGATTTTGCAAATATATAACAAAAGGGGGAGAGAAAGAGGACGGGAAGAGAGAGGGCATGTCAAATTCGAATTCAACCACCAACCAAAATGCAATAAATCCCTACAAAACACAGATGGGCACTTGACAAGAGCCATTCCTATTCACGTCATTCGAATCTACAAGTAGAGGTATGGGTGCCATGAAGCATTAAATTTGGGTGGTTGAAATGCCTGGGACTGTTAAAACTGCACCTTTTCCCTCTAGAACCCGTGTTTGCACTTTTTGACCCTCAAAACAACATTTTTTGCATTTCGGATACCAAAATGAATAGCCCTCGACGAGATGGTTCCAACACCACCAATTTTGTGCAATTTGGAGCTCTGAGACCAAAAATTTTGGCCCAAAAACCAACTCCTAGTCAATCTAGGCAGATTTGCGAGGAACACAGTGGAATTAGGGAACGTTCCATTTGGGCCTTGAAAAGCCGCTTTAATCCTTTGTGCCCTTGAATCGAGTGAATCGGACAATCGGGGGAACGATGGTATGGAGGAACGTTCCACTTGTGCTTGTCGGGGCCGATATTGTCGACTGTACTGTCTTTGTGCGGGGGGTACGGGTTATCGGGGCAATGATCGAATCGATTTTGAACAGTGCCAAAGGTTCCGAGCAAGCCTGACTTCACCGTAATGCATTGTTGTTGGCTACAACAGGTGGGCGGTGAATTGTGGGAACAACGGAACTGTTTCGCTTGTGCATGTAAAGCTTACGACTCGCTCGACTGCATTGCCCTGTCCCCTGTTTGTTGGTTGATGCAGACGATTGGCGAACCTTGGGAACATAAGGAATTGGTCCCATGGTTCCATTACAGGCCCAATTTACCCAACTTATCCGTCGTTGCAGTCCTTGTCTCCCCGTCGGCTCTTGCAGCTATTTGGTAAACCAATGGAACATGGGAACGTTCCGGTGCCTGTGACCTACATTTATCTGATTTACCCGATGCCGCTTTGCCCCTCGTTCACCCTGTCGTTTAGTCGGCCAATCAACAAAGTGAATGGAACATTTGAACTATTCTGAGGCTGTGCCAACAAAACCCGGTTACTTCCCGATTTGCCCTTTGTGAGCAGCCTAGGTGGGGTTGCGGGGAACATGAGGGAACATAGAGAACTGTTCCCTTAGTTCCTCAAAAAACCGACCTTGCACAGTTTTGCCCTATTTGACCTTGTTTTTCTTAAATTCTGCAAATTTTGACTAAGTCCTGGATAGTAAGGCCTAGCAAGAGGAGAAACAATGCACGAAACACTGGAGCTTGCCCCAAAACATGATTTTTGCCCATAACTATAAATTTTGAAGTTTCCTTCTAGATCCATAACAACACTGCCTAAGTCCTAAAAGGGATTTGTAATTTGTCAAAATAGCCTGGGGGGTTATTTTGGATAGGCACCTTGTACAATACCGCTTATTAGGGACAGGAGCACCAGGGAACTATTGTCCCCTTTAGGCACCTCTATCCTCTTTGTCTCTTTTTATGATCTTTCAAATAGTTTCACTTGTTAATGATGAAACTTAAGAAAAGGAATCATATATATACATGTCTTATTTAACCTCATTAGGGGGGAAAGAATTCAAGAAGCATGTATTATTACAAGGAGCTAATATTTTCTACTTACTACATCAAGGAATGCATTTTGGGATTGCATACTTCATTACATAGGAGGGTTTATTCTAAATTCCATACCACACATTTACATTGGGATAAAGTGCATGTAGCCCACTATTATTTGTGTGACTGGCACTAGGGCATCCTAGCTCAAGGGACACTATTCCAATCGCGCACACACTAGAACTACATTGAGTCTAAAATGTAGTGCAATGCTTGGTGAAAATCACATTGGGGTGACCGTCAAGGTCAGTCCAACTCAAGCATATGCATATTTTTATTCATCTAATGTGTGTTTGAGTATTGTGCAGGTAGCTAGGGTTTCTTTTATAGGTACAAGTGTGACACAGTGAACCTAAAATAAACGTGAATAAAACGTGACAAGAAGTGAACACAAAAAGAACCAAAGATCCTAAATATTTCTATAGACACCAGTGCCCATAACATAGAGTGCTAAACTTGATCCCTATCCATTCCAGGTGCTTATATCCCTGATATTTTCACATCTAGTTTCAGACACAAAGCTTACATAGTCCAAAATTAGCCCTTCCAGATTTTCTTCAACCTATAATTAGTTCAGACCTATAGGTACAAGTTGAGTCATTCTACAAACCCTATCTATCAATCTTGCTTATATTTCCTATGCTTATTTACTGTTTTATCTATCTGATCAACAATGTCCTTATCTTAGATTGAATTTTATTAAATCATTTGGTGAACCCAAAAAATATGTCCCTGCCTCAGATCTATTTCCCTTCCTTCTTCTTCTTCTGAGATCATGGTTAATTCTTCTACCTTCATCCCTACCGGTGTTTATTCTACAGACATCATCATATATGAATACGTCCATGTTACTATGCAACATCCACCTCACTACACAATTGATTTTATAGTTCCCTCTATCAATTTTTTCACTACCCACCACAATAATTCATCATTATAGCTTCCTAACTCTATTCCTCCTCCTATTATTGCACTACTTTCATAACCTATTGCTCCATCCAAAACTTAGGTTATTATTAAGCAATTAAATAATACCCCAGCTAATATATCTCTCTTTGATTTATTGTCACCATAGCTCCTGATTTTCACTGCACCTTAGAGGTTCCCATTCACTCTGTTCAAATCCAAAGCAATGACAGTCCAATATCTTTTTCACATCTCATGGATTATTTCAAGCATATCACCAATTATATCACATTTTCTGATGACGACATTACTCCTGAGTCTTCCACTAATTCTCCTCCTCTTCTTATCATGGATCACATTCAGGATTTCCAAATTAAGCATGTACTTATCGATAATGGCTCTGCACTGAATATTTGTTCATTTATCATTACTTTCCCAACTCCACATTCCTCATAGTGTAATTGAAAAATCTACTATTGTTATTCATGGATATGATACTACTACTCATGCATGCATTGGTACTATCACTTTAGAGTTGCAAGTAGGACCTCACACTCTTCACACCCTCTTTAATGTCATGGATGCCCCATTGGCAATACAATATGCTCCTTGTCGACCTTGGATCCATGTTATACAAGTTGTTCCTTCTATTGTTCATCATCGTGTCAACTTTATCTTTGATGGCTATCAGCATGCTATTACCACGGATCCTGAACCATTCAAGTATTGTTGCATGGATTCTGACAACTCCATGGTCATTCCCCTAGCTAAACCTATTCCCTCGCATGTCATTTGATACATATGATGTTAGGGAATCTAGACAATTACAACTCTCTATTCCTCCACCTTTTATCACTTCCTCCTATTCAAAATCCCACTAATGATCTCATCTCTTCTGCCATAACCTCCCATACCCCTTTTGCATCAATTTCCAAGCCCTTAGAAAATTCCAAACAATACTTGCACATAGAGACTGATGATTATGATGATGATATTGTCGATATTATAGACCTCACTGATGATACCTTACGTGCTTTGGATTTCACTCCCATGGATTTTGATGAATCTCTCTTTCATACTCACTATATTGTTACTAGTCTTGGTGAATATCAAGTCAAATATTCCATCACTCAACCCACCACCACTGCTATGATTCCTTATTCTAATACTCATACATGCTTTCTAAACCCTATTCCCTGTATGGTTCCTTCCTCATCCAATATTCCTAGTCACAATGTTACTATTACCTCTTCTCCTATGTCATTTAATTGTTTAGATTACTTTTGCTTACACATTATACATTGATCACAAGTATTGAAGCATGTTCACTTATGATCCTACTTACTTTGAAAATGTTTACACATATGAAGGCCTCTCCCAATCAGGATTTACTCCTACTAATATCACCCATTTTCTTGCACCTCACCCTCAATATCAAGGCTATATCTTCCTCCTCATCAACTCTTAGTCCCATATGTCTTCCACATGAAATTTTGGGTTGCACTTGACCCTTGTCCTTCTCCCCTTACTCTCGAGCAATCTTGACTTAGTTACATTGGTGGTACTATTGATCATCATAATACTCTTCTCACTTTTCCATTTTCTTCCAAGTCTATTACTATTTGCAATGATTCACTTCTCTCATTATTCTCCTAATGTGACATGATGGAATGCACTCAAGTGCCTTGGTACACCATTCACTGATGAGGAATATGCTATGGGCATGTATGATCTCTGTATCTCAGGATTTTTCAAAGGAAAACCCAAATGCTTTGCCTATCATGCATCTCAACCAACCCCCTTTGGCTTTGTTCCAGGTTTAGATGATATTCTTGATGATATCACATAGATCCTTTTGGCATTCATACTCGAGGGCATCCTAATTCCCCCACACCACTTGATGATGCACTCTTATTCTTGGTTCATACTTGATTATGAGGACATCCTTTCTTTATATGGACCTTACTTTGCACACATCACACTGGGGGTCATCCTTATTCCTCCCTTCTATTTGTTCTCTTTCATATATTTTTATTTAAAAATCCAAAAACATGTTTTCTTAGATCTTGATTGGATGTACTCTTGTGTCCTTATACTACTATATGTTGCACCTTTTCTTATCATGTTACTACAATTCATAGTATGCTTTATCATTTTTCATACACACATGTGTGTTCACATGGTATCTTGAGGTGAATGCATGCCACTTACAAGTTTTTACATGATGTATGATGCTTGGCCATGTCCATTACCAGTCCCATTGAGGCTCCTAGGGGCATCTGCCTTTTCTCACTTACTATCAGGTTCTATCATTGTTAAATATTTAACATTTTCATTACTATATTTGGATATTACATTGATGGCATATTATTTATCTTTCCTAACATGCTAATGGAGCTTCATGTGTAGCATTTTCCTTGTAGGAATCCTTCCAATCATTGTTGTTTGATTTTCTTGTACTTTATTTGTCACTATTTATGGGTTATGACCTATGTGTGATTGTTACTTGTTTGCACAAGCCTTGAAAACTCTGATTGTCTTGTGACATCATAAATGGTGTCCCATGTATGTAACAAGCTACTCATTGGGTGTCCTGAATTCTTTGTTTGTTTGTTTCCTAGAAATCACTAGGTAAGGCTTAGAACTAGATTTGACCCCCTGTAACTATCCGTGAACTGTTACTTGGATCACTGATGGAAAGATATGTGGATCACTTCAATTCAACCCCCCTAAAACTGTGTCTGACCTACTTACACCATGAAATGAACATTCAATTTGCATAGTAGAGACCTAAATGCACTACATGTAGGCTTCCTATAAATCAGTTGTAGTAGATGCATTTGGATCAATATTCCACATATTTATCTTGGAGGTCAATTTAATGGATGAAGTTTCCTAAAACCTCCCGAGAACACCACAGTACGGAAGTGGAGTCTGAGAGTTATTTTCACCTACAAGAGCACAAAAAATAGACTCACTTGGAGAAAGACACCATCCACATAATATTCCATTTAAAAGAGAACAAATGGGGCAACTGGTGAATCATTTTGCGACACGTGGAAAAATAAAATCAGGTGAAAGTGAAAAAATTGGTTTTGCAACTCTGGTCTTTGATGCTCATTTTTAGATAAGTGGACCCCACTATTTACTGGCTAAGGGCCCTTAGCAAGGGTCGATACACTCTTTTTATCACAGGGATGCCTTTGTCACCGATAATCATTATTTTCACCACAAAACGATTAGAGGATTTTCTATGTGGTGGGTCCTCAGGCCACCATGTGGCCTACCACCACTTGTCAAATTTACAACTTAGTTGATGAGCTATGCACAAAGATACTTGGAAATATCATGGAGGGTTTAGGTCAAGTGATGGTTAGTTGCATTGGGGGACTCAATTACCAATATTGAGTGAGTCCACATGCCACACAACACGGAAAAACCAACTCAACAAAATGGAGGAATGACCTGCGTGGCCATACCACAACTACCCTTGTCTATGCCAGGATATTTTAAGCCCTCGTCTATCCCCCATGTGATGGATGTGTCATTAAACCCATGAATTATCTGGCTCAACAGAAGACATGATGAGTGATGCGAACATGGGACAACATGGGAGGTGACATGGAGTGGTCAACAGATGAGCAAGTGGGTGCAAGGCATGTAATGAAATTGCTAGTATAATTCAGATTATGAGCAACAATAGAACACCAGATAACACAATATTTTGGAATAATGATCTCAATATGCAATTAGAATAGCTTCACCACTTCGAGGGGGTAACCTCCAAACCATATAATAAGACTCAAATGCTCAAATGATCATGAACTACTACCTACAATCCCCTATATATACTATTCATATGCTATGGCCATCACCAAGGCTGACCTATTAAGCATGAGAAAGTATAAATGATATAATAAAATGATATGGTAAGCCACAAGTCGGCTACTCATATCCTAATACAAGCAATAGGTTAAGGGTGTAGCATGCCCTTCCCCTTCAAACCAACGTTATCCTCAACATTGAATAATCCTGGATGTTGCTGTAGAAAACCTTCATCCTCCCAGGTTGCATCTTCTATGCTCAGATTCTTCCACTTGATCAGATATTCCTTAATGTCTCTGGTTCTCAGCCTCTTAGTACGTGTTTACAGAATCTTCTCTGGCTCCAAAATGATTCTTCCTTCCTCGTCAAGTTCTGGTAACTCTGTCTGGGCTTCAAATTTTTGTCCAATAACCTTCTTCAGGCATGAAACATGGAATATTGGGTGTATGTGTGAAGATGGAGGCAACTCTAGTTTATAAGCAACACTGCCAATTTTCTGTAGAACCTGATAAGGGCCATAATATTTAGGAGCAAGTTTGTTGTCCTTTTTCTGTTGCTTTAGGGACATCTATTTGTAAGGCTGGAGATGTACAAAAACCTAGTCACCAATTTCAAAATGTATTTCACTACGGTGTTGATCTGCTTGTTGTTTCATCCTGTTTTGTGCTAATGCTAAATTCTCCTTCAAACTAGCCAAAACATGTTGTTGATGTTGAATGTGTTCCTCAACATCTCTGACCTTAGTTTTCACCCTCAAGGAGGAAGTGATAGAAGGTGGATGGTAACCATATAATGCTAAAAATGGGGTCATTTGAGAAGAGGTATGAAAAGATGTGTTATACACCATTCTGCAAGTGGTAGCCATTTAATCCACCTTTTCTTGCTTATCTGATACAAAACAACATAGATACCCCTCTAAGAATTTGTTGACCACTTCCATTTTCCCATCAGTTTGAGGATGATAAGATGAACTGTGAGCTAGCTGAGTACCCAAACATGAAAATAATTCCGTCCAAAAATTACTTGTGAAAATAGGATCACGATCACTTACAATTATCTTTGGGGTTCTATGTAGCCTTTGAACTGTCTCCAAAAAAATAGCTGCGAATTGTACTGGCTGCAAATGGATGTGATAGGGCACAAAAATGGGCATATTTTGTGAGCCTATCCACAATCACGAAAATAACATTCTTACCCTCTGAACAAGGCAATCCGGTGATGAAATCCATGGAGACCTCCTCCCATCTCTGGCTAGGAATTGGTAAGGGTTGCAACAGACCTGGTGTCTTAATTGTTTCCCCTTTGTTCTGTTGGCACACTAAACACTTTGATACAAAATTTTGTACATCCCCCTTGAGTCCTTCCCAAAATAATTATATTTTTCTTCTATGATATGTCTTCAAAAACCCAGAGTGTCCTCCAATAGGTGAGGCATGTAGCTCTGCAAGAATCTTATGCTTCAACTCAGAATCTTTACTCAAGTATAACATGTCCTTGTACCATAGGGCATTACCTTTCCACTCAAATTTGTTAGATGTCATAGATCCTTGCTTGATATTTTGTATTAGAGATTGTGTATCCTTGTCTTGATCCCATTCCAATCTTGCTTCATCCACCCAATCGGCCGTCAACATGGACATTCCACATAGTAAGGCATCTACAGATGTATCCCTTCTAGACAACGCATCAGCTACTACATTTTCTTTACCCTTTTTGTATATGATTTCAAAATCATAACCCAAAATTTTTGTTACCCACTTTTGTTGTTCCTCAGATGATAACCTTTGCTCCAAAAAGTATTTGAGACTATCATGATCAGTTTTTACCTTGAAGTGTCTACCCATGAGATAGGGCCTCCATTGCTTGACCGCATGAAGAATAGCCATCATTTCTTTCTCATAGACAGGTTTGAGAAGATATTTTCCTTTGAATTGGAGACTCTCAAATGCAATTGGTCTTCCTTCCTACATTAGAACTGCTCCCAATCCTGATCCTGAAGCGTCACATTCAACAATGAAGGTTTTTGAGAAGTTGGGAGTAGCCAAAACTGGGGTGTTGCACAAGGCTTCCTTCAACTGCTCAAAGGATTTAGTGGCTACGTCTGTCCAATGGAAGGCATCCTTCTTTAGCAATGCAGTGAGTGGGGTTGTTATTCTACCATATCCCCGCACAAATCTTCTGTAGTACCCTGTTAGTCCTAGGAACCCATGAAGATTTTTGAGAGTTTTGGGCCTTGGCCATTCCACCATAGCTTTGATCTTCTGAGGATCAACTTTGACGCCTTCATGGGATACAATGTGACCCAAGTACTCTACCTCTTGTACACCAAAAGAACATTTGGATGGATTTGCATAGAGAGTATGTTTCTCCAAAACTTCCAACACTTTATTTACATGTTGTAAGTGTTCTTCCCATGTCTTACTGTAAATCAATATGTCATCAAAGAAAACTAATACAAATTTCCTTTAAAATGGCCTAAAAATAGTGTTCATCAAGCTTTGAAAGGTTGAAGGCATATTTGTAAGACCAAAAGGCATTACCAAAAACTCATAATGGCCCTCATGAGTCCTGAAAGCCATTTTATGAACATCTTCCTCTTTTATTCTAATTTGATGGTACCCTCGAATGAAGATCTAATTTTGTGAAATAAATAGCACCATGCAATTCATCAAGTAAATCATCAATTACTGGAATAGGAAACTTATCTTTGATGGTGTACTTGTTGAGTTCTCGGTAATCTGGACACATCCTCCATGTTTCATCCTTCTTACGTACCATGACCATTGGTGAAGAATATGCACTCTAGCTATGCCTGATGATACTTGCCTTCAACATTTCCTGAACCATTTTCTCGATCTCACTTTTATGGGAATATGGGTATCTGTATGGTCTGATGTTAGGTGTTTGGCTCCCTGGAATCAACTGAATGGCATGATCATGATCCCTAACTGGTGGTAGTCCCTTTGGAATTGCATCAAAAACAGATGAGTGAGCATCAACAATCTTCTGAAGATCGGGTGGCATTGAAGACTCTATATTTTGTACTTCTATGGAAAATAACTTTGCTATAAATCCATCTACTCCTTTTCTGAGAACCTTCTGCATCTGATGAGAGCTAATAATCTGTGGAGACTTAGCTACCATCCCATTCAATTGTATTGTCCTTCCATCTGAATGAAATCACATGAACAATTCTTGGAAATTCATCTCTATAGTACCTAAGGTTGTGAGCCATTGGACACCCAAAACAATATCTGCCCCTCCCATAGAAATAGCAAACATAGGTGAGTCTAACATGTAGTCTCCCATGGAAATCTTGATACTATGGCACTTTCCTGTGCACTTGACTGTCCCACCATCCACAATCATAACTTGCATTTTTGGAGCTGGGTAAATAAAACAATTGAGGCGGGTAACTAACTTACTATTTATGAAGTTATGAGTACTCCCCGAGTCAATCAACACCGTCACCTTCTATTTTTTGAGATATCCAATAACCTTGAGTGTTTGAGGAGTACTAATACCTGACAATGCATGGCAAGAAATTGTAGGTTGGTGATCCTCTACTTCATCTTCTACTGGTTCCTCAGCCTCTCCTATAATTTCAGCTTCCTCATCATCCTCATTACCTCCGTCAATATAGAACAACTTCTTCTCAGCACATTTGTGTCCCGGTCCATATTTGCTATCACAGTTAAAACATAATCCTTTTTCTCTCTTTTCTTCCATTTGTTGAGGAGTCAGTCTAATTGGCCTTGAAAATGAAGGGGAAGAGATACTATAGTCTCTGGTGTTAATGAAAGGTGGCCTCCTACTACAAAGAAATTTTTCCTCTGCTCAATGTGCCATGATAATAGAATCAGAAAGCTTGAGTGGATTAAACATATGTACCTCATGCTCGATGTGGTCCTTAAGACCCCCAAGAAATAGGTCATTTAGATTCTCCTTTGGAATATTCTCCACCCTTAAGGATAGGTTATGGAATTGATGCACATAATATTTGACTGATCCTATTTGTCGTAACTTTGCTAATTGACTAAAGTAGTTCTCTAAAACACTGGAACTATAGTGCAATTGCAACTCCTCGGTAAAAACTGTCCAAGTGACACCGAGACCATTCTTCTGCCTCTGAGCACATAACCATCGATACCAAATGAATTGGTCTGGTTCAAGATACAGGGATGCCAATGTCACCTTTTGTCTTGATGGTGTTTGATGTAACTCAAAGAATTTCTCCATTTGATTTATCTAATTCAGGGGATCCTTACCATCAAATTTGCGCATATCCACTTTTGGCATCATGTTCTGTGGTTACAAATAAGTTGGATTCTGATTGGGGACTGGAAAAGTGATCCAACATGGTTATTTTGTCCATGATTTTGAACTGAAGATCCTCCTTGGTTGATATGGGCCTGGATTTGGGCCATATGAATATTTACCCTTTACATGTTGCATGATATCATCCAACCGATGATTGATTTGGTCTATGTCTCCTTTAGAGGCCATCTCAGATTGTACATTTCACAGCTCATACTCAAGTTGGCTCACCTTATGATCAACTGCAGGTAAACCCTAGTGCTGAGGAATCTGTATTTACCCCTTCTGACTCCATCTCTTCAATCACTACCCCATCTTTATCTGGGGTTTTACCTGGAGTAACCGGATTCTTTTTTGCTCTTGTGGAAGGCCCCACCATGATGTCAAACCTTAGGGTTTAGGGTTTTGATACAAATTTAGCTGAACAGGAAAAAACACAGAGAAGATACTAATACTATTTTTTTGAGATATTTCTGAAAATGTAAAGAACTTGAAAATTTTCCACAATTTGCACCCTAGGGAGTGATTTTATGAAAAACCCTAAATTTGTAATAAATTTTGCAAAATAAATCAAAAAATTCTGAAATTTTTAGGGAACCTTACTTGAAATTCTTCACAATTATGGTAAAAATATGTCCCACCAATTCACTCTGGTTTGACAATATATGTGGCGGAAACAAAAAATTAGGGTTTTTGCCCTAATTTTGGCCCAGATCGTAGCTCTGATACCACTTGTAATGAAATTACTTGTATAATTTAGATTATGAGAAAAAATAGAACACCAAATAACACAATATTTCAGAATAATGATCTCAATATGAAATTAGAATAGCTTTGCCACTTCGAGGGGGCAACCTCCAAACCATATAATAAGACTCAAATGCTCAAATGATAATGAACTACTACCTATAATCCCCTATATATACTATTCATATGTTATGGCCATCACCAAGGCCGACCTATTAAGCATGAGAAAGTATAAATGATATAATAAAATGATATGGTAAGCCACAAGTCGGCTACTCATATCCTAATACAAGCAATAGGTTAAGGGCGTAGCAAGGCAACATGGCGTGGGCATAACATGGACAAGCACTATGAACTACTTTTTGACCGCATATAAGGGGTGGGGAATTCATGTCCTAAGAACTCTACCCAATTTGTATGGGGTTCTTAACCAGTCTCAACCCACCGATCTGTGCTATAACTGGGGTTTTAAGTTGTGTTAAGTATATAAAACGAGGAAATTGATGCCACCCATACCTCTATGGGGGTCCCCTGCGACATCAAATACAGAACATGCAGATCCTTCTAAAGAGTGACCAAAATGAGATGTTGGAAGAGAATTGTGAAAATGCTTAGTAGTAACCAAGGTATGCAGATTTTGAAGGATTATTATTTTTAATAGACAAATTGTAAATTTGCATGGGGGTATAAATAGTTATTAAGCTACCAAACAGTGTGTAAAGGATTGTTAGCCAAGAAAAGTAATGTGCGAGCACGCAAAAGATAATTATGGAGCCATACAAAGCATGATACAAACATGGAGAAATCACTCTGATGTTGCAAGACATACAAATCCATCTATGGCTGCCAAAAACAAACAAGTTTGCACTACCAAAAGGTAGGGCTAGGCCCGCAAATTAGAATCACAAGCTTGAAAACAATATGTAACTTAGATTTGAAGGTAAACAAGGGATTTGTGTATGGATTCAACACTGAATTCCAAAAAACAATTATTGGTCACATGGAACTGATTGACATTAGTAGGTTTGATAAATAGCCAACATTCAAGAGCGTAGTATGATCAAGTAATGTAAGATGCTAAGTATAAAATGAAATAATGCACCTGAAAGGATCAATTGTGGACTAATGACCATATATGTAGGAACTTTAGACTGATCATCCGTATGCCACGTGATAGCAATGTCATGTATCTTACATCACACTTTTTACTTAAAGTGTGAACATGCATGTATGGATGGTAAGATAATTGAAATACAAGATTTCAATCTAACATATGTAATAGGGTGATCCGAGGTAAAACACTAGTAGAAAGAGTTTTGGCCATATTTTGCTATGGATCATGGAATTGGAATGCAATATGGAATGATATTCAGCTGCACACCCCAAACTAGTGAATGGAAGTGTATCAGGTGAACCTATTCACCCTTTTGTGTTACAAATTAGTAGTTACGGAAACACAGAATCATGATCAATAAGAGTTTGTCAGTTAGGAAACAATGGTCGAGAAATAGACTTGTGCTAAAATTCATAGCACATTGTGATATAAGTGCTTAGTATAGACATAGAATGCCTGGGTCGTATGTGATTTTATGAAGAGATGTGTTATCTTGATGAATGTATAAGTGATGATTTACACTAAGCAGTTTCATCAATTGAACAATCATAGTAAGGAGGGTGTATGATAACCTAATTGTATATTGTACTAGTTACTAATAGGAAATAATGGGTAATCATGAAGCCAAAAGAGAATGTAAATAACATAGATGGTATAGGGCATATGGGACAACGATGATGTAGAATAAGGTGTTACCACTAGGAAATGCTACAGAATTGGGTTTGTGATCATTTGTAGTGGCAATTATGTCATAAACTAGTAATTACATGATGAAGGGTGGAATGGTGAAATGTATTCTCCTAATTTGACTTGTAAACCCTCAGTAACCGTTGATATGGAATGAGGAACTAAGTACATATTTGGGTAGTGTTGGCAGTGCGTCAATATCCTGTAGTTCGTAAGCGACAAGACACCCAAATCCTTCATGTGATTCCAACCAACTGTGTAAATATGTGAAGTATACAATGTATAAATAATTTAGGGATTGTATTTAGAAATTTGTAAAATGTAGGTGTACTCTAAGATGACATTGTTTAGATATGTCCAAATATGCAATTTCATTTTAATAGTGTTAGTCTCATAGTGAAAGAATTGCATTTATCTAGAGCATTGTACTATGTGTGATTTTTAATTTGCAAGTCCTATGTATATATGTAGCAAATGGGTAATACACAATGAAAAAGTATTGAATGTAGGATGTGTGTATCAAGGTGTGGACACTAATGAAAAAGTATTGAAATTCCAAGAAACTACAGAACAGTCATGTATTACGCGTAAATTACGCAAAGATGACCCCTAAGTAATACCGATGGTTGTGTGTCCTTCAATGTCATAGTACAGCATTTTGTACTTTTCCAGTGTCGAACTACAAGCACTCAGTTTGTCATCATTGGGCATAATCTTCTCTATCCCCAATGTACGATGAATTTTTCTATTTATAAGAATACCAAAAGATTATTACTAACTAAGAATAGTAGGGGGAAGGTGGAGTGTCACTTCCCCCAAGTACGTGTGTATGAATGTAACCTCTAAATATGGTCATTTAGGATGAATGATTTTTTGGAACATGAGGGGAATTTCGTCATTAACATCTCTTTACTTTTCAATACATGGAGGTATAGTAGACAAACATTTCTAGTTGTTAATTGAAAACTTATAGTTTTACACACCAGTTATGAATGTCTTGAAGAACTCATGACGTCATTGAAATCCATTGGTGATGGAACCTACGTGATAGGAATGCAGTAGAGCTGAAGAAGACCCATGTTTCTACTCTCCCCTTTGGTGCATCTCCATGCTCTTTGTATACTTTTTATGATTTTTTGAGGAAGTTAGGCTTCTATAGCTTGTGTTGTTTTATCACCCTTGGTTGACGTGGTTGTGTAATGACGATAACTTAAGTAAAGGAACTAGGAGTATATGCATGCCTTATTTAACCTAGATTTTGACTGCATTGTCACTGCATGAAGGGGAGCAATTCTAAATTGCATACTACAAATGTACATTTGGTGACAAAGGGGTGGAATGACCCGCTATCATCTTATAGAGACTGTCACTAGGGAAGCCTAGCTTACAAGATAAATTTTAATCACAAGACACTATAACTATATTGAAACTGATATGTCATGTAACGCTCGATGAAATCACATTGGGGTGACTATTGAGGTCAGCTTGGCTCAATCCCTATGCCATATTTTTATTCATGATAATGTGTTCAAACATAGTATTGTGTAGGCCAACTATGACATGCATTTTAACAATACCAAAGGGTTTTACAAAATGATATTTGACTCGTTGTGACACACAGTGATACTAATGGCCTGAAAGAAGTGACATAGAAAGAACCAGATCTTGAGTATTTCTACAAACACCAGCGCCCAAAACAAACCCTAGTTCCTGGGCAACCATGTCCCCTTTCAGGCACTCCTGTCCCTGAGATCATCACAATCTAGTTTTAGACACAAAGCTTACACATTATAAGATTAAATGTTCTAAATCATTCACTAGCCCAGAATCAGTCTAGATCTTCAATTACAAGCTGAGTCATTGTCCAAACACTAAATATCAATCTTGCTTATGTTTCCTTTGTTTAATCTTGTATATTTATTGTTTTATCTATTTGATCAACAATGTCCTTACATTAGATTTAATTTCATTAAATCAACATCAATTAGGAATTTATTTCCAAAAAGAAACAAAACCTTTGGACCTTTCTCCACTCCTTCACTCTTTTCTCACATTAGGTTAAGAGTGTACTCATTTCCATTCTTCATCTCTTTGTAGTTATTCATGTGACCATTATGTTACACCTTCCAATCAAATTTCTATGGCCTTCCAAGTAGTACATGACACACGTCCATAAGAAGTATGTCGTACATAGCTTCATCTTCGTATCTTCCTATCTGGAACTTGATTAGATATTTCTTAGTCACTAAAAGTTGGTGTCCCTTTTGTGACCATGAAACTTTGTAGGAATTAGGACAAAAATCCTCGTTAACCCCAACTTGTCTACTATCTATCATGTAATCAAATTTTCGGTGCTCAGACTATCTACTATCAACTTATAGAATTGTGCAATGTGTGCACTTGCCTTATTATGATTACCATTATTTTGGGCATATAAGCATCAAAATCTCTATGCCAAATTTCTCCACATCTATAACAAGTGTTGCTGAACAAGCGACCTCCTCCATGTCAAAAGGATCCTATTCCCCTAAGTGTATTTTACTCCTCCTCTTGGTGTTCCTCCATTATGTGATATAATGTTAACCTCACCTTCAAGTACAAAGTTTCTCTTGCCACTACCTTATATGCAGTCTTGTGTGGCACTTCCTTTACATCGTGTAACATTATATGAATTTGGTGCTAGCTTCTCCTCTGTATTTAGTGCATACTAATAGTCATCCTCTACTAACTACATTAAATCATTCCAAATTCATCTTGAATTGCAACCCAAAATTCTATCATATATTGAGAAAATTTCTCCATGTCTTCTTCTACATGACCCACTCAAATGGTAACTCAATAAAAATCTTTAGTGTATTCTCTCACACTAAGTTATCTCTCACATCATTTGTGAATTATTAAACAAGATAAGTTTGTCGTTCATGGGAAATAATTTTTCTTTGAGCTTTACTACCATCCTTTTCCATATATTGATCTTTGGCTTGCCTCTTTACACTATCTTTTTGGATATATTGAGCTTTTTGGATATCCTCTAGTATTTTGTCTCTTCTAACAAACTTGTAATATTTTGTGGCTTCCTCTAGTACTTCACAACTTCTAACAAAATTGAAATATTATGTGGCTTCCTCAAGTACTTGAGCGACCGACCCTTAATAAAAAATGCTACACAAACTACTCTATCTCTTTTCCGCTTATATGAGATTGCTTGTGAACCCAGATGCTTCTGCATCATCTCCCCTTGGGAGTGTCACCCTAGATAGTGAAGAGGGAGAAACATGAGTAACAATGCAATGACCGGTGCCCCAATGATCCAAAAGGTCTACTATTGAGCGACCTGAAGAGCCACCTCCCACGATTGCACTTGAATCTATAAAAGTACATTGGAAATGATCATAGTTGTATTATAAGTTGGAAAGCTACAATCAATTTCAGAATTAGAAAATACAATTGTGTTTCTTTCTTTTTAAATGAATATAATAATTTCCACTCCGAAAGTATGTCAAATCTAGGAAAAAGCACAATGAAGGAGCAATTAATCTCCTAAGAGTATATTCTACCAAATGAAGAGTTTTGGTCTATAAGGTTTGAAAAAAATTTAGATCAAAGTCTAGGATAGTTGGGCCTTTTGATAAAACCAAAACAAATGCATAAGAGTTTCAAAGTGTCCACAGAAAGGAAAATCAAGCTAAGGGACCCCTAAATGAGTAAGGCGACGCTTGAGGGGGAGATCTTGATATTAAAGACACCATGAAAAATGAGCAAGCTTCGGTTCTAAAATATCATTCCAAACTATGTGGAATCTTCAGCTTTAAATGAAAGCAATTGAATGCAAGGACACATAGTATTAAGCTTGTCAACCAAGGGAAAACATGGTAACAAACTATCATTGTCCTTCTTAGGCGAGTGATTTTTTTAAGGAGTATTTAGGTACCACTTCCAATCCTTCCACCAAAGATAAGATGAAATGACATCAAGTTTATGAAACATCTCGTCAGGGAAGGCCTTTATAATATCCTCAAAAGACTCTTGATTGGTGTTAACTAGACAAAATTTGGTCTTGGCTTTAGGCTAGGAAAGTAACTTTCTAGTTTGGCTACATAAAATATTAAGCACTATATGAATCCCTTATTTGAAAAGCTTGAGGAAATGCACCCAAAGGACCTCAACCAGTACACCGTTATGAAATTTGATAACCCTCAACCACCAAAGTGAGTGTTGGTTGATCGAGATCCCATCACTTTGTGTTTATTGGTGTGTTATATAACAATTTTTCTTCTTAGAGAATAATATAGCAAAAATCATTTTTTTTTATAAAATAGAGTTTGGGGTCTGTTTTTTCCTTTTTTTGGGCCCAACTCAACAATGGAGCTAAATTGAAGCCATCTATCACTAGTCAATGAAACATTTGTGAAGAATGTGATGGGTTCGTTAAGTAATGCAGAACTCTTCAATATGTGAAACATTTTTCCAAATCCCAAATAGACACCTTGAGAACGATGTCTATTTACATTTTTCAGATAAATGCATTTAAGATATATATTTATGTTGAGAGGTGTTCTACAATGACACCCAATGGGTGGTGGCGGGCTATAATGTCCATGAGTGTTCACTTTTAATTGCGATCTTACATTTGACTGTCATTAACAAGTTTTTCCTTTTTTTCTTAGAGAAGTCAATTGAAAAATTGTAATATCTCAAACATATGATGGAGTTTGGAGCCCATTTTTCTCTCTAGAACTATTATTTCGATCCTTACAATTAGTGAGGGTAGACTAACACCATTTACCACCATTCAATGAGAATTTTTTGAAAAAGGTAATAAAGTTATTAATAATTGTAGTATGTTAAAAATCCAAGCTAAGGGTAAAAGTGTGTAAGAGAGATATGAAATGTCAATAAAATGGTCAACTTTAAGTTTGACATTTATTTGATTCTTATAGGGGCAAGGAGAGTGAGGGGGTGAAGGCATGTAATAGTAGGAGAGCTCAATAAAAATGGCCGGATTTAAGTTTGACATTTATTTGATTGTTATAAGGTAGTTTTTGTTCTTATTTAGAAAAGGCGATAAAAAAATGATATCTTGGATACACGATCAAATTTAAAATTCAATTTTATTTCTATTTTTTAAAATTAAACCTAATATAATCGTATAATTAAATTGAAATCATTTACCACCTATATTGTCAATTAATTTAAAAATACATCAACAGACAAAACTATGTAGCAAAATACATATTCATATATCCACAAGTTTTTTTGTATAAATATATTAAAAGATATATATGTACTAGTAAATAAATAATATTATTCATTTGATGTGGGTTTTAAGCTTAATTGCAAATGTTGTTGGTGGACGATTTCATCAAAGGGGTATTATTAGTAATTAAGATTTTCTTTTTAAATATTATTTTTTCTTATTTAGTATTCTTCAAAGTATTTTATAAAACAGTTATAAAAATTATAACAGAAATCAACTCCACGTGATGCCCACGTAATTGGAGCAACTTTATTTGCATGCGGATTATAAATTTTTTTACAACCTCGTAATTTTAAAGGTTCAACTTTAGTGACCACCTTTTGAGGTATATCAAAGATATGTCTCAAAAGTTGGAGATGTACGAGGGCCCATAACCTACAAGAATATTACATGATAATATAAATAAATAAAGAGATTACATAGGCAAAATGGTTGAAAAAGAACCTCGAAGGTGTTTAAAGAGCAAGGGAAATAGCTTTCTAAATGGTCAAAGTATTTCCTAAGGACACGATTAGGAATGAATGTTTAAACTATAAATGATAAGTAATAAAGTATCACATGTTGAACATAAAAGTTGTATGCAAGTCTACAATAGTTATTTTATTGAAAGTGTATTTTTATCAATAAAAATATAGAAATATAATAGTATAATGTTGATCATACGAAAAAGATGGGTGGAAAGAGTCATATCCAAGAATGCAAGTTATATCGAGCCAAAAAGACCTTGAGGAGGTCAACTCACCTCAAAGCGGCAACAATAAGGTTGTACAATCATATCCATAATAAAAGTGTGACTTTAAAAAAAATAGGGGTGATAAAACCAAAGCACGAGATTACAAAAAATAAAACAACTATGCAGTAAGTGTGAACATCACAGTGGGTGGAGGTAGAGGACTCTCAAGTTTGTACCCCAATCACTAGTGCCAGAGGGATGTGCTATATCTGGGATGGGATCCCATCCATTTTTATGTTGTTGCTCTTCTTCTTCATTCTAGCAAGTAGGAGAAATGACCAATTACAATTATGGGAATATCCCCTAGGAGGAGCATCCCAACCAACATATTGCGACCACCACCATTGCCACAGGCAGGTGAAGGGGTTGAGATCTATGATGAAGGAAGGATGATGGTGGGGAGAGAAACTCCGCTTGTTAGAAGCACACATGTGAAAACCCTCCATGGCCCTGAGAAAGGAGAGCGACAACAGGGAAAGTTCGAAGGCACCCAACTGACAGTACATGGAGCATTCCCCAGTGAGAAAGAACATGGACTACAAATGTTCCACTTCCAAGTGGACTTTTTTACTTTGCTTGACCCTGGGTCTAAAGCAACACATTGGAGATCACAATAACTTTATTAGTCACAAAGAAATATCTTTCCATGACAATATTGTTAAAAATAATATAATTTCTATTTTTCCAAATATGAAAAAGAATACCAACACGAAAAATTTGTCAATAATCATTGTATTTTGTAGGAAGCATGACCTGGTCCTTAAGAAGAACCATTTTCCAAGTAAATAATTCTAGGATGAAGGGTTGGAAAAGGGTACAAATCCATTTCCATGTTGACTGAGCATGTGGACAAAACTAAAAATGTGTTTAAAGGACTCAAGTTGATGGCAAGCAAGGATAAGTGGATTCAACAACCCCATGTGTTTAAGCCTATCCCCAACAAGGAGACCTGATAAATAATACACCAGAGAAAATGGGTTTTTAGGCTCAATGCAGGTTTTCCACAAATTAGCAAACCTTCTGGCCAAAATAACATCCCCAGGATCTAAGATTCCAACAATGATTGAGAGATTCTCCCATCACATGTTGAGGGGCAAGAAGTTGATAACTTATTTGGGGGTTGTATCAGCAAAAGGGATAACATAGGGCCAATGCCAATCTCTCCATCAAGGAACATGAGAGCAAACATCAATTTTGTGCAGGAAATCATTGAGTATGGAGGTTTCAATTTTAAAAATAGACTCTATATCTTCATTTTTAAGATGAAATTTAGCTTTAAGCATATCCCATGGCATCCAACTACTAGAAGCCTTGCAAAATATGTCACCAATAACTTTGATTCCCTTTTTAAAAATTCACGAAGGTTTTTAATCTAAGGGACCATAGACAAATGGGACATTGTGAAAGTTAAAAATGGGATACCACTGAAAGAGAGAATTGAAAGAGAGCCCAATTTTGAAACCATCCCCTAACCCAGATGAGGTTAGGTTTGAGAAGCTCCCATGCCTTCCAAATGATTTTAACTACAAAAGCACCACTTATCTTCACAGGTGCACAAGTGAGAGGAGGAGACTCTGAAACCCAAACCATTCCAAGCTTTTTTGCCCATAGGAGTTCCTTGAGTGATATAATGGAAGAAGCAAAAAATTTCCAAGCTTCAGAAACCTTCCAAACTTCAAATTATCCAATTGACACTTAGAGCGTGTCCTTGGAGCTTGATATCTAAAAGTACTCCCTCGTGCTTCTTTAGGTGACAACAATCTCCCAAGCAACCATGTATGAAAACCCTTATGCCCTTTAGAAATTAGACCAAAGAAAACCCTGAGAAGCTTTTCTAATTTATCATAGGAATCTTTGGAGGGAATCCAACATGAGGAGTAGTAAACATGGGTGTTAACCAACACTTTAGAACAAATTTGAAATTTCCCTACAAAAGAGATAGGCTTGGTGATTCAGTGAGTAATATTTTTCTCAATCCTCTAGACAACATAAGACCTAAGCTCACATGGAGAATCCTTGAAAGCAAATGGTATGCCAAGAAACTTGAATTGCACACTTAGTTGAATCCATTGCCATTGAAATCCTTCCAACCAAAGGAGGTTTGGGGGAAAGAGATTGTTTATACACATTGAGTCTTTTTCCATTAAATAGAGGACCCTGATGTAAGGCAAAATATGTCTAAGCATTCCATGGCATTATTGACAAAATTCCTCTTCCAAAAGAGTGAGAAAAAGTCATCTGTAAAATGGCCATTAATGAGTTGTTGATTTGAGTGAGGCAGAGAGATTCCTTTCACCAAGCCTCAATAAGAGTAGTTGGTAAGAAGTGAATCGAATCCTTCTGCAACAAGCACATAGAGGGAGGGAGCCAAAGGACATCCTTGCTTGATAGATATGTGTAACCCAAATCTAGTAGATTGAGTAATGTTGATTTTAATACAGGCTCCAAAGTTTTGAAATAATGTATTAACAATATGGACAAAGTGAGGTCCAAACCCTAGGGCTCAAAGCATAAAAATTATAAAAGCCCACTCAATCATGTCATAAGATTTTTCAAAATCAATCTTCACAAATAGGGCTTTTGATCAGAAACTCGTGTCCATCCCATACCTTCCCAAACTTCAATAATATTATCAAGAATGTATTTATGTTGAATGAAACCAGTTTTCTCACTTCTGACAATGAGGGGAAGAAGATTTCTAAGTAAGAAAGCGAGGGCTTTATAATGATTTTATATGAGACATTAAGAAGAGTAATAGGTCTCCAATTGGAAATCTACTTCAGGGTCTCCAACTTTGGGAATGAACTTAATATTACCTTGATTGATGTGAGATCTCCCAAAGAGTTGGACAAAACAACTTCAAAAATAGACTTTATGGGATTATGTCCCATGATATCCCATAGGACTTGGTAGAACTCAAGGAAATCCATCAATGCCAAGGGTTTATTAGAGGCCATTTGCATGGTCACTTCTTTGAGATCATTAGCAATAAGGGGTATATCACAGGAGACTCTCTAAGCTTGAGAGAGTTTACAGGGGAAAACTTGGAGGCACTTCATGGGGGCATCTTCTCTTTTAAGGGAAGAAAGATGAGCAAAAAAAATGCCATGGTAGTGATGCACAAAAGATTGCAAGATTTCAGGATATCTAGTAGTTTTTTCATTGGTTTTTTTATGGATTTTATCATATCAGCACATTGCCTATAATTGAGGTGAGATCAAATAACTCTTTATAATCTCTATCACCAACTCGTAACCAATGCAATCTTGCTCTAAGTTGTGCCCCTTTGGCTTTATAAGTTTCTCAATTTTGAGTTTGTGTCTCTAATGAGCAACTTGGTTTCATAGGGAAACATTAAGTGAGAGAGTTGTCAAGCTCTTGTGAAATTCATTGGAATTCATGTTATAAAGCCTTCATGAGCCCATTGTTTATAATATAACGTTTGTTTGCCATAGATTCTAAGGAAGGTGGTAGTCCTCATAATGGCATCACACCACCAATCAATCCAACAATGTATCCCTATGGGCATGGAAACTAGATTCTAAAGTCACTTGATATGCCCCCAAAGTCCTCATGCTGAAGATGAACAATGTTGAGGTAAAATAGCTTTTCTTTCTTTTGATGGTAAAGGGGTAAATTGGCTCAATAAAAATCATATAGGTTGATGGTTTGAACAAAATGGTATTCTCAATCACAACAACTTAGTTTAGTGGACATCGAGGAAAAGGAAAAAAGATCTTATTCAGACATGAATAAGGCACAATCCTGTCGTTTTAACCACTATGTCCTAACCAAGTCTAAAGTTAGACCAAGTAAACCATGCAACTATAGAGTCTTTTCTGTGATGATGGTTGGGATCATATAGGCCAAGCTTGTATTGCATGTAAAACCATGCTTCACACTCTCATGCACACGAATGCATGGGAAGGAAACCTTCTTTATATTCATTATATTCAACCATGTTGAAATCACCACATAAAATCGAATAGGGCTTAAAGAAGAGAATCTGTGTAAGTTGCAAACCAGAAGAGTGATGACCTTTTAACGAAATCATTAAAAGCATACATATCCTTGTCTTAATCTGATAATACACCCATCAAAATCAAAGAGGGTCAACACCACCCAATGAGTATGGTTGGAGCCCCAATAAATGAAATTTTGTGAAATATTTAGTGCTAGAAATCATGAGGAATGGTTTCAGGGTTAGTCAAAGAGAGAGTTACATAGGTAGAACATGAAGGTTAGAAGGTAAGACACTAAGCACAGATTATAATTCTGAGAGAAAAGTGACTGGTTGGAGACAAAAAAAGAAAATTACACTAGTTACAAGGACAACACTTTCAGACTTTATAGGAATGTGATTCGACAATATTACTTGATTGTGTGTTGACAAACTCAGGTTTCAAGTATGGCCACTAACACTTGAAGTGTTTAGAGCCTAATTAAATGTGTAATTTATGACACATACATGGAGGATTCCCCTGATGTATTGGTTTGTAAAAAGTAGCAGTATCCCCAAGAGGTTGATTAATTGGGAAGGCATTAATAATATCAGGTAATGGAAATAATACAATCAGAAAATAAAACCATTGATGCACTAATACATGAAGTAGACATACTGAAATGACACAAGATGAGCAGAGAAAGGTCATCGCACAGGAGAAGACTAGATTGTCTTAGAAGAGTTAGATGTGCATTAAGACCTTGGAACAGTGGCGAAGTATCATGAACTAGACGTGGTTATGAGTAAGTCATGGATTTGGAAATCCCAAATAGGGGCAGAATTTTCCAATTTTTGTATTTTGCGGTTGCATGAAGATGTATGCTTCTTGCTTTTATATGATAGGAAAATGTGCAACACCTTTGAAACTTTATCAGATCATGGTAACAAGATTGCGTGATATGGGCAAAGAGATCACCATAAATATGCATGAATGAAGTGGTGGTGGAAGAAGTAACCACTAAATTTCATTATACAAATGTGAGATGACATGCCTTCAATTATATACCAATAGAATCTGAAACCATAGAAACACAGAGTGGCCATGCACTCAGTGAGTTAGTAAGCTTGGAGCCTTATAGAGGTGGACAAAATGTGAATGTTTGAGGATAGAGTACCCTTACTAGTCATTACGCATAAGATGACTACACTAGTCACAAAATCTGCAATACATGCCCTCATTGTGGTATCAAACCTCATGTAGTTATTCTAAGTGCTTTTGCAAGTATGAATAGATAACCACACTTACAGGGGTGCTCTTGTGTCTCTTGAATTAAGATGGTGGGTTTATTATATAGTGTATAATGTACCCAACATAGTAGTAGTGTGATGTGGTGTGCCTCAGCTACATGACCCAACCCTTTGTTTCTTCGAGTGTTTTTTCTCTTGCCAAGACAAGACTCTATGATATTTGCATGCTTGAAAATGGAGGAAGCTAGAATCTTTGTCCTTGTTGAGTGATTCAGACATGTAGTAGAGAATTCCGTAGACAAAAAATCACATAATTAATACTTACATCACACATCTAAGTATGTCATTATATACATGATTCATAAGTAAAAAAAGTAGACATTAACAACACCTATTTTTCTTTTAGATTGGTTTATCATTTCTATACTATTATTATTTACTTTTCTTGAATGACCACTTTACTTTTGAACATTGGAAAACGTGTGACCTAGCTATGTGTTTTTTGTTATGTCTTCTAAGCATCCTAGGAAATATTTCCCATTAGGGACAGGAGCGCCCAAGTGCTACTGTCCCATTTGGGCGCTTCTATCCTTTTCCCTCATTTTCTCAAATTCAAAATGCTAAATCATTTGTTATCTTTTCTAAATCCTTTTTTTTATCACTTTGGGTTGGCCTTTTTAGTTTTTAATGATGAAATTCATATATATATATGTATATATATATATATATATATATGTATGTATAATATATATATATATGTATATATATGTATATATATGTATATATATATATATATATATTTGTATATGTATATATATTATATATATACATATATATATATATATATATATATATATATGTATGTATGTATGCATGTACATATGTATCGTATATATATATATATATAATATATATATATATATATATGTACATATACATACATACATATATATATATATATATATGTATATATATATGTACATATATATGTATATATCTATATATACACACATACATATATATACATGTGTGTTTGTGTGTATGTATATATATATATATATATATATATGTATGTATATATATATGTATGTGTATACACACACACACACACACACACACACACACACACACACACACACACACACACATATATATATGAATTACTCATTATTTTTAGGTGCTAGGAAATTTGGGCTATGTGTTTTTTGTTATGTCTTCTAAGATATATATATATATATATATATATGAATTACTCATTATTTTTAGGGGCTAGGAAATTTGGGCTATCACTTCCTTCTACTACTTGGGGAAAGGGAAATATTCAAGGACTACATTTAGGCAACACCATTCACTATATAAAAGGGGTTACTTATGAATTCCATCTCACACATTCATCTTGGGGGTAAATTAGTTGTATCCTGTTACCTTGGTGTGATTAACACAAAGGGAAACCCAACTTCAAGGGACATTATTCTATCACACACACACTAGAACTATATAGAGTCTAAAATGTTGTACAATGCTCCATGACAATCAAATTGGGGTGACCACTAAGGTGAGTCCAACTCAAACATATGCATTATTTATTTAATCTAATGTTTTCTTAATATTTGTGCAAGTGGCTAGGTTTTTTTTGTAGATTTAGGTGCGATAGTAAAACGCTACAATAGATCTAGAGTGAAAAAGAGTGAAATGAAGGAGACATTATCAAACCATGAAAATATTAGAAGTAGAGAATTTTCTATGACACTAGCACCCATATTAGACAATAATGCCTAGGGAGGTCCTGTCCCCTTTGGGTGGTTCTGTTTGAAGGAGTTTCAGGTTCCAATTTTCTAGACGAAGCACTCTTAGTCTAGATCTAACTTGTTCCACTAAATTTCCAACCCATAATCAACCCGAAACTTCAAATACAAGTTAAGTCACTCTTATCTTTGCATTGTACATACTTACTTATCACTTTGTATGATAGATTTTGTTTATTACTATTATGTCTGTTTGATATTAGTCCTTTGATAAAGATTTAAATTTATTTAAATCATTTGGGGAACCCGATCCTTACATTACCATTATCAGATCCATCTTTCATGCCCATTACCCATAGTGACCGCTTTGAATTACTACAACATACCGAGTTTATCTAACTGACTTGTAATCGACCCACTAGTATGGCTGAAACCGTGCATGATAATCCCCTCTTTAATTCCCATCAAGTTCCCCTTAATGAAATAAAAGCCTCTAATAGTGGAAATTCTTATGATGAAGACACTAATATGGATCATGCACAAATTGATGACTTTACCAAATTTTGTGTTACATTATGTGATCATCCTACCCATGTTCCACATATTATTGATGCTTTATTAGCCGTTCAATGTGGCCATGACGATGCTGCTCATGTCATCCATGTGGTTCGTACCTTGGGTTAATGAGTCTGTAAGATGTTTTTAAGGTCAGTTCCCTTGATTCATATGTTAGAGGAATCCATTTTAGGCCTAATCCTATTCCTAATCAAGCAAGATGAGTTGGTATAAATGAAATGAATGCAAAGATAAAAAAATAACATGTAAGAAACACGTTGAGATTTAACATGGAAAACCATCAATGGGGTAAAAAACCACGGTAGAATAATTTCCACTATTGAGAAACTTTTTACATCCAGTCCAGTAACTCCCTCCTCACTTCTACTCCATGTATTTAACTCCTAAATTACATTAATTGAATTTGAATATGACCTATAGGTCATATTTAAATAACCCAAAGGGTTATGACCTTCTTAAGTGACGTGGTACACCTCCCTGATTTTATATTAGTTAATAAATAACTAACAACCTAATATGAAATTTATATTTAAATAATAAGAATATAGTTATTCTATATTATTTAACTATAAACTAAGTATTATGATCACTCAATATCATAGTTCTAACACCCTCCTTAATATTAAGTGGGGATCCATATGCCAACATTACATATTTTTACAACAAGATTTACAAATCCATAAACCCTAAAGGTTTAAACCCTAGAACATATGTATTTTTGAAGGAATTATAACACCTTCATCATGCCTTTTTACCTTTTGGTACAAAAGGATTTGGAATCCATAAATCAGAAGTATGATTTAGGCTAAGCATGATTTGTGAGACTAAATCCCACCATTTCTCATGGAAAAAGTTCTTATACCGCATCTCTTAGGATCCTTTTATAACACAAGGACCTCCTTTACAAATAGATGCACACATTGGAATTTATTTTCCGTAAACTCTATCAGTTTACATAGATCATAAAAGATATTTTTACAATGATTTATACCATGAGTCAGAAGTATAGAGGAGGAGTCAACAACCGGCTGAAAATTAGGAGGTAGACATTTGTGGATGCACAATCCCCCTCAATGGAAACTATTGAAAGGCCAAGCATTACATGGAACTTGCAGAACTTCGCAGCACACAATGGCTTCATAAACATGTCTGTTTGATCTTCAGTTAGGTAGTACTGGAGATCTATATCACCACAGAGAACCTTCTCTCAAATAAAGTGCATATGTATCTCGATATGCTTTTTCCTTTGATGCTGAACTAGATTTTTAGCTAAAAATGAAACTCTGGCTATCACATAGAAGAGGAGTACTTCCTTTAGCTTTATGTGCATCTCTTCCAATAGCTGCTTCAGCCACATGGCTTCTTTCTGATAGGAAAAATTGCAATTCCCTATTGAAGTGCTTCTCAGTAGAAGAAATGGAAATTGATTGGTTGCTTTTTACTGCTCCAAGTAATGACACTTGCACCAAACTTGAATACATATCCAGTTGTAGACTTGTAATCTATCACATCACTAGATGGTCAGAATCACAATATCCATATAAATATGCATTGTTAGAAGAAGTATAATGTAAACCAAAATTAATTTTGCCTTTAATATAACACAATATTCTTTTGGATAACTTCCAGTGATCTTGATAAGGCTCCTGCATAAACCTTGAAGTTTTAATCCCTACTGCATAAGCAATTTCAGGTCTAGTAATAGTTAGATAAATCAAACTACCTACAAGTTTCCTATACAAATTAGGTTTAGCTTTTTTGTGACATGCAGGTTTAGGATCAAGTTTACATCCAACTTCTATAGGAATAAAACATGTTTACAATCAAGAATATTAAAGTCTTTTAAGTAAATTAGTTGCATATTGTGATTAAGATACTACAATAGAACTTTTATCCTAAAATATAGCCATGCCTAAAAAATGACGCAATAATCCTTAGTCTATGATCTCAAAATATTACATTAATTTTTCTTTAATTTTCATAATTAAACTATTAGAATTTTTCTAGTGATAAGTAAATCATCAACATACAATACAATGAGAATGATAACATTTTCTTCAATTTTTACAAATAAATCATTGTCAAATGAACAGTTAGAAAAACCAATTTTATTAAAAAAAAGTGTTAATCTTTGCATACTAAACTCTAGGAGCTTGTTTTAAACCATATAAATATTTTTTTGAATTTACAAACATACATTTCTTTACCTAAGTTATTCAAAAGATGATAGGTTGAGTCATATAGATTTCTTCTTTTAAATCACCATTTGGAAAGGAATTTTTGACATCCATCTGATGGATTTCCCAACCATACAGGATAACTAAGGCAATCAATATCCTTACTGTGCTCATTTTTGCAACTGGTGAGCAAAGGTTTCAACATAGTTGATACCGAGTTTTTGAGTAAACCCTCGAGCTACTAATCTGGAGTTTGAATTTATCTACATTGCCATATGTTTTATATTTAATCTTGTATAGCCATCTAGATCCGAATATACTTATTTTTTAGGAGGAGGGACTAAATCCCAAGTTTGATTTTTAATCAAGGAAGAATATTCATCTAGCATTTATCCATCTTTCATCAGAAGAAGCTTCTTCACTAAGATTGGGGTTCAGGTTCATACAATTTATCAGGCATGATATGTATAAACTTCTAGTCATTTTATGAAGGTTTCCAGGATTAGAGTCTTTAATAATAGACTCATGAAATCTAGGTCTTTTAGTTATAGAGGAAACATTACTATCTCATTTTCAACTATAGGTTCAATACTAGTATTCTTCATCATTTACATCATTTTTGCACAATTTAATAATTTCAATTTCATTTTTGGATTAGAATCATTATGAATAATAGAAACAAAAGATGAAGAAGAAGAACAAAATGATTTTTTCTAAAATTTTAACATTCCTATTTTCTATAACTTCTCTTTTTGAATGGATCAAATATCCTAAGACCTTTAGTTTTGACACCGTATCCTAAAAGATACAAGGAAAAGAGGTTTGATCAAGCTTCTTCCATTTTGATTTTAGAATGAAGAGGGAAGAAGGGATACCAAAGATTCTCAAATGAGACACACTTGGTTTTTTATTTGACCACTTTTCTAGAGGAGTGGAATTTACTAAGGCTTTAGTGGGAACTCTGTTCAAGATATGAACAATAGTGTTCATTGCTTTTTGCCAGGAGGAATTTAGGAACCTGAGATAAATGCATCATTGTCTAGCCAATTTCCAAAATGGTGTGGTTTTTCCTTTCCACAATCCCATTCTACTAAGGGGAATAATTTGGAGTAGTAGGGAGTTCCCTTTGAATGCCAAGATTCAAAGAATGAAATGATTCAAATTTCTTACTGACATATTCTCCCCATTATCAGTCCTAAGCCTCTTAATTTTATACCTAGAAGATTTTCAACTAAAGCTTTAAATTCCTTTAAATTTTGACAAGACATCATGAATTTATTTTTATGAAATAAGACCAAATCATACATGTAGACAAATCATCAATTTAACGTGACATCATACAAAGAACCATTAAGGATGGAACTTCTAGGGGTCCTTTGAATCACTATGGAACAAGGTTTTATCAAAGGTTCAAAAGAATTAGCATCATGATGACTGTGGAAGGGATTAGCCTAGATTTCTTACCACATAAGGATCCTTCACAGTTTCATGATTTTGAGGAAATAGGTGGCAGAAAGTCACCTAGGTTAGTCAAGACATGTTGATACATGATCTTGAAGTTGACATGAAGTAGTTTCTCATGCCACAATTTCATGTCACTTCTTTGAGATGTTAAACAAAAAGTAGAGGAAATAATTAAACACATCACAAACCATCTCTTTGAATGCCTTCAACTATAGTAACATCATGTTAATTTCTAATAAACCATTTATCCTTTAAGCGTGTTACACTATAGTTATTTTGAGTCAACTGAGAACAATAAAATGAGATTCATGTTTAATTTTAGGTACTAACATAAAAGTTAATAAAACCATGTTATTTTAGGTTGTAGAGCTTGTTTTCATGTGTGAAAATATTGAATATTGTACACTGAGAGTATTACACTTTCCATAGTTGTCTTGCTAGGGTTTGGGGCTGGTCTGAGCCTCGAGGCAAGGGTCTAGGGGAATAGCCCCTAAGAAATTTTCATGGCCTCAAAAAACATGCCCGATATACCTCGGAAATATTTTTCTCATATGAGGGAATTTTAGACCCATAGGTTTATGGGACAGTTTTGGCCCATGGTTTTGATACCCACAGTATTGTAAAACTGCTTAAGTAGTTTTCTATTATGTGGTTTTGTGCATATAGTAGGTAGATGTAATATTGTAGATATTTGTGAATTCAAGGTGTGAATTCTGTAGAGTTTGTTGAGCATAGCTCCAAATAGATCTAGGTATTGTATTGAGAAAGAGGTGGCTTGTAATAAAATATGAGTAATTGATTCTTGGTGGACGTAGCCCAAATTGGGTGAACCACATTAAATATTATCTCTCTGTGTTGTGTTATTTTATTTTCTGCACTTTTATTTCAGATCTGTAATATTTTTTGCATATTAGTTTCTACTATTGTGATTTTATGAGTGGGATTATTCTGCATATTTTATCCCTTATTTCCTAACAATTGGTATCAGAGCCTGGTTTGGTTTGCTAAAGTGTTGAATCACAAGGGAAAGTTTTAGCTTGAGTGGGAGCTATGGAAAATGATGGAAGATTAAGGGTTGATAAATTCAATAGGAAAATTTTTAGTCTTTGGAAGATGCAGATGGAATATTACCTTTATCAAAAGGATCTTTATATTTTGTTTTCTGAGAAGGTGAACAAACCCTCGAGCATGATAGATGCAGAATGGGATTTTCTGGATAGGAAAGCACTTGGGAAAATTTGGCTATGTCTTGCATCTTCGGTATTATTTAATGTTTCAAAGGAAAAGACTACAAAAGAACTTATGGATGCATTAGGGAAGTTGTATGAAAAACCCTCTGCCTCTAACAAGATATTTTTAATGAAAAATTTGTTTAATATGAAGATGTTTGAGAATCTTTCAGTAGAAGAATTTAATTTAAACGGTGATTTCAATGTGGTTTTGAATATGCTAGCTTTGGTTACAATAGAATTTGATGAAGAAGTTAGGGCTTTATTAATTTTTTGCTCTTTACCTAAAAGTTGGAATAGCCTGGTAATGGCGGTAAGAAACTCGGTTCCAGCTAACTCAAAGTTGAAGTTTGAGGATGTTGTAGGGGTGATTCTAAGCGAGGAAATGTGAAGAAAAAGCTCTGGGGAATCTTCTACTTCAGGGAATGCTTTGACAGTGGAAACTAGAGGGAGACAAAATAATAGAGGAATCCATGGAAAATGAAAAGATCAGGAAAGGTCAAAATCCAAAAGCAAGATGGTATGTTGGCACTGTGGAAATTATGGGCATGCAAAGAAGGATTGTCGAGAGCTTCGGGATACGAAGAATCAATAGGGAGAAAACAAGGAGGTGAATGTGGCAATGGATAATGTATGTCAGGATGTCTTTGATTCTTTCTTTGCATAATATTATTGAATCTTGGGTTTTAGATTCAGGGGCTTCTTTCCATGCTACTCCACATAGGCATTATTTTGGTGATTATGTTCAAGGAGATTTTGGGCATGTTTTTCTTGGTGATGATGAGCCTTGCAGCATAGTTGGAAAAGGTTCTGTTCAGGTTAAGATGTAGAATGAAAATACATGGCTATTGAAGGATGTTAGACATGTGCCTACATTAAGATGAAATTTGATATCACTAGGGCAGTTGTGAAGTGATGGTTATACTGTGATATTTATAACGAACTCTTGGAAGGTTACCAAGGGTGCTCTTGTGGTGGAAAGAGGTAAGAAGGTTGGAACCTTGTATTTAACCACTGATAGACTAATGTTTATAATCTTGTGGCTTCAGACGCATATACAACATTGTGGCACTATAGGCTTGGTCATATGAGCCATAAGGGCATGAAGATCATAAAGAAGAATTTTCCCAGATATACAAAAACAAGTTTAGATTTTTGTGAGAACTGCATATATGGGAAACAAAAGCGAGTAAAGTTTCTCAAGGTTGGACCTACAAAGAAAGAGAGTAAGTTAGAGCTGGTACATTCTGATGTGTGGGGGCTGGCTCAGGTATCATCTCTTAGGGGTTCAAATTATTATGTTACTTTTATTGATGATGCAACAAGGAAAGTTTGGGTTTATTGTATTAGAAACAAATCTGATGTATTTGACACTTTTGTTAAATGGAAAGCCTTGGTAGAGAATGAAACAAGTCTTAAGCTAAAATGCCTCAGGTCAGATAATGGAGGGGAGTATTGCAACAATGAATTTGATTATTATTGTTCTAAGAATGGAATCCATAGGAAAAAGACAGTTCTAGGAACTCCACAATAGAATGGGGTCAGAAAGGATGAACAGACAATAATGGAATGTGCTAGGAGCATGAGATTACATGCAAGACTGCCTCTTTTTTTTGGGTAGAAGCGGTGAGCACAGACTATGTACTTGATAAACAGAGGATCCTCAAGTGCCTTGGATGGTGGCATACCTGAGGAGGCTTGGTCTGGTAAGAAATTTGATTACTCATTTCTTAGATTCTTTGGATGTGAGGTGTTTGTTCATATAGACAAGGATGATAGGACCAAGCTAGAGGCTAAATCAGAAAAATGTACTTTCATTGGTTATGGTGGTGATGACTTTATATATAAATGTTGGAGTATTAAAGACAAGAAAATCATTCGATCTAGGGATGTGGTCTTTAATGAGAAATTCATGTATAAGCAAGTAGTTGTAGAAAACATAGGGAAGAATCCAAGAAAGAATATGCAGTGGTAGAGGATCTTCCAGATGGGAAAGTGACACATGAATTAGTTCAGGAACCTATTCAAAAAGAACCCCAAAATCCTATATTGAGGAGGTCTTCTAGGGTAAGAAGAGAACCTGAAATTTTTTCTCCTTATCTTTATTATTTATTACTCACTGATAGTGGAGAGCCAGAGAGATTTGATGAAGCAATACAGGTAGATGCCAGGAAGAAGTGAGAGCAAGCCATAAATGAGGAGCATCAGTCTCTCATGGAGAACCAGACATGGGATTTGGTGAAGCTATGTGAAGGAAAAAGAGCATTGCAAAATAAGTGGGTGTACCAGAGTTAAAGAGAGGAAGGAGGAAAGAAAAGATACAAGGCCCAGTTGGTGGTCAAGGGGTTTGCACAGAAATAAGGTATAGATTTTGATGAGATTTTTTCTCCTGTAGTAAAAATGACTTCTATTAGAACTATTCTTGGAATAGTTATAGTAAAAGACTTGCACTTAGAGCAAGCTAGATGTAAATACTTGCATTTCTCCATGGTGATTTGGAGGAGGATATATATATGCAGCAACCAGAGGGCTATGAGGTCAAAGGTAAAAAGGAGATGGTGTGAAAACTGAAGAAGAGATTGTATGGCTTGAAACAAGCTCCACATTAATGGTATAAGAAATTTGATAGCTTCATGATGGAGCAAGGTTATATTAGATTCCATTCTGACCATTGCATGTATATACAAATAAATTTTAGGATGGTAGTTATATTATCATGTGTTTGTATGTGGATGACATGTTGGTTGCAGGAAAAAACATGCAGGAAATAAAAGTACTCAAGAAGCATCTAAGTGACTCCTTTGATATGAAGGATTTGGGGGTAGCCAAAAAAATCCTTGGTATGAGGGTATCTAGGGATAGGAAGGAACGTAAGTTGAATTTATCTCAGGAAGAGTACATTAAGAAGGTCTTAGAGAGGTTTAATATGCAGGATGCTAAACCAGTTGGGACTCCTTTGGAAGGCCATTTCAAGTTATCAAAGGAGTTGTGTCCCAAGATAGAGCATGAGAGAAACTAGATGTCCAAAGTACCTTACTCATCAACATTTGGTAGTTTGATGTATGCCATGGTGTACACTAGGCCTAATATTTCACATGCAGTGGGATTTGTAAGTAGATTTATGAATGATCTAGGTAAAGATCATTGGCTGGCAATTAAAGTAGATCCTTTGGTATTTGAGAGGGACCATGGGGAAATTTTGTGCTACAGTGGATCAGACACCACTTTGTGTGGTTATGTAGATTTATATATGGCTTGAGTATGTAGACAATAGGAGGAGCATGAAAGGTTATATTTACACTGTAGGTGGGACAACAGTAAGCTGGATTTCACGACTACAGAAGTTGGTGGCTTTGTTCAACCACGGAGGCTGAGTATGTTGCTACCACAAAGGAAAGTAAAGAGATGATTTGGTTACAACAATTTCTTGAGGAGTTGGGGCATAAGCAGGAGGAAGGGAAGCTACATAGTGATAGTCAGAGTGCTATACACCTAGCTAAGAACTTTGCTTTCCACTCTAGGATGAAGCATATATAGTTAAGGTACCATTTCATTAGGACAAATTTGGAGGAAGATAAGTTGAAGTTAGATAAGATTCATACCAGTTAGAATCCTATATACATGATGACCAAGGTGGTCATAAGGGAGAAACTGAAGTTGTGTTTAGCTTTGGTTTGTCTTCATGGAAAACAGTGAAGGGTTGAGAAGCTTGCTCAGAGGAAAAATAGTCTCCAAGTGGGAGATTGTTATGTTGTGGAGCCTGTTTTCATGTGTGGAAGTGTTGAAGATTGTACACTAAAAGTATTGTACACTCTCCCGCTCGTTTTGGGTCAGGGGGGTCGGGGGACGTTGAAAAAAATTTTCATGGGTGGTTCATTAACCCATCCTGATATCTTGGGAAACATTATCTTATCATATGGGCCCATGGGATTTTTGACCCATATCTTTATGAGGATGGTTTTTTGCCCATGGTTTTGATACCCATGGTAGTTGTAAAACTGCTTAAGCAATTTGCCTATTTATGTGGTCTTTTGGGCATATGATAGGGGATGACATATGTATTGCAGATGTGTGTGAGTTCAAGTGTGAATTCAGGAGAGTTTGTTGAGCATAGCTCCAAATAGATCTGGGTATTGTATTGAGAGAAGAGGTGGCTTGTAATAAAATCTGAGCAAGTGATTCTTGGTGGATGTAGCCCAAATTGGGTGAACCACGTTAAATAATGTCTCTTTGTGTTGTGGCTTTTTTTTTATTCTACACTTTTATTTTCAGATCTGTAATATATTTCTGCATATTAGTTTCTACTATTGTGATTCTGTGAGGGATTGTTCCGCATATTTTATCCCTTATTTCCTAACATCTTGTTTAAGCCAGGAAACCCCTGTTCCTAAGGGGCAGAGTAGTGAGTTTTATAATCATTTCCAAAGTTTGATTTTCATCGTAAGCTATAAATGGTAAAATATACTTGTGGAGTATGTTAATACGTGTCTCAACTATAAATTTTAACTCTTGAAACTAATTTTTTTTCATTTTACAATGCCTCTTACCAGGTTTGGGCTTAAAATTTACCACAAGGGTTTAGTGACATTTGCCATTTGAAGGCCTAACTGGCGGAATTATATGAAATCCTAGTTTCATATGATCTTTACTAGCATTTACAAGTTGGCTTTTCAAATATTTATCTATTGTAATATTTTCTATAGTTTTTACCTTTTGATTTCTAAGCAAGAAGTTCTTGTGTTGACATTCTCTTTTGAATAAAAATTAGTCATAACCTGCAAAGTCTTCCTGAACTAGAAGAGCACTATAGGTTTGCAAATCTGGAATGTCTTGTTCGGTTTGATATTTTGAATTAAAAATTGAAATGAAATTTCTAAATTTTTCATGAATATTCAACTAAATAATGAAATAAAGAATTTATCCTGAATTAAGTTACAGTTGAATCCATTTAACTATGACTAAATATTTTTAATTTCTACAAAATAATTTATCACTTTTTCATCTCCCTTGATGGGATTTTTCATAAGCTCTAAAATAAATTTAATCATTTTTTATAATTGCGTATCTTCATTCATAGATTCCAATTCAGTTCAAGCCTCACTCATACTTTCTTGATTCCCGATATGAAGCAGAAAACCATCCTGTATGCTTCAAAAAATGATGGACATCACTTCTTGTACTTTTTGTTGATACGTAGTGACGTTTTCCGCAATTTCTTATCTTCTAGTCAGAGCTCTCTTAGTTCCATTCACAACTACCCATAATTTGTGACCCATGAATTCTTTCTTTGATCGAATCTTCCAAATGTTATAATTATTCACATTCAACATCTTAGATTTATCAATTGAAAACTTATTAGACCCCATTTTTGCATAAATAGAAACAAATAATTAATGAGAATTAAAAAAGAGTTTAATATAAATCCCCCTGTCATTTTTTAATCCTACAATAAAAAAATGACCATTTTAAGCCAAAACAAGGAGGTCATTGTTAATTGAAAAATCTATACATGAATACGTTAGTATGATATCAAAAATAAATTAAAAATGTAAGTGAATTTTTGTATTTTTCTAACAAAATGATGATGACGATCTATTCGTCATGTTGCAATAATATATCATTTTCAACAAAAAAATGATTATATTTTTTTACTATTTTTCACAAAAATAAGTAACTTTCGCGATTAATATTTTTAAAAAAGAAAACAATAGTTTTTATATATTTTTTTGAAAAATTCCTACAATAATGGCTTTTATAAAAAATTGGGGAGCTCTTGATCCTTATTGGTTTGAATCTCTATCAACTTAGCTGAAGTTGGCTAGCCAACTCAACGCAGTTTATCACCGAGTTTTCATTGATCAATGCCAGTGATATACCATATTCCATATATTATTTGCAATTTTAAACTGAATATTAATCAAACTATGCCAAACCATATTATTAATAATCAATCCTTTATTATGTCAACAAAACCACATATACAAAACACAACACACTGCCAACACACATTAAGTGCATAGACTCAGAAGGTGACTGAGTCGAGCCCTTAAGGGATTCAAAGAAAACGTAGTGGTGTGACTGAAGTCACACAACTATCCACACATTTTAAAGGATTTTAAATCCTTTATCCACCCATCATCGTCCCTCATGTGGGACTAAACAATTCCCATTATAAAGGAAGGGGGGACCCCTGTAAGGAGGTGCAGTCGGTCAATTTTGTGGGGGACTACATGGAGACATGGCAGACACTGGTAGGGGGGTGAGGAGCACATAGTGACAACCACAGTGGTGTCAAGGTAGATGGGGAGTTGGTAGGGGTGTGTCCCCCCTATATTGAAATACAAGGTTTTATTTTATAAGTCGGGCCTTATTAAAATAGTTTTAGGCATGATTTATATAGTTTAGTTTTAATATAAACTACAAATATAGTTTTATAAACTATATAATATAAACTTTATTTTGTATATATATTTTTACTATAATTAAAAAACTATATAATAACATTTATTTTATAGATTTTTATTTTTCGATAAAAACTAAAAAAATGGTTTGTAGAATGAAATATAGTATTTCAAAAAACTATAGTTTAAACCATATTAAAGAGAATATCATTTTAAGTGGTAATCTTTACTAATGAAGGGGTTCATAAGGACATGAGATAAGTTTTTGAAATTCAAAGTTGAAAAAATGATTTTACATCACCAGGGGACTAAGATTATTTATCCGACCAATAAGAAAATTTTAAACCCCTATTTTTTGGACTCTTATCTCCTCTATGAACTAGGTTTCACTTTGAATTTTTACCCTCTCTTTTAACATCTCGTATTAACCTGCACACTTTCAAAAAAACCATTGAAATATATAATATATTTCACAAAAACATTCAAACCTTTATTTTCCAGGCCCTAGTAATTTCAAATTTTCACACGAGGGTTAAAATATTCAAATAGGTTTCTCCCTGTACACACCACGTTCATTCCATCTAGAGAGGTAGGGGGGGGGGTTAAATAGAATACTAACAAACTAACCACCAAAATTCACAACCATTTTAACTTTAGAATTAAATTAAATTATTTAATCTCGCTCTTTACCATGTTAGGATGAGGGGATGAAATATTTATTAACCTTAATTAATAAACACGAATATGAATGTGCACATAGTAATATATAATAAGTACACAGAAAAGTAAATAACACCATAACACGATTTAACATGGAAAACCCCATATGGGGTAAAAAACCATGGTAGAATAATTTACACTATATGAGAAACTTTTGTACATCCAGTCCAATAAAACACCCTCCTCACTTCTACTCCATGTATTTACTAGAATAACCATGATAATTCTGAATATGACCTATAGTCATATTTAAATAACCCAAAGGGTTATGACCTTCTTAAGTGACAGGGCATACCTCCCCGATTAATATTAGTTAATAAATAAATAATCACCTAATATATAGTTTATATTTAAATAATAAAAATAAAATTTATTCTATATTATTTAACTATAAACTAAATATTATGATCACTTAATATTATAGTTCATTAATATGTTGTTCATTGAATCACAGTCATTTAATTATCAAACCAGGGGATGTAAACTTGAAACATTTCCAGTGTTGTATGCACAACTACAGTAGATCTAGGAGGTTGGAAATAAATAAATATCACAACAATGCTTGAAAGTAAACAAAACTTATAACTGAAAATGAATGGTTTCTAAATGCTACCACTAAGACAAAGCTATAACTTCATAATGTAGATATAAAAAGTAAATGTTTTCTAGGTAAATAGACATGCAATTAAACAAGACAACAATGGAGGGGTTTAGCAAACCACAATTGCGCCCTTAGGTGTTAATCCATCCTAAATTTTGTAACTATAAACTAATGAACAGAACTCATATATTTATTGAATTTGCATGAACATTACATCAAGTAACCAAAGCAATCTCCTCTAACTGAATTTATCAGATAATGAATATTCCTCTATTCTATGTATATACCTATGTACCAACACTAACCCTTTCTTTTATACTTCTCATCTTACAACAAGACGTGAGAAGAAGAGTTCAACAAGGAGTTTCAACAAACTAAGTGAAATATCTTCAATAGGATAAGTGAAAGATATTTAATAGAGCAATGAGAGATACAACACATGCTACAAAACTTAACATGTGTTCACATAACAAATGTTCAAGTAATCTACCAGTTCCTTCAACCATGTGTTAACTCAATCAATCAATTCTTCACTAGTTTACAATGAATGACCAAGATCAAAGGTTGAGTTATCTCCCAGTTCTACATGTTCCAGTTGTAACTGCTTCTTCAATGGTACATTCAGAACTTGAGTGTCATTCCTCATGCCTTCCAAAATATCTTCATAACATGGGATCTTTGTTGTAGATGATTTCCTTTGGCTTGCGAGATGGTTGTTGCAGATAGGTTCTTTGGCTAGTTGTTGCATACAAGTTGTTGCATATTTCTGCATATGGAAAATTTCTTACAACCAAGAGTGGCATCACACATATCATCATTCAAACAACTTATTGGAATAATAAGAATAAATGCACACAAAATACCACAAAATAAAGATAACTAGATAGAACTATATTAATTAGTAATTATGCCACAAGTTCAAGGTTGTAATGATAATGTTCAACAGTGTACTTGGAAAATACATGGACATAACTACAATGGCTTGATCAAAATACAGAAGATGAGTTATTTATAAAGGTAATTAACACAACTCATCACACCCCCAGGCTTAATCTCTTGAATGTCCTCATTCAAGGGCTTCATATCTCTGCTGTTGAAAATTGCATTCACACCTGAAATCAATTGGGGTATCTGTTCCTTCTTCCTCTGACAAGAAATAGCCACCATTCCTCATGAATCTTCTCCAAACTCTATCTTGTATCCTCTTATTGAGTGGGAAGTCGCCTATTCATGGTGGTATCGAAAAATAAAAAATTAGTGGATGATAGCGTATAGGAAACCAATTGTCTTCACATTCCTTAGCTATCTCAATGTATGTGTTCACTCTTTTCAAATTTGGCATTAAGTTGGGATAAGAGGGCATCTCTTTCCTCTGTAGTTAGGGGATAACTCATTCCATCTCATTCTTCATGCTTGTACAACCTGAATCCCATGTTCCCTGATCATTTCCCTAACTTCTATGTGGGTTGTTGTCCTCATTTGCAATACTCTCTTTTGATCACCTTCTTCTTTATATACTTTTCATATTGTTCTTGAACCTCTTCATTTTGTGGCCTCAGCCCTGACAAACAATGGTTGGACCTTCTCCAAATGTCTATACTCTTCCATCTGCCTGGCTCTATCCAATTCATTTGAAAAATAAGAGCATAGGGCCTTAACTTGAACATCCCCAATGTATAGTATTGGGATCCAATCCTCTGTCATATTGAAGGGCATATTTGTGCAAATAAAGCTCACATAACAAGTTTTGGAGTTCATGTGTATTGTTCTGATATAAAGTAAAGAATCTCCTAGCTGAGCTGATATCATATAGCATGTCAGAATTAATGCAGGTAAGTTTATGTTGCAACATATTTTCTTTCAAGTAGATTGCATAAACACTTGATGGGGGCCTGCATTTAAATATTTCATGTGCTACTTGAACTATTTCTTCCTATTTCTACTTCATCCTCTTAATCTCTCTATCCTTTTCCTCTAGTTCTTCCTTATGCTTAGAGATGAGGGATTCTTTCTCTTTTTCCCATTTTCCTTTGAGCTTGTTAACATAGGTTTCCAATTGCAGCATCAAATAGTCAATATCTGGTCCCATAGTCTATGTTGCCATCTCCTTACAAGATGGTTTGATAGGTTCCTGATAATTTCATGAATAACAATCTAGGGCTGCAATAGTGTTACATTTACATATTGCACACTATAAAGTGGTGCTTGCTTAGCAACTTACTCATTTACCTAGGCAACCACTGCAAGAATTTGTTCTTGTTCAATTTCTTGTTCTTGTTGCTCAATGACTTGCTTAACAACCATAGGAATTTTTTCTTTTTCACTTCCTCTTCCAAATTCCTCTTCTTCTCCCTCTTCATGACCTTCCACTTCATGAACTACCTCCTCATTCTTTGTTGGCTCTTCTTGCTCCTCCATGGGTTGTTCAGGGTATTCTTGCTCATGAACTGTGGCATCAGTATCTCCCTACTCTATCTCCAATTGTTGAGGCTCAAGGCTTCCCTCTGTAGCTTCCAAATCACTATCTAGTGAGATGGGTTGTGACTATATTGGGTTGGAGGTCTTTGGTCTTTTTGTTCTAAACCTATGGGAGTGCCTAGGTTGTGTAGGAGTAGAATGAGAGGATTTAAGTTTAGCCTTTGAAGTGGAGGTTTCATGAGAGGTGAATTTTAAAAGGGTTTCAGATATGAAAATCCTTTCTGGAGAGATAGGTACAGGGTTTCTTCAGTAGGAGGTAGACCTTCAGAAAATTAGGGGTTCTTGAGGTTGGGAGGTGGATGGTGCAGACTCTTTCACATGTGTATAAGAGCTCACAGTGTTGCTCCTTTTGTTTCTCCTATTTCCCATCAATGTCTCAAGACTGTTTACCCTTACAAAGTCTTCCCATAGTATTTGTGGATGATCCCTTTGCAGGGTGTGTTTAACCACTAGGGTTATAAGACAATGATGTGATAATGTTTCCCTACCCCTCTGTACTTCTTGACTCATTTTCTTCAACATTTCATGCAAGAAGTTTGGTACATTCACTTGATGGTTGTTCTTCAGATGATTCAACAACTTAAAATGCATTGTATTCAATCTAGAATACCTCCCTTCACAAGTAAAGTATTGAATAAAAAATGTGGCAGCTTGTGCCCATAAGGGTTTAAGAGAGGTTATAAATGTACTTTTTCTATCTGAAATGAGCTCTTCATCATCATATGTGAACTCTCTCCTTGTTGATTCTAGATTGGCCTTTTTTGGGAACAATTTTTCTTGTGTTGGTAGACCAGTAACTTCAACAATAATTTCATCACTTAACCTGACTGCTAATCCTTTCACCCTTGCCTCTCCATTGTTGAGCATGTTGGAAAACTATGCCACAATTGATTCATCAAAACCTTAAAACTTGTTGATATAATCCATCCAACCATGGTCCTCAAAATACTGCACAATCTGAGGATGCCTCAAAAGTGACAAATGCACAGTGGGCTCTCATTATCAAGTCACCTCCCATGGCAGATACACAACTTCCTCTGGCTTCAATACGCAACAATACAATTCTACCTTGAAGGAACTTTTCACAAATGAGTTGTATTGATGGTTTTTCATCTTTTTGAAACTTTTGTTACCAAGAGGACAAGTGACAGGGTTATGGGTTAATCAATCATTAATAGATGTGACAATATGGAGCACTTGAAGAAAAGTGATGTGACAACATTGGTTTATGTGGAGGGGGTAAAGTAGACACATCATTGCTTGAAAGGTGGGGGTATTTAAATGTTGCACATGCATGATGACTCGACATAACTCCTAATTAAATATAATTAAACCAATTATACTTTATTAAAGTGATAGATGAGTGCACTTATCTCATTGTTTGCATGTAATGATGGTTGTGCATGCTTATTTAAACTTGAGTCTTGGCTGCATGTAAGTTTTTGCGAATGTTGTGGACATGTGTTTATCTAATGTTGGTTGCTCCTTACTGTAAATGGATAATTCTCGAGAGGGAACTCCAATCAGTTGGGGTACCAATCATTTCTTGTCCATCACCCATGTGCATGCATCCATGATCTCTGTTATGCTTCATGAGTTCTACCAAATGAAAAAGACAAAATAGAGGTTTGCTTCAGGTTTCTGCAAGTGGAACTCATAGTCATTGCACTCTCTCCTTGTGATGGAGATCATGCCCTCCTACATCCTCTTGACATCAAACCTTGCAAAAAAAAAATTCATAAAATAAATGTGTTAGCAGAGTGTTGTTGATCACCCAGAAGGTAGATCACAACACTTTTATTTGACCTTGGAATATCCAGCAAGTTGAATGCACCAAGGCCACTGAAATATCTTCAATCCTCTAAAATCTCAGAAGGTGAGCCAACAGGCTCAACCTCTGAGGTTAATTCTGATGTCCTTACTTCCATTCTTCTTTGACCTCCTCTGAATAGTTTCATGAATGAATCTTTGTCAACTGGATTTTTGTACAATCTCATCCTGTGGCCATTCACCAATAGCTTGAACCTCACAGGATCTATGGTAGTGAGCTTTACAGCTCCATTAGGGAATATTTTCTCAATTTCATAGGGGCCTAGCCACCTTGTTTTGAGATTTCCTATATGATCCTTGTATTTTGAATCAAACAAGAGTGCCCAGTCACCTTCCTGGAACTATCTTGTCTTGATGTACTGGTCATGCCATTTGACTCTTTGCTTCTGCACTACCTCTGTGTTATGTACTTCATGTCTTCTCAATTCATCCAACTCATTGAGTTGGAGAATTCTTTATCTTTGAGCTTATGATAAATCTATGCCCAACTCAAGTGCATTCCTCAATGTTTTGTGCTCAAATTCAATTGGAAAAACAATAGTCTTGCCATATAGGAGTTCAAATGGTGTAAAGCTAGTTGTGGTCTTCCATGTTGTGTTGAATTCCCATACTACTTCTGGAAGCCTGCTACCCAGTCTTTCCTGTGGAGTGCAATGGTCTTTGTCAATATGGCCTCTATCTCTTTGTTTGTAACCTCTACTTGGCCATTAGACTAGGGATGATACGGTGTAGACTTCCTATGCCTGATTTCATATTCCTTAACCAGATTAGAAATTACATCAGCAGTAAAATGTGTACCTTGGTCTGTAACAATCTCCCTTGGGACTCCATACCTGGTGAAGATGTGCTCATATAGGAACTTGGCTACTTTCTCACTTTTCTAGTTTAGCAATGCCTTCACCTCTGTCCACTTGGTTAGGTAATTTGTGCATACCAGGATGTATTCTTTCTACTAAGATGGAGGGTCTATTGGACCAATAAAATCTAAGCCCCACTTGTCAAAAGGTTGCAAGACCAATTGAGGCTGCAATGGCATCTCATCAGATCTAGTGGGCTTACCCATTCTTTGACATTTATCACATCTCTTGGTGTATAGTGTTGCATCCTTATGTAATGTTGGCCAATAATAACCAGTAGTTAACACCTTCTGCGATGTTCTTTTTGTAGTAAAATTCCCTCCACAAGGTTCACTATGGTAGGATTTGAGGACATCAAATATCTCCTCATCATCTATACACCTTCTCATTATTTGATCTTGTCCCTTATGAAATAGAAATCCAACTATCCAAGAAAAAGATAAACTCTTTTCAACTATATATTTTTTCTCAGAGTATAAGTAATGTGGAGGTGTTTTACCTGAAACCAAATAGTTGGCTATGTCTACATACCAGGGTGTTTTTGTAGAAATAAAAAATAAGTGCTCATCTAGAAAGGAATCATCAACTACTTAGCTCTTCACGATTGGTCTCCATCCTGAAGAGGAAATATGCTACCACATTATCCTTGTCGGGATTTTCCACTATGGTGACATCAAATTCTTGCAAGAGGAACAACCACCTTATGATCATGTTGCTTAGTATTGCTTTGTTTATCAAGTATTTGATTGAAGCATGATCAGTGTGAATAAACACTAGATATCCTGTGATGTAGTGTCTAAATTTTTTGATAGCATATACAACTGCCAAGAACTCCTTTTCTATTACTGTGTAATTTAATTCTGCATGCTGCAAGTTCTTGCTAACATAATATATTTCATAATTCAGAATTACATCTTTTTATCCTGGGATAACTCCAATAGCATGATCTGATGAATCTGTGTGGATGTGAAAAGGTAGGTTCCATTCAGGTCCTCTCAACATAGGAGCAATAGTTAACATCTGTTTCAAAGTTTGAAAAGCACCTTCACAGAACCAGCTTTTGTCCATACAAAATCAGCATCCTTTCCTAGCAATGCAAAAAGTGGCATTGGCTTCTATTTTGTTGAAGTCTTGTATAAACCTTATGTAATATCCAAGGCATGGCCTAAAAAGCTTCTAACATCCTTTTGTTTCCTTGGTGTTGGCATAGTTGACTATAAAGACAATATTAGGATCAAATTGAAATTCCTTTATCTAGGAAAGGTAGTGCCCTAGAACTATACCTTACAGGTGACATCATCATGTATTAACTTTGGTTACTTTCTCAAGGATCTAATTATGATCCTTGCATCTTTTCAATTTATCCAGATTTTGCATAGCTTCATCAAAAGTGTTTTATGTACCAGTGAAGTCATCCATATAGACTTTTCCATGCATTCATTTGTCAAATCAATAAAGATACTCAAGACTGATGCCTCTGGAATGTAGATTTAGGTGCATTACACAAGCCAAATGGGATTTATTGAATAGGAAAATGTTCCCCATACATGTGAATGTAGTTTTTCTTGGTCCTCTAGGTGCAATCTGGATTTGATTATAGCCACTATATCCATCAAGAAAATGAGGAATATTTCTTACTCAGCCAGATCTAGTATCAAGCACTTCTCAATAAAGGGAAATGGGAAGTCATCTTTCTTGTATCTTGTATTTGCTCATCCTTATGTAATCTACAAATCCTCCATTTACAACCATTGTTTCTTTTTATCAGGCATAATTATAAGAGGTGATACCCACTGACTTGGTCTGACATATGGGGTATATGAATCCAACATCTAAAAATTCTCATAGTTCATTTCACAATCTCTCTTACTAAATGGGTTCATATTGCTATCCAAGGTTGAAAGTCTGATTGGTTTACAATCCTTTCTTTGATTTAAATCTTGTGAGTGCAAAGCCTAGGATTAATCCCATGCATATCACCATAATCCCAAGCAATGTTGTTTTATGTTTTTGAAGAAGATTTGATCAACAAAGTTGCTCATTGTGAATCCAACATCTTGTTTACATTTAGTGGCTTCTTGGTGTTATTTCTATACAACTTCTTGGAGAGGTCCATCATTGAACACATTTGTTACTAAGGAGCATAATTTAGTATGCAAGTCTTGTTAACATAATAATTACATAATTTCAAGAATTTGAATTCTTACAGTAGAATAAAACATGGATGCTTTTGTTGTGGTGTAGAAATTGGTTTGAATAGGGGACAATTAAGAACCTTATTTCAATGTAATCAACTTCTTCATTTCTTCCATAGTTGTTCTACAAGTACATTGGAAAGAAGTTTTGCAATTCTAACATCTTCTTTCTTGTAATCTCCAATTGGCCTACAAGATTCTAATCATTTGTTTTGTTGCAAGGAAATTTACAGTTCAATTCCTTCAACAAAATTTTGTTGGATTTCAACTTGAATTCATTCACAACGGAAAGGTAGTGTCCTAGAATATACCTAAAAGTGGCATTAGTAATATTGCAAGTCATGAATAATAGCATGGCCTAAAAAATTATAACATCATTGTTTCCTCAAGGAAGGTTGAATATAATAAATACCTTTGTTGTATCAACTTTAATTCCTTTTGAGGAAAGGTAGTGCCCCAACACTATACCTTCTAACATCATCAAACATTTTCACTACTCAAGGATAAGTTTTGATCCTAGCATATTTTCATAAACCTTATCAAGATAATTCATAGCTTCTTCAAAGGTACAATTGTACAATAAGGCATCCATATAAACTTCCATGTAGTCATTTGTTAAGGCATCCCTCAAGGCTTCCCTTATGTATTAGGTGCATTACATAAGCCAAATGAAGAATTGAAGAGGAAAATGTTCCCCATGGACATGTAGGTAGTTTTCCAAGCATCTTGATCCTCTGGTAATCAACCTAGATTTGATTATAGCCACTATATCCAATCAAGAAAAGAGAAGTAATTTTTAACTAGCCATAGTATCAATCACTTGATAAATGAAGGGTAATGGGAAGTGCTCTTTTTTTGTTACTAAATTCATATCCCTGTAATATGCACACTTGATCCTCAATTTCCCATTATTCATTACATAGTTATCACAAGAGGAGACACCCATTGACTATCTAATATGGGGTATATAATTTTAGCATCTAACAACTTCTTACAGTTCAACCTTTCACAATCTCTCTTACTATTGGGTTCATTCATCCTCTGAGGTTTTGATTGGTTTATATCTTCTTTGATGTAAATATTTTGAGTGAAAAACATTGGATTAATCCCACACATATCACCATAATCCCAAGAAAATTTTATTTTATGTTTTTGAGGAAGAGATATTTAACAATTTCTCATGTTGTCTATCCAACATTTTTCTTACATTGAGTGGAGTTCCCGGTGTTATTTCCACTTACTTGAAGGTCCATCATTGAACACATGTTGCTAAGTAACAAAATTTAGTATGTAGTCATGGGGAAGAAGTTGGTGAAGAATAAAAATTATTACCTAGAATATCCATGGTGTATTTGTTGCAGTAGAACCTAGTTCAAGGGACAACATTAAGCACCTTAATATGTCATCCACTTCTTCATTTCTTCCATAGTTATTCTATAAGAGACATTGGAAATATTCAATTAAATCTTCCTGGTATTCAATAACATCCTTCTTACTGATATTCAATTATACAAGACATTCTCCAGCATCATGAGATATTGTACATAATTTGATCAAATTTTGGTTCCTTCAACCCAAACTTTTTTATCTTCATCATTCAATGGTTTAGGAAGGAGGATAGAGCATAAGACTTCTTGGTACCATTTCAATTTGAGATAATCATGTTTCCAAACCTGCAACCTATGAATGCATTAGCAATGGCCAACCATGGTCTTCCCAAAATAAAAGGATAACCTCCTAAAATTGCTTTTGGTTGAAGGAAAATGAAATCATTAGGGTATTCCCAAGATTCTACCACCATAACAATTCCTCAAGGACTCCTTCAGGCTTCACTTGTTGATCTATCTTCCAGTTGTAATACTATAGTTATTGGCCTTAGTCTTCCAACTTTAGGTCATCCATAATTTTCTTGGTCATGAAATTAATTTCTTCCCCTAATTCAATTATATTATTATTTATTGTAGTTCCATTAATAGTAATGTTTACTAAAGGAATGTCTAGGATCTATGTACTTGGGTAACACTGAATTTCCAAGCATGATATCAACCAACTATCTAATGACCTACATAGTGGATGGATATTTCCTTTTTCTTCCTGGATTTTTAATAAATAGATCCTTAACCAACTTTTTATAAATGGGAACATCCTTAATATCTTGAATAAGTGGAATCTCCATGCAAATATCCTTCATCTGATTGACAAAATCAGAATTAGAATATGATTTAAGGTCAATCTTTATTTCCTGCAATCTCTCTGGAAATGGGGGTCCATTGAATTTTATTTTACCATTGTTGGAACTATGTTCATGTTGTTGTGGATTAGCATGCTTTTCAATTTTCTTTACGGATCAGTCTACAACAATTGTGGTTCATTTGCAATATTTTTGATGGTGGGTTTACTTGGTGGGAGAAGTGCTCTTCTTAAGTGGAGATGGATATCATTGACATCAACTGAATAAGAAAAATATTGGGTTGATTCAGTGGTGTAGGAATGGATGAGAAATATTTATTTTTGGGGTTAGGTGATGGTTGAGCTGGTAACTTGAGTAGCTTTTGGTTGAGAGCTAGATTAGGGGTTTGGCATCAAAGCTTACTGTTATGGGTAAGGAGGTTGTTGGTAATGTGTTGTTAATAGTTAGGAGGTTGATTTATCCATTACTTCCCTCCTCTCCAAGGTTTCTACCATGAAGAAGGGGTTTCTGCCACTATTGGCCATGTAACTAAGGTTTTCATGGTTGTTTGTATTAAGTAGGGTATGGAGCCCATCCATTATTGAGTATTATCCCAAGGTGGGGGTTACATATATGAATTACTAGCTTAATTTTGAAAATATAACATGGGATATTATGACATACCTCCTTGTCTTAGCAGACATGGATTTCTTTGAGAAACATAAAAAAATTTCCCATCCTCCATTTCTATCATCTTGAATTCTGGTGCATCCTCCTTTCCTTCTGTAATGTTGGCCAATCCCCTGCATCTATAATCAACTTTCTTTCTTATACATACATGGCAAAACTCTATAAGTGTTTCCTCTACATCCTCTCTCTTCTTCTTTCCATGAAGAGAATCAAGCTAGGTGGCCATGTCATTTACTATTTCTTGTTTCATGTTTTTGAACATGTTCACAATCTATGATTTATATATGTCCCTAATTCCTTTGGTAGTCGATCCACCCTTTGATCTAAAACTCCTTATTATTTTCATAGTTTCTCTCGAATAATTCTTGCAAAATTCAAAAATCTCATCAAAAGTATCTTTTGAGATATCTCTAGCTCATATAAGGTCTAAAGCATCCATATCCTCCTCATTGAGTCCTTTTAAGAAAAGTAACTTGAGAGAATCAAGATGTAATCTCTTGTGTGTCTTGACTTCTGAATGAAAAATATTAATATCTCTCCAGGTAATCTTCTAGTTGGCTCATCTTCCTTATTGTGACATCTTAAAGATTTTCATCTCCTCCTCTACTACTTGGCTGTTTAGTAGTATTGGTACTTGTTGACAATTTTTGCACTTGTGCAAAAATGGGCAACTCGAAACTTCATCGTTACGATGAAAGTCATGGGTGAAGTATACCTAAGCTAAGGAAGTTTTGATGTTATTAGTTACTGCTGAATTAATTAATGATTAAGTGAAATCTGCAGCTATGTGTGTTGTTACAAAACATAACAGATCACATAGTCTGCAATTTCATGATACCTTCAGCAAAAGAACACAAGGGCCCAAAGGACAGTTGTGTTGTCTTGATGAAGACACCGAATTATAGAGTAGGTGAAGTGTTGAGTTTTGGGACAACAAACATAAGTGCAGATTACAGAAAATCAGAGTTCATTACTGAATGTTACAGGTTCTCATTGATGTTCTTTCCTTCATGATTAAGACATTCAATTAAATGACTGAGTTGTTTAGTTCATCATACAATCCATACAGAAAGCTGAAATGTATGAAGAAATATACAACTCATTTACAAAATTCAATGTTTTATTCATAAGGAATTTCAAATGTTTCCCACACAAGCCATGGGATGTAACTGGAAAGTAAAGTACATCTACTGAAATAAAAGGTACACATGCATGAAAGAGAAAGTAAAGGAGTATGAGTGAACCCATCATTGCCTTGGGGTTCTTTCTTCGATTGAAGCATCTCCATCTCCATCTTTTGTTCCTTCTTCATCTCCATTGTAGAAGCCATTGTACCTGAAAAGAAGAAAAGAATAACTATTAGCTATGAGCTCAGGGATCAAATCATATTCCTAGACTGTCCTAATTCATGCATATGAATCTCTAATAACAGGAGATGTAATTTACTTGAATATCAAACTACATACATGCTTTATTTACTCAGAAAGAGTGAAGAAAGAGAAAAGAAAAGAAGAAAACATGGACATAAGAGAGGCCAAAAAGCCTAAGTATTTTCTAACTATTTTCCTAAGTGTGCAGGTACAGGTTGCAGCCAATGAAAAAATAGACAAGTCATAAGTGCATGCATAAAAGGGAAGAATGTAACTCAAAGTTTCAGTAAGTTTTCTGAAATGGAAAGGGCTTAAGTACAGAAAAGAGACTAGCAATAGAAGCACATGTTTCAGATTGCAACTGAAGAAGAAGAATCAGATTTCAGGAAGCTGGAGTTAATTAAAAGAAAAGGGGTACAACTGAAACAGAATGAAAAAAGAAGATTCTGGGAAAATTTTGACAGGGCTTCGCCATGTAAAATGGACATTTACAACTTTCCATCATGTTGCTTTTAACTACTACATGCTTAAAGGAATTATTTAAATCAAGTAAGTGATACAGAAAAGTAGTAAAGCATGCCATGATCAAGATAAACAACTATGATGTCTCATTTTTATCTAGCTTCAAACATGAAGTGTTATGTTCTATATTCTGAATCAGAAAATACAACTACTATAGCTGGAAATGGATGGAAGAGAGAATTCTGGAAAAAAAAATGCCAGGGCTTCGCCATGAAAAATCAACATTTCAAATTTTCCAACATGCCAGAAATGTTACTATAAAGGGAATAAAACATCTATGTGAAAGAAACAAAGTAACAAAAATCTTAACAAGCATCTGAATCAAGGCTTATGCCTAAAAAATAGCAGCAAAATAGATGAACTGCTTGTAATTTCTAGAAAGTACATACAAGATTCATGGTTACAGAACCAGAAGCAGATAAAGTGCACAAAATGCTACAGTATAGCTTCATAGCTAAAGATAATGCATGATTCACAGTTTTTACAAGTACAGTAAAATGCATAGTAGAACTTGAGTCACTCGACTAGCAAGGAAAAATAATAGAGCAAAAGAATGGGGTAAAAATGATTTCCAGTACCCTTATTAGAGGAGAAACACCCAAATCTGGGTTGCAATGTTTCAAAGCCACAGATTGAAAAATATGCAGGTACAGATGTGGGAAAATGAGTTTCAGAACTCATAAATATCAATGTACAGGAAATCTAAAAGGGGAAAAAGTATAAACAGTCTAGATCCAAAGGGGATTCCTTATGAAGACAAGTACCAAGTAAACATATCTTGGAATATTACTCGGAACACAAACTCGGTGGGTATTAATGGTCAAATCAAATCAGATAAGTGCGGAACTTAAGATAATGTGAAGTGAATCACAAACTTTTCAGAAAACATTATACCCCTCAAGAACATATAGCAGAATCAAAAGGAATGAAGGATTTCGAGTAATCATATCAATAAACATTCTATCTGGCAAGTTTCGAGCAAATAAGAATACCCATTTAGTAATCAGAATACAAGATCAGACAGAAAACTTTGAGTTAAAATGCATACACATCCGAGTTGAGGAAATATTCAAGTATTTCAGAAGTTAACACTCCCATTTAAACCAATCAGTCTCAAATTGCAGTATAGAGGGAAAAGGTACAGATCCTGGTTCTAATCCAAAAACCCATTAATGGGTACTAAAATCAGAGTGGGAAACAAGTACTTACCGGTTAAATCAAAGTTGAGAAAACCCTCAAATGATCACAGAACAAGTTTCAAAACAAAGAACGGTGTTGCCCCAAAGATCACAAAATATGCAAAGAAGGATAAAAACATCAGTATCTCGAAGGACTAAATGGCAATGACGAAGTGATTACAACACTCAGAGATCGAAAACTTACCGACCTCATCAAACAGTGATGCCAGTTGCACAGCCAGTTCACAAAGAAGAAAAATTTGTGGCCAAGACAACACAGAAGATCTCTTTTAAAGAAAATATTTCAAAGCTCAGGATGAGCAATATACAGTCTAGAAATCACATGAGCTCAAACCCACAACAATGGCAGAAACACCCACAACTACCTTGCTGAGAGAACTCTTACAGAGTAGAAAACAACAAGATACATGCATAGGGCTTTGCAAAGTTGAACCATCAGAGTCTGAAAAACAATAATGGCGGCCGCCTTCACATTCCCACATAGAGAGCTCAAAAATAAGAAGAATGGCTACGAATATACCAGATACAAAGTCACAAAGGCCCCATAGGCTAGGGAAATGCTTAAAGCCAAGATCGAATGCTCAGAATAATGGCGAGGAAAAAAATTTTTTGCAGGGCTTCACTCGCATCACTAAAAACCAAATGAAGTGATCGTTAGGGTCAATTCCCCTTTACCATGCAAACTCAGAGATGAGTTAACAGAACTCAACCATGGTTAGAACATCAATGATCAAAAATCATCAAGGACAAGATCAAAGGTCAAGAATCAATCTCTACAAGTTCAAAGCAAACCATGGTTCAAGCCATTAAACACATTTATCACATGTCAGAAACCCTAAAATCATGCTTTATAGATCAACGATTAAAAATTAACAAGTACAGAGATCAACGCTCACAAATGGTTCATCAAAATCAATGCAAAAGTAGTCCAAGTCAAAATGGCGGTCATTGACCAACTTATACCAAAATTTCAAATTGTCAAAACTTTCCTCCGCAGGCCCGAAAGGACATGAACAGAGGACACATGGCACCATCAAAGAAGTGGAAAAATGGAGGTCAGGAGTCATTTTAATTTGAAACCTTTAAAAACATGTGCAAAAGTTAAAAGTTCCAAAATTTCCCCGCAAGCCCAAGCACATGAAGAAAGTCAAAGCCATCAAATGTCAATTCCACATAGTAATCGAGGCAACAGGGTTAAAAGGTTGAAACTCAAAAAAACGTTAAAAGGGGCCTAAAAACCTCCAGGATGAAATCCATCCATATCAAAATCAAACTTGACCATCATGGACAAAGTTCTAGCCCAATGTCCACCACCAAATTTTGCTATTGAGGGGTGAGTCACTCCAAATAAGGGGCCCAATTATAGTGCAATGATCATCCGAAAAGGTAAAATTTTAAACTAATTCATTCAAATACAAAATTCTAACCATGTATTTATCAAAGTATGCCAGAATAAAGTAAATGGGGCCGACCAAATTATGCCATCAATGATCACCAAAAAGGTGAAATTTCAAACTATACACTCTCAAATGCAAAATTGACAAGTATTACATGGTGTGTTTAATTAAAAGGTGGTCAAGACTATGATATACCATTTGGCTGTAATATTGGAGATCAAAAGTTGTATTATTTTATAGTATTATGCTAAGTCCACAAGAATGGCCAAAACTCAGTTTGACAAGTGATACTAGAAGACAGAACAAGTGGTCAACATCACAAAGGTGGTCCCAATGGATTATATTTGGATGAATTATTTTGCAAGTATTGCAATTAATGTAATTATTTTTTCTCACAACACAGGAGTTGTATTTTTGCATGCCTTCACAACAAGACAAAATAGAGAAGAAGACAAAGTTGCATGTTCATGGAGAGAGACTTGCCTAGCAAGCAATCTTATTTTTAGCAAATTATTCACCCTTCTTTCTTAAAAATAGAACAGTCAACTTCAGTTTGACTATAATTGTAATCAAGGCTATTAATGCCTATTGTTAATTGCATGCACTATTTTTATTCCTTTATCTATTATTAAATAAAGGATAAAAATAGGATGCATGGGCGAGTACAAGCCTTAGGCTATTTTTAGGAAGAAGGTGAACTTTATTTTGCTATATATTGTGTGCCTTTGCAAAGCACAAGGGGAACTTCTGGAGGACTTTTTGGATATAGGAGTACTGAAGCAATTTTTTCCAGTTTTTCCTTCTGAGTGTGAAGTATTTCTGCCTTCCCAATTATTTGCAGTCTTTTGTATGTTTCTATTAGTCTTGTGAATGCAAATTCCCTGATTAATCATCTTACCCTGCTGCAAATTTAGTCATTTCTGCATAATTTTAATGTGCATGTTCAGCTTAGAAGTATTGTTGTGATAATCTCCCTCAATACCTCTAATTGTTTTTCCCTTAATATTCTATAGAAAAACTGTTGGTTTGTGCACCAAAAATCCTTCACATATCAATTGTGCATATACTCAATCAAATCCCTCATACAAATTTGGTGTATCACCTTAGTTTTAATTATTTTACAGTCATCTTTTACCCCTTAAACCCCAAAATCAATTTAGGATACATCAACAAGGAACCGGCCTTGATACCGGAGACTCACCTCAAAATAGGTATACCCACAGACCTGAGGTGTTTCCATTGTATCTACGAAAGAGAGAGATCAAATTTTGCAAGCTTAGAAAACCTGCAACCATCTCTCTACAGGGTGCACTTTCGAGAGATCAGGGCATGTAAACTTGAAACAATGCCAGTGTTTTATACATAATTATAGTAGATCTAGGAGGTTGGAAATAAATAACTGTCACAATAATTCTTGGAAGTAATCAGAACTTATAACTGAAAATGAATGATTCCAAATGCTATCACAAAGATATAGATTTAAAATGAAAATACAAAAAGTAATTTATTCCTAGGTAAACATACATGCAATAAAACAAGACAAAAATTGAGGGGTTTAACAGACCGTAAGCGGGCCCTGACTTGGGTGCTAATCCCTCCTAAATTCTGAAACTAAGGACTAATGAATAGAAATAAGATCTCTATTGAATTTATATGAACATTACATCAAGGAACAAACAATCTCCTATATGAATTTATTTGATCCCCATTGCCAACACTAACCATTTATTTTATACTTCTCATCTTACAACAAGTCGTTCAACATGGAGTTTTAACAAGCTAAGTGAAATATTTCAATAGGATAAGTGAAAGATCTTTAATAGAAAAATGAGAGATTCGACACATGGTATGGAACTTAATAGGTGTTCACATAACAAATGTTCAAGTAATATACCAATTCCTTCAACCACGTGTTAACTCAATCAATCAGTTCTTCAATAGTTTACAATGAATGACCAGATCAAAGGTTGAGTTATTGATAAGTTCTACATGCTCTAGTTCTAACTTCTTCTTTAATAACACACACAAAATTAAGTAATGTTCATCATGACTTTCAAAATATATTCATAATGTGGGCTCTTTATTGTAGATGATTTTATTTGGCTACGGAAGGGTGGTTGCGGACATGGTCTTTGGCTGTAGATGATCCTTCACTGCATACGAGTTGCTACATATGGAAAATTGCTTACAAAAAAGAGTGGCATCACACACATCATCATCATTTAAACAAATTATTGGGATAATAATAATAAATGCACTCAAAATACCATAGAATAAAGATAAATAGATAAAACTATATTAATTAGTAATTATGCCACAAGTTTGAGGTTGTAATCCCACCACATCCACCAAAAGTGGAAACAAAAACACCCATCGATGTGAGGCCTGCCATGCATGGTATGCCTATATACAACCCATAACATCTTCATCTATCAGCTCTATTTACACATCTTCCTCATCTATCCCTGAAGGTACTAGCTGCCCTATTGTGGGCCTTGATCTCTCCCTAACCCTCCTCAGTGCCTTAATAGATTTAACCCATACATATGGATTTGGGGGCACATCCTAGGCCATGCCAAATTATCTTGATATGCACTTAACCTAAAATAACTTGTCCACCCTTAGAAACCAATCCTCTAACCACATAGTATGATGTATACATCGTAGATCTACTACATGCTCTGGCCATTGTCCATAGTCTTGGTATGGCCTCTGGCCCCATATGATTTAGCATAGCTCTATTGGTATATGTGTCTATCTTCCTACCTTGTACACCAACCCACCTATCTGCAAATATATCTAGTCTATCCCACTCTCCATGGCCCACCAACTGGCCTCAATACTGAAATATGCTCGTAGGCCCATATATGTAATAATGTCATAGCTTCAATGCCAACCCCATGCTCCTCCTTTGTAAATCTGTATAGATATCTATACAGGTGAGCAAATACACATTGTTCCTAGGCATACCTAGTGCTGTCCTCCTCCATTCGGGGGTAAATATCATGCATATTATATAAAATGCCTACACCACTACCCTCCATTGCAATCGACGACGTTATCACCACAACAATAAAATTCCGCAATCACGAAACACTTGATCTCATAATAACATCTAGGCTAATATGGGCCTTGGTAGGAACTCGAGTCCCCACAAAATACTGCCTAACAACCCTCATCTATCTCTACATATCATCCACTACCATAACTTGTACCCTCTCACCAACAATAGGTAATTGTAATATGTGATAAACATCCTCTAGTGTGATTATCACCTCCCTCTGTAGGTAACCAAAAAGAACATGCATATCTAAACACAACCTCTCACACAACAGCTGTAAGCATATGCATATTATGGGGCACATCCCCCATCCTCACTATGTGTCGCAGATTAGCATGGTCCAAAACATCACACTCATTGTCTAACAACCCTAATCCAAGTAATGTACTCAAATGACGGACCACCATGAAACTCTCTCGAATGGATATCCCTATACACCACAAAACAACAACAAACACAACATTATAACATCATACATATAAAAACATACTCATCTACAACATCAACACACATCAACTTTCACATTTACATCACTCTAGCCTCAACTCATGCTCTCTAGACATGAGCACCCAAAATTAGGACTGGGGCGCCATGGAGCAGGACATCAGAATCCATGTCTAGGTGCACCTGTCCCGAAGGTCATTAATGCCTTCACCACTCTTTTCTAGGTCCAAAATGTTGAGAAATTCAAAAACAAAAATTTCACAAAAATTCATTCAAAATGACTACCAATATCACCACATTTTTGAAAAAAAATCACACGCTTACCAACTTCGTTCATCGTACGCGATGCCACAACTATTGCAACCGTCGCCACCATCTCAAATTAACTTGGTCATGCAATGCTCTAACTTGTGGCATCCTCACACACCCAAAGCTCACTATCACACTCACACAAAAGACAAATGAGTTACCTAATCACTTTATCACATTACTATTTATAGTAACTTTCCATTATTCACTTTACTATGGTCATTCTTCACACTCATTTTCTCTACTAATACACATCCCACAATTTCACTCATATCTTGAGCATTCGTACTCCAATTTTATCTCCTGTTTGTGGAATTATTTTCAAAACTATGCCTACTATCATTTCATATGTACACATTACACACACAATCCTTCTCCTTGAAGTCACTTTTGTTTACACTCAATATACACAACCTTTTTCTGATATCAATCTCATACATCATCATTACATCATTACACAATTACTTTCAGCTCAGTATTTACTCTCATTATCACTCCCCCTTTCACCAGAAAGGGGGGGCATAAATTGGGGTCATCCTATAATTCCCCTTACAACCATTATACATGATAATCTACATTCTAATCACATCATTATCAAACATTTACTCATACACCGTATGACATGGCACATCACTTTTTAGCAATTCCCCCTAATGACCTAACACGGGGGAAACAAGCATAAAATATCTCCATGAGCTAATCAACCAATCAATCAATCACACACATTCAACTAACAAAATAGCAATTTCACGAACACAATCATCAAATCACATAACATGACGTCATTTGATCCTCCCAGATGACCTAACTTGGGAGTTATATCACCACGTTCCCAAATGACCTAACATGGGAAATATTACATTCTACATTTTCTTGTCACTTAACAAAGAAATACTTCCAGATGACCTAACATGGAAGTTGCATTTACATACACATTTTGGTGAAACCCTTGGAGTGGGGGGAAATGAGACGTCATTGTCTTTCCTATACTAATCCTATATGGATTATCATGTTTGATCAAACATTGGATCCAAAATCAATAAAATTTTATCTGTGTCCCGTCTGCAACGATAGATCTTTTGAGGACGTGGTTAAAGTTGGAGAGACACTAGACTTCTCTCCCTAAACTCTTCCTCTTGTGGTAAGATGCCCAAATCCTCAGTTTTTCACATACACAAGCAACCGGGTTGGGAATTGATCACTCCCTTCCCCAATCACATCTCCATCAATGAAAAAATCATCTAATATATAATCATTCAACTATCGCAATCATTAATTTTGCTTAGAACTCCTCATAATGGTCCCACATCCCTCATTACGCCACATGGATCAACACGTTGATCCATGGTTCATCATGCTATATGTTCTCACTCGGCATGTGCTTCTACTACACTCTTTGCGTACTTCAGTGACATGGGATTCTCTAGACTTTTTAGGTATGCATCTCTATCTACTTTATGTTACCGAGATTTTTCTCACCAACATAAAGTGGGGGAAAATGTAGACACAAAATCATGCACTTAACACTATTATTATACCATTAAGTATGTTGTTTTATATATGGATCTTACATAAGGGAAGTATTCATTGATGACCCATTTCCATAGTCCATCCATTTGTCTTGTTGGTCTTCTATTGTTGTTTGTCTTTGCACACTTGTCACTCATACACATAGTTCTAGTCATGTCTCAGGGATCCATGTCTATCAGTTATCACTCATTTTTCGTCACTTGTCTCTAGACACTAGTGCCCAAGGTTGGACACTAGTGCCAGGCACTCCTGTCCATCCTGGGCACCCTTGTCCTCTTTATGTTTGATCTTATTTTTGACATTTGAGGTCGGTATTTTTGGTTTTCCCTCTCATTTCCTGAGGTACTAGTCAGCATGTCGGGTCATTAATGTTGAAATTCAAACAAGAGATCCCTATATAAACACAACATACATACCATTATATGGGTGGACTATTCTTATCAAGGGATAGCTATCTACATATAGCAAGGGACTACATTTGGGCCATTACTCTACATACACATTGCATAGGAAGGGGAGTTCATTTTATTCCATCCACACATTTGCATTTTTTATCTAGTTATTTCCCATTATCTTGGTGTCATTGGTGCGAGGGTGACCTAGGAGCACTATTGCACACACAAGCACATAGAACTACATTGGGTCTAAGATGTAGTGCAACACTCAGTTGTAAGTCCACCATTGTGGCAGCTGAGGACAATCCAACCCCTCATTTTGCATGTTTCTTTTTTTAGGATTTGATGTCTATTTGAGGGTTTTGTAGGTGCTTTCTTCATTGCAGCTTTACAGGTATCCCAACTATCCAAGTGTGACATACACATGACCAAGGGAGAACAAGTGTGAAGCCCTAGCATCCATATCAGAACCAGGTTCTGACCTTTTCTATAGACCAGGCACCCAGAAGTAAGACCAGGGTACCCACAAGCACCCTCATCCCTCTCCAGGTGCCCCAGTCCAGCTAGTTCCACCTTTGCTACATTTTTCTATGGTTCGTTGCGATGGTCTGTTATTCTGTTTCATCACACTTCAGTCCTAGGTCACTGCGAAGGTAAGACAAGATTAAGGTAAGTGCCTTATCCCTCTTATTTACTTTCATTAATAGATTAAATAAATTATTTAACATTCATATTTTATTGTATATCATTTATATCATAGTTGTGCATTTAGATTCATATAAAATAACAAAAAAATATTGAATTAGAAACATAAAGTTATTGTTATTCGATTTTGCCCCGCAGGTAAAATCGAACAAGCATGACCCCACAGAGAAAAAATGAGGGATCAATTCGGCCATGAAAGCTCACATTTCGGGCTCAACCTAAGCATGTCAATGAAGCAGTTCGAGCACATCACATAGGAGTTCAGGAATTGAAGAAGCCCTGAAGTCTAAAATTTAGACTTCAGAGGTGTGGTCATTTGGTGGTAGGCCAAAATGAAATTCAGGGACTCGACGAAAAGAAGTGCGAAAAAGGAGCAGAAAACTCTAAAACTTGAAGTTTAAAATTAGGACTTTAGGGTTTCAAAGTTTCAGAGGTTTCACAAGCTCGTGGTGAATAGTGCCTCCCAATGAGTAAAAAGGTCTGAAACTCAAAGTCTGCACAAGTTTTATTTTTCTTGGCTAGATATGATGGAATTATATTATTTTTTGGGGAAAACAATATGATATTTATCAATACTATCAGTCTTCTTGTAAATCCTCTTAGTTGAAGCTTTTTTGAAGTCTCCACTTTGTCTTGATCTCTTCTATTTCTAAAATTTTAACTCTTTACTTGATATTTTTTCAGCATTATTCAAGGAAGGATATAGTTATCACATGGTTTCCTACAAATTTATTTCTTAATCATTTTAGCTCACACAAATACTCAAAGTCATGAGTTGGAAAATCATAAATCTGCACTACACTAATTGAATTGAGTTTTCAATGAAATCAAACATGTAAATAGAATCCAAACTTTCTTGATCACTCTCAACCTAGTTATTAACATAATCATAAAATATAACAAAAACATAAATGAGGCATGAAGAACTCATCATATCATTCAAATTGTTCATTATGGTTTATCTCATCAATACTACTAACAAGTAGGTGCAAAATTTCACTTTTATTTATTTTATAACAAGGACTTATTTTTGAAAAATAAGCTTCCCTTTATCATGTGATATTTCATATGCAGACCCCCTATTTTTATTATGCATTATATCATTGATAAACTATTCGGTTTGAATTGATGGGAATCCCTTATAATTACAAGACACTCTATAAGATAATACTTTCATTTATCCCATCACTCTATCCATATTTTTGTCAACACTCAATGAGCTACTTAGTGATTAATTTTCCTTTGATGGTAGAAGATTTACATCTCCTCTTTTAGTAGGCTTCCCAGTGATTATAATATTATTCTAGAAATTGATTTCACTTTTTTTGAATATTTTCATTCCTTTTTGAGTTTTAAGAATGTTTAACTAACATACATAAAAAGGATAAAATAATGTTATAGGTGGATATTAAAATTTAATTTACTTCCAACATTAATTTATAAAATCAGAATAACACTTTTCAAAGTGACTATTAATCTAGAAAATATAAAAAACACAAGGGAGAATCACACTTATCTCTAATTCTATGTGAATATGAAAGAGTCTGGGTAATCTGAATGTAGGAATAGGCTGGTCTAATATTGAAAATGATTCACGACAAAAAATGGCATTGAAACTGAACATGGTCAAAAGTGTACAACTAGTTTGAACTTTTTTATATATTCCCTTCTGTACGGTCTTGCACCTTCTTGATGTAGGATCATCCTTGTAATTAATAAATTTTGGATTTTCTAGGTGTTTAGGGATGTGAAAGGTCCATTTGGGGTGGTCTTGTTAAGTTTCTAGTCCATTTGGACTCCTTTCCATTATAATAAGTGGTTTTCCCTCCAAAACCACATTTGAATATTTAAATTGTCTTTAGTAGTGAGTTAGAAGTATAGTGTTAGTGTATGTGTAATAAATGATGTAAAATGGTCATTAAATTTGAGGTCACCTAATACATAGCCTAACTTGACCCTAAACCCGTCTTAGTTATCCTAATCCTTGTTAGGTTAGGGGAGTTAGAAACCTAACTACCTTTTTCACACCAAAAACGTAATATATTTGAATGAGAAAAGAGGATGTGAGAAGTAGGAGAGGGAGGTGACAGAGAAAAGACTCAAGAAGTACTGTTGTAATTCCATGTTGATATCAATATGAGGCTTCTTTGAGCATAATATGTGTGAAAATATGATGAATGTTTATATGTATGAATGATTGTAATAGTGTTGTGAAGAAATATCACTTGTTTATGTTATGTGTGAATGATTCCACATATGTAGTTGTTTGTGTAGGTTTAGGAAGGGCATGAAAAAGTCTATCAAAATGGTAATGACAAGGAAGATAGCCAATGTAAGAAAGTAAGATTATGTGTACATGAGATAACCCTATGTATTAAGTGATGGAAAGGATTTAGAGAAATTAAATGATACAAATAACATGTGTGAAGGATTTAGGTTGATAAAAAATAATTTTATGGAATGATAAAGGTTGGTCATGTGATGAATGCACTTGTGTGTGGGGTTTGAAAGAAGATAACCTATGAATTTAGTGTGATAGTATCTATCAATATTTTTTTGAATAAGGGTAACCTATGTCATGGAGTTTGAAAGGATGTAGAATGTCAGTAAAATCTATAGAGGCATTGGAATCATCAAGAAATTCCATATAATCCAAATAGTATGAAAAAAATAAGAAACTATATTGGTGGACTATGATACACTGTTGCAGGGGTTTTAGAGATTGTGATCACATTCTATTGATAAGAATAAGTCATAAATCCTATTGAAGTGGATGTCAAGATGTTTTAGGGTGTGATCAAGGTGTTTAAGGCATGCTAAGATAGATGAAGAAGATTTATAGATGAAACATTGTATGCACAAAACTTATTATATTAGTCCATAGTTTTGAAAACTAGTTGAAACATTCTTAGCAAAGAGCTATTTTTCCATGCATGATGTAGGAGAATTACCACAATACAATAACTAAGGCACATTTTTACTCAACCATGATTGAAAAAGCTTGGAAAATTCAAATTCTTGTTTCCCTCCAAAAAATCGTAATTCAAATTCTAAACTATGTAGGAACTTATCAAGGGGGGTTAGTTGACTAGATATGTTTTAGAAAGCAACTAAGGTAAGGTATAATTCACTAAATTCTAGGAAAGATGAAAATATGTCCCCTCATGTTGTATGGACTTAAATGATATGTACAGAGTCAGTAAAAAATAATTTACAACTCAAGAAATAGTGCATATAAAGATGATAATTCAAATGATAAGGGACAATTATGGAGGTTCCTTCGAGGTAGAATGGGGAGAAGGAAGGAAGAAGAATGCTTGAGGAGAGAGGATTTGATCTCAAAGGGAAGAAGACTATATTTATTGTTCATAAATAAAGGAGGTAGAGTTTCTATTGGAATTTATAAATTTCATGCTTGAATAGTTTTAATATTGTAATATTCTAGATTATAAAACTTTTTAGATACCTTTTCATGGATTTGTTTAAATTGATGAAACCCTATTGTGGAAGACTACTAACTTTGTCTTGGATTGTTAAGAAAACATAGGACTGTGCAAGGTTTAAAATATTATGGAAAATATGAACTATGGAGGAGGATATATTAATGATAAACATGTGAAAGTGGGCTTATATGGTTGATAGAGTGTATTCTAAGACAATTTCCATTATAATAATATTATAAGCTACATCAAAATTCACTGTGAAAAGAGTAAGATTGTACTTTACATGTTGTAAGTTGATCATAACATTTTCTTCTAAGATTATATGATTAATACATGAGGTGAATAAGGTTATTAGGTTGAAGAGTGAATGAATCCCTTGAGTTTAGATGAATTTTCCTTGAAAATGTTGATTGAATCCTTGAAATCTAGGCAAGAGGGTTAAAAGACTATGTTTTTGAACTTTTATGCATATAAGAACCCATTGATTCAAGATATTATCTCTCATAGTCAAGCCTTATTGTTAAAAAAAAATACGTTGATTCAAGTGTATTAAAGTCTCTCATAGCAAATTTTGTGTCTTGAGTCAGCCATTTAAGAAAGTTAGAGCTAAAACAAGCCTCTCAGGCTCAATACAGTGATCATTAGGGGTTTTAAAGGAAATATCCCTTATCTTGTGATTCAACTGTGGGAATTGCACAATAATTTGTAGAAATGTCTTCCCAAGGTATATCTAAACTAATAATGAAGTTTTGGGGTTAAAATAAAGCTTTCATCTAGTATATTTTTTTGACAGTTGGCTCAAGGGCAGTGACACATAGTTTGAGGATAGTTTGGAGAGTCAATTTATAAAGGAAGGAGTATTTATACCTTCAAATTTGCCTTAAAATTTATAGACACCTATAAATCATCAATGGGTACTCATAAAACCATCTATTAAACTTTTGAAGACACCCAAAAGCTATAATATGCATGACAATGTAGTTGAAGAAACCTAAGTGAGGGTTTTGTAACAAGAATATGAAAAACGTAGAGTATCAGGAGATGGGTGATGATTCAAGCTTTGAAAATTTAGGAATAATTTTTAATGGAAAATTGAACTAATAGGTCTAGTTAGACCTTATGGGTAATCATAGAACACTAAATAACCTAGGTTGAAGTAAGGCATATTGACTTAAGGGTTTATAACACAAAATTTTCAAAAGAGACCTATAAAAAATTAATCAAAGAATTGAGTCATGATATTTAAAAAGCATGTTAAATGTGTGGAAACATAACTATTGAAGGATTTGGTTCATGTAGGTTATATTTGAGAAGCATAAATTAGTTGAGAGCAAGAATTGTGTTTTTGAGAACAAGAGCTAGTAAAGAGTGATAAGGGCAGTTTTAAGCAAGTTAGGTTTAAAGTAAAGCTATTGATATTTTGACTTGAAATTTAGAGATGGGATGTCAATGTTTATAATTGTTGTAGCATGGTAAGAAGGTTCCAGGTGAGAACATTAGGAATAAAAACCAAAAATTTTCTTGATAGAATAAATAAGCTAGTTAAAACAAGTTGAAGAAGGTAGCTTGACAAGAGAGTTTTAATGAAGGGTGAAATTTTGGTGATTGAATTACTTGTAAAGAAGATTGCATGAGTATGTAAACAAGGGAAGGAAGTTTAGTAGTAAGCCATCCAAGGTCATATTTGATCAGTTTATTTCTTTTAAGCTATTTTTAGGCATTTGAAAAGTTGAAAGAACCTCATATTGCAGAGTTTGTACAAGTTGTTGTTTGATTCTTCTTCATTGGATGAATGTATGATGAAAATTATATAGTTGACTACATCATTTTTGGTATCAGAGAAATGTTCTTGTTCAGGCTGTTTTGATGATTGAAATTTGAAGTATTTTGTGGCTAACCAATGAAATTGTGGAGTGTGTTTGTGAAGAGTGACATGTTAGAAGAAATGGGAGTGTGAAGGAGTGAAGGAAGAGTAAAAAGAGGGTGAGAAGAGTGTGAGAAGACACCAAAATGACTAAGGTACTAATCCTAGGTGAGGTGTAGAGAGAGAAAGTGAGTTAAGAGAAGAAATGGAAAGAAAAGAGTTGATAATAGAGTTGCTAAAGTTGATTAGCCACAGGAAACGTGAACAAGAAGTAAGAGAGAGAAAAAGAAAAGAGGAAAAGAGGACAAAAAGAGAGGTATGGTTTCAACAAGAGATTACAGAGCTTAAGAAATATGTAGAACATCTAGTGGTACTCTTGAAAGAAAGGGAGTAAAGTCAAGGAATAAAATTTGTGATGAGAAAGAAGGAAAAATGGCCAATAAGAGAGCTTGTAAAGAAGAAAAAGAGAATGCAGGTGAAGGTACAATTGAAGAGAAACAAAAAGAAGAATCAAGCAATGGGAAAGAGAAGAAAAGAAGAATATGTTAAGCAAGAAGACAAAAGAGGTAAAAAAGGAAGTCAATCTTGAAGGAAAAAAGCAAATAGAAGATGAAGAAGAGGTAATACAGATATTTTTAGCCTCCATATCAGTAAAAGAACTTGAAAATAAAAAGGGAATAAGTGAATAATTTGAGAATGAAAGGGAAAAATAGAAATAGAAGAGGATAGGAGCAGCTTGTAGGCCATTTTGAAGGCTTGGAAATGGAAGGAGAAGAAGAAAAATCAGAGTAAAAATTTGTTTATGAAGATGAAGAACAATTGGAGAGGGAATAAAAGTTCTTGAGGAAGCCTTGTATGGTGAAAGAGGAATATATGATGGGAAAGAGGTTGAGATAGTGATTGAAGATGCAGAAAATGAAGAAGAAATATAATTGAAGTATGAAGAAGAATAAGACAAGGATGAAGAAAATAAAGAAGTGATGAAGGAAACTATAAATGAGACCAAATGGTCTCCATATTTTTCATCTAATATTGTATTTGACTATGTTTTTACAATGTTTGTTGGATAAAGAAAGGAATAATATTGAAGAGAAGATGAAAATGAGAAGAGGAAAGAAAAGAACAAAGAAAGAAAGGAATCAAGAAGCAAGGAAGAAAGTAAAGGAAAATACAAGGACAAAGATACAAGTGTGGGACCCAGGTGGTGGACATGAAGCAAGAAATCACAATGGAATAAGTTCAAAAACATGCAAAGCAAATGAAGACTAAAGAAAGAATATGAAGAATTCTCTACCCTTGGGAGTATGATGCAGGGGCATCACATGAAGGACATAAAAAATGAGAAATTACATCCTTTTCATCTTAGGAGACCATGAAATAAGGTTTGAGATCATCCTATAGTTTTAGGAAGGGCCAAGACATTTAAAATTTCAAAATATGTGCTTTCCCTCCAAATTATGATTTAAATTCTCAAAGATGTAAAAGTGGATTTATAAGTTTTTTAGGTGTGTCAAAATGGAGTGTAAAGGTGGTGTAGACATGTTTAAAGGATTCATAGGTCATATTTAAGTCCTATATGTTAAAAAAATTGTAAAAATATGCTACTTTATGTATGGCATGTGAAGAATATTGGATGAATCATCAATTCAGTTAAGTTTAAAGAAGTAATATAATAAAAGGAGAATGTATTCAAGAAGGGAGTTAGTTAGAAAACCTCCAAAGGTAGGAGAGATATGAGGTATCTCATGGAGAGAGTGAGAAATGTGTAGAAAGGATGAATAATGTTGGAGAAGAGAGTTTTTGGTCTCAAAGGGAAGAAGATTGTAATTCTTGTTCATAAATAAAGAAGGTGGATTTTGTATTGGAATTTATAAATTGCATGCATGAATACATAGGGCTATGCAAGATTTGAAATATTATCATGAAAATATGAACTGTGGAGGAGGATCTATTAATAAGAAACATGTAAAAGAGGGTTGTATATGGTTGATAGAGTGCATTCTTGACAATTTTCATTGTAATAATATTATAACCTAGATAAAAATTCATTGTGACAAGAGTAAGACTGTACTGTGCATGTTGTAAGTTGATCATACCATGTTATTATAATATTGTATGATTAATACATGAAGATGAATGAGGTTATCAGGTTGAAGAGTGAATGAATCCCTTGAGTTTAGATGAATTTTCCTCAAAAAATGTTGATTGAATCCTTGAAATCTGGGCAAGAGGGTTAGAAGACTTTGTTTTTGAACTTATATGCATTTAAGAACCCATTGATTCAAGATATTATCTCTAATATCAAGCCTTATTGTTAAAACATATGTGGATTCAAGTGTATAAAGTCTCTCATCAAAAATTTGGTGTCTTGAATCGACCATTTAAGAAAGTTAGAGCTAAAACAAGCCTCTCGGGCTCAATATAGTGACAATTAGGGTTTTTAAAGGAAATATCCATTTGGAACAAGCCTTCAAAACCTTGTCTACCAACATAATCAAGAATAATTTTAATATTTTATCAGTGGAATTCTCATAAATTTAAGACATACTCCTACTAATTGCAGAGTGACCAATGAGAAGGCTAATTGAAAGGATCAACTAACAAAGAAAGTTGTGATTCAAGAAGGAATCTAAACTATTCACTTGGTACACTGATAGAACAAGGAAATGGGTCTCAAAAAAAATTTATCATTCTATCTTGAAGCCTCCTAGAAATAATTTTGTGCTTAATAGTCTAGAATAACAAACCTAGTGAGGGTTTGGTGACAAAATTACAAAAGTTCAAATAGTGGGATTTCTCAAAGAGTTGAGTCTTGAAATTTTGGGATCATATTAGACATGGCAAGAGTGAACTTGATGAATCATCTTGGGAATCTATAGAAGTATATAACCTAGGCATGAGCAAGAAATGTACTCTCAAGAGACCTATAAGACATAATTGAAGATGAGTAGGAGTTGTGGGAAGAGTTGTGATTTAAGATTTTAAGGTCACCTTAGAAACACCAAAAGGGAAATAAATAAGATATTAAAATTCTCTGGGTGATTTATATTGTTCTACCCATGATTGAGGAAAAATTACCTATCTTAAGGACTTAAATTACAAGATTAGAGAAATCTTTAAAAGGTGAAGTCTTGAGCTATTTTGAGAAAGATGATGATTATCTAACATAGATATGGAGTGTTTAAACATGGTAGAGGAATATGAGATCACAAAGAACCAGAGAGAAAATTTTCAGTCTTAATCAAAGGGAGTTAATAAGAATAAAGAGTTGGCCTATTTGGAAAGATAAGATAAGAGGATTGTTCTCTCATTTTGAACCACTAAAACAAGTTGTATTGACATTGTGGAAAATAAACAAAGCATGGTAAGATGTCAATTAAACCATTCATGATGATATCTACTTTATTTCAAGTTGTAAGCTATCTAGACTAGTGTGGTTCCTCGTATGCCAAGTAAGGTGAGAGTTTATTATTGTAGACCATTTGATAGTAGAACTTCTTGCATGATAGAGTTGGGACAACATCAATGTCAATGAGGTCTGTGGAGTCTTGATGATGTAGGAAGGTTTGAAAGGTGTGATAATGCTTTCTAAAATATTTTAAAATATAAATAATGTGATAACGTCTAAAATTGCATGTATTGTCCTATATGTGGATCTATGACAGTCCTATTGGTGTCAATTCAAACAAGTATCTTGGATAACAAGTTGGAAAGGAATAAATACAAATACATGTTGTGGGAGTATTTTTAGGGTGTTTAAAGCTTGAAGATAGCATAGATAGTTTGTTAAAATATTTGGTTAAGTAATTTTCTATGATTGTTTTGAAAGGAGAAAACCAATAGTTATTAGAGAATGTCTTTAGCAAAGGTCAGGTAAATGACTTGGAATAGGTTATAAGAGATGTATGAATAGTGATAGGAATATTGAGGAGGTCAGAGGAAAGAAAGGTATCAAACAAAGTCATAAGAATTTTTTTATGAGTAAGAACAAGAAGCCTAGAGTAAGCCAAAACATGGAAAATGACATAAATAGTAGTAAAAGGTTGATGGAGGATTATATTGTACTTGTACAAGTGTGATATAGAAGATTTAAGGTGGTGGTAAGGCTATTTTTTTTCAAAGTTACAAAACCCTAAGAAGGCCATCAAAACCCTAGTAAGACCTAATTACCTAGACAAAAAAGGAGAAGTTTTGAGTTGGAGAAGTTTCAAAAAGAGATGGAAATTGAAATTTTCCCCAAAGCTACAACTAAGTCAAGGGTATCTGAATCTCTAATTAATTTTCCTTGAAAATTTGAAGATTGTCCCAAGCTTCAAGCTTTATATGATTTAAGGGCTAGAAAGAAGACCTAATTTGAAATGCTAAAGAAGTAATAAGATTGGAAGGGCTTAGAAATAGACTCTAAATTTTTTGAATCTATTAAATGATAAAAAGGGTGTTTGAAAATCTTATCACTGAAGGATAATTCTTGGTATTTTATTGTTTTGATCAAAATTTTCCTCTTGACAAGTCTACAAGAAGTTTGAGAGGACTATGAGGTGAATGAGTAAATTTGATGATTTGTAATTTATTGAACCATATAATCCTATTTGTGTGGTGTATTAGAGTAGATACAATGCCTATTTAGTCTTTGGGACAAATTGTTTAAGCATTTTGTGTTGATAAGCAAAATTTGGATTCTTGGTGTTTGTTGAAATTGCATGGGTTGTTGTTCTTGTAGGTAGGGTAATTATCTAACTCTTGTTTGTTATTTGAGTTGGTAATTCATTTACTCTGCATCATTTTGGTATCAAAGAAAGTTTTTCTCTTTGAAGAGAAAATAAGAGAAGAAAAAGTGGCAGTGATCTCTTGAAAAGAAGAAGAACAAGAAAAGAGAATTCAAAATATTAGGTGTGAAAAATAACCTAAATGAGACTTGAAACAAGGTGAAAAATACTTTTTGGGGAGAGAGAATATGGAAGAATAATAAATAAATATGATGAAGCTAATATTCCACAAGAATAAAGAGAAATTGGAAAAAAGGTAGACGAGAAGAAGAGAAAAGAAGAAAAAGATGAAATAGTTAGAAAAAATACAAGAATTATGGGTTGAAAAAGAAGTAAAAGATCTTAGGAAATATATGGAGAAGATAGAGAAATTGATGAAATATATAATCATGGTGAAATAAAACAATGAATTTGGATTTGTGATGAAAATAAAGGTTAAGTGGCCTATAGAGCTACTTATGAAGAGAAAAGAAAGAATGCAACTGAGAGAGGTGATAAGAAAGGAAGAGAGGAAGCTGAGGAAAATGGTGTGAAGAAGATAAGAAAATAAGAGGAAGAAGTGATCAAAGAGGTGGTGTATGAGGAAACTTAGAAATTAGACAAAGAAGACATGATAACATGCTTCTTAGCTTGTCTTAAGGAGGAAAAAAGTGAAGATTTTTTCAGAGATGAAGAAGAGATCATCAAAGGAACTTGTCACTTACCCAAAAAATGTGTAATTTTTGAATTTTTTTGAACTTTTTGGTTAAGGGACCCCCTTGCTCAATTTTGTTTGTCTTTGTAAAATCTTAGGGAATGGAAAAATAAAAACAGTTAGTCATTTTTGAGTAATTTGGGTCAATTGAGTGTATTGCAATGATTTCAGGTTCTGGAGGAACATGAGGAACAAGTTCCTCTGGGCCTCCCATTCCCCGCATCTGTACCTTCTCCGCATTGTTCATCAGTTCTTTGTTTTGTGGAGTATTTTAACCTCGATAGAACTCGTTCTTATTTGGTCCCTATTCCCTGCACTCCTTTGTCTTCCACATTTTTTTCCTTCAATGTGTGGATAGTTAAGATATTTTAAGAACTCGTGACCCTTGTTCCATTGGACCATGTGTTCCCCCAAAACCCAATTTTTCCGCATTAACCATGTTTTCTTGTGTTGTAGGTATTTCTGGATATGTTTGGTACTCATGTCCCTTGTTCCTCCCAATACCTTGTTCCTCGAAAGCCCCCATTTTCCGAACTTAAAATAATTTTTTAGTATTGCGGGTACTTCATAAATTTGTGGAACTCAGGGCACTTGTTCCCTCAGGCCTCCATTTCCCTGAAATCCCGTCATGTCACAGTAAATGGGAAAAATGAGTTTAAAATGTTCTTTTGACATCTATGTTCCCCGTACATTCCACTGTATACACTCACTTTGACCATTTTATCAAGTTGTTATGTTATATAAAGGGGTAAAAGCAATTCATTTTCACCATTCCAATTATGAATTTCACTATGCACTGTCTTTCTTGCATCTCATGCCCTAAAATACATTTTTAGCCATAACTTGCTGGTTTTTGGGCCATTTTCAAAAATTCAAATTACACCATGACCATTTTCTGAAGTTCGTTCTTCCTATAACAAAGGTGAGTCATTTATGCCAATTTAATTCAATTTCATGGTGTTTTGAGTTTTGTATTCCTCTCTTCCAATTTCTCCTAAAAAACCATTGTTGAGCCCCATTTCTCTGAGTTTTTCCCCTCACCTTTTCACCATGAAGTTCCAATATGGAGGATATGAACACATTTCTTCCCTAGAAACCTCTGTACCAAACATAGGGGATATTGATGTTAGGCATCTGAACTTAGATGATTTCTAGGCCCAGATAACTAATGATGCTCCCACTATTATGGCCCAATGTATTAAAAATAGTGGAATTGCCTATGTTGATGGTTTTCCCCTTTTTATGCAATGCACTGACACTGCTTTGGCTTGTGATTATTGTTTTGACCTTGAAACCAAACAAGTTAGAGATCCTCAATGTCAGGTCATTGTTAAACTTGATGCTAGTTATATAATGTGCAGCCCTAGGGATCCATGTATTTGAAGATTCTAACACCCTAACCAAATCCAAGGCTCAAAATATGTTTGAACAAGATAAGGATAGATATAAGGCAATGATAGCCAAATCATGGCTCAAGGCCCAAAAGAGAGGATCTTCAAAATTTCCTAAGGTCCTATATAGATCAGATTTCAAGGAAGAATTGTCTGATATGGTAACTTTGTTGGCAATATTGATGGGCCTACCTTCCAAAAATGAATTCTAGTTTTGGATGTGTGTGTACATCAACATCATTTGTGAAGGCAAGAAAAATTTGAACCGGGGAGATATTATCTGTGAAAATCCCAAGTGAGCAACTGGTTAATGTGCAGTCAAAGTAAAACTTTTCATATGACTTCCCTACCTCATGTACATACAATTGCAGCCTATAGAGTGTGGGTAGGGTTGTCTCCTCAAGATGATAAGAAGAATGACCAGTTTATGAGTTTTACCCACAACTTACCTTTGAGAACAACAAGTTTCATCACAGAAGGGTGAATGATGTTTTTGCACAATGTTCATAGTAAGAATCCTTAAAGGGAACACAACTGAAAGAGTGTTTACAGAAGCTAAGAAATTGATTGCAACTTATGACAGCCTCTTCATTCAATTCAGAAATTTTAAAACATTAGATTGGATGGTTTTGAAGGTGCACCCAACAAGTTACCCATGTATTGCAATGATAAATTGGTCCTTGTGGAAGTTTGTATACAACTTGATATGCTACATAGGACATGTAGGGACAAGAAGATCACTGGCATCCAATTTCCTATTTCCTTGGGTAACTATACATGCAGATATTCCCTGGATGCTCAAAATGTTGAAAGAACAATTGTTGATTTCAAGTTTCATTTGTACCATAGAAGATCTTCCTTTGATATCAGGGGTTTCATTTCAAAGCATTTGAGGATGTCATATTATTATATTCCCACAATTGAATATTATTGGGCAGATTACACTGATGAATATGAAGTGAGGAAGAGGTATTTTGGAAGGATTTCTCTGCAAAAAAATAGGGATTTCAATGTGTATTAGGTTCAGATTCCTGAGGACCTTACGGATGATAATGATTTGTATTCTACAGAGTATATCAAAACTATTCAGCATATGCCTCTCCCAACTGTTGACTAGTCCCAAAAGGAAAGTGATGATCCTTTAGACATGAACAATCCAGTGATTGTAAGAACAAGACAATGGTTTAACAAAAGGATGAAGGAGTATAATCAAGCAATGAAACAATCTCTTCTCAAGAATCTTCACTTCACATAAATAAGTATCTACTCCTCAAGAGGTTCCAGCTCAACTAACTCCTTCTTCTTCACCTTTGGATTAAAAAACCAAGGTGTATACAAAGAAATAAAAGTCAAAGAGAATAGAGAAAATTGAGAAAACACCTGAAAAAGAAGTTGAGAAGGAGAAGGCTCATGAATCAGCTGAAGAAGAAGTTGTCTGTGTGCTTGAACAAATATCTCAGCCTTCAAAAGAAGAAGAAAAATCCACTGAGGAACATAAATATGAATTTGAGAAAGAGGTTGAAGAATATGAAATAAATGACAAAGAGGAAGAAAGTGTTGAAGAAGAAGAAGATGATGTGAAAATCATAGATCCAGAAAATGGAAAATAGGTGCATCAAGAGCTAAGCTTCCAGTCAAAAGACCATCTTCCTCTGCCATTGAAGTACCTACTCTTGATGTTCCTTCTACTCAGTCTCTTGGTCCTCCTCATGCTCTTACATTGGCTCCTCCTCTAGCTCCACCTTACAGTGATTCCTTCACATGGGTTCAACCTATGACTGATAGCAGGAAGAGGAAGGCATCTTCTCATATTGTTTCTCTTGGTTTTGATGTTGTGGCTGCTCTACTTGGCACAACCCCTACTCCTCCTCTAAAGAAGGCCAAGACAACCTCCCTTTTGGTATCTGATGCAAAAGGACATCAATTCCTAGAAATTTCCAAACCAAAGGGAGACAAAAATGAAAAGGATATCATTGTGGTAGATCTGGAATTGACAAGGATTTCACTTGGAGAATCCACACCTGAGGGAGAGGTGCAAAATCTCAGGGAAATTGTGTCTGAAGTGATTGAAAGAGTGGAGAAGGGAAAACCGACTCAAGAACAATTAGAAGAACATGTTCAGGTTCTTTCTAATTTCATTAAGTCCTTTCTCTCTAATGATAAAACTCCTTTAGACCCCACTCCACTCTCCTCTATGCATCCCGCAACTGTTCTCTCTTAGGAGAATATTAAAGCTATCAAAGAAATCCATAAACATACCTCATATGGTAGAGTTGTTGAGGCATTGGTGGAAGGGTTGTTAATCTCTTGGTTTAAATTTCATTGATGAGGCATACAAGGTATATGAATTTTGAGCCAAAGATCAATTCAATTTAGCAATCAAGAATCTTGAGAAAGAAATAAGGAAATGGTTGAAGATTATTCAATATTTGAGAATCATGAGCACCATTGATTAGAAGGTTATTATTTCTCATAAATTCTTCGATTATTCCAAAAATAACCTATCCAAGAAGTGGGTCTACAACATTTGAGTGGAAAATTTGAGTTCTTGAAGAAGTCTAGCCACTGAGTTAAAGAACATGATGCAAAAGGGAGAATCATTTAAATCATTGAAATATTTTTTGACTTGCAGGCCTTTCAATGAAAATTCTATAAGGACAATTCTATAGAGAGGCATTCAGTAGATGAAGTCAAGGAAAAATTCAGTGCACTAATCAAAGAAGATATCTTCAAAGCTGAAGTAGTCAACAAAAAGAAAATGGAGGAACTCACTGAGCTTGCATAACATTGTTATAGAAGCCACCAAGGCCCTGTTGAAAAATGGAGGAATTGCGAGATAAATGGAGTATTCTATGGGTAGCTGGTTAGCTGCCATGGGAAATATAACCATTCCAAAGGAGATGGATATTTCATATGTTGTTTCTAAGTTTAGAATTCATGTGCTCAAAGTGAAGATCCCAATTGTACCACTCTCGCATGTTCCTTCCTCTAGCACTGCGTCATTTTCTAGATAGTTATATTTTGGAGTTATCTTTATTATGTTGACATTTAAATTGTTAATAAAGCTAGCTCATGTAATTCAATAATTAAGTCTTTAGCACTTAATTAAAAGGAAATTAGTTAGAAAAGTTGGTTACAACCACCCCTCAACATATATAAGGATTATTTTCCATTTTAAAGGGGTTGGATTTTGATGTTTTGGAATGTAAAGATACAAAAAATTTAAGATCAATACAAAAGAAGATTTCTCTCCCTCTTATCTATGTTCTTTCTATTTCTCTTCCAGAAATTATGAATGTGAATTCTAGTATATTTGAATCTTGAAACTGTGTGTTCAATCCATTGATTATAGTGTGAGGAAATTTGTGTCTGTTGCATTTATATTTCATGGATTTTCAGATATATTAATTCATATGTTCTTGAAGTCTCATGCATGCATTAGTAGGATATAACTCTGCAGTCTCTATATCTGAATGTGTTGCCTTCTTCACTTCTTTTCATTACAATAGTGAGTAATCTTGCATAACCAAGGAGAATACTTGTGTTCTTGACCAATGGATTAGATTGAACTTTGTGTCCTTGTTTCATCTGTCTTACTCATATAAGCTATTGTTTCCTCCTTTGAAAACCTTTTCCCTATTCATCTTCTGTATTGAGAATATCAGAAATATGGAATCATTCTTTACACCAAAATCCTCATTCAGAAAGTTAGTTTGTATATTTGTAAATAATTAGAGTTTCAAGTTTTTTGTGAATAAGGGAACCTCCCCAAAAAGATGAGGGATTGTTTTTCCCTAAAATATTGCTTGTGTCTAAAGAAAAAATTTCCAATCAACATTTTTTTGGTGTCGATAGTGGGGCATGTATGGTATTGCCCACCGAATAATCTTCAGATCAAACCAACAGTTTTAACACACTAATGGTAAAAAGATACACATGAGGAAAGAGATCCTAAGGTTTAAAAGACCCTAGCTTCCAGTTGTAACAAGAACAAGGTTTTCAGTTATCTCTAGAGAGAAGAGGTAGAAAAACAATGTCTTCAAGCACTTTGTATTAGTGAATAACTTGGGAAACTAATTAACCTAGACAAACACCTAGTAGTCTAAATCTTGAGCCAAATCAATCAATAATCATCAAGATAAGAGCTTAACAATTAACTTCAATGCATGCAATATGAATGAAACAAGGAACATGCTAATATCATTTTACTCTTTAGATTGCTAATCTATGTGTGAACCTATTTAGATTCTAAAGAAATCAAAGTGGTTTGTTGTTTGTCTCCAAATGGATGAAGAGATATTTCTAACATGGCTACGAGACCATGCTTAAATAATCCCTTACTAATCCAAATTTGGAGGAAAGATGCAAGATGAAGGAGCTTCAACAATGGAGGATGGCCAAGATCAAATGTCTTATATCTTAAAGTTAATACAAATGAGGTCTAATGCCCTTCCAAAGTGTTATGATATCAAGATCAAGGTGTACAGGTGTAAAATTGAAAGGGAGGCCTTAGCCTTCTATTTATAGATTTTCACTTTGAAGAGATTGGAATCCTAGTGCATGTGGGACAAATGGAAAAGCCAAAAATAGACTTTTTAGAATTCAAAGCACCTTTTTAACTAGATTAGGAGCTAATTAATCTTGTAGGATTAAATAAGGACCCTAAACATGATTAGAAAACTTTCTGAGAGTTTCTAAAGGAGGTTTTGATAGATTTTAGAAGTTTTAGAAGCGGGACTTATCCAATAAGAAGGTTTATTGGTTAAATGTAAGATATGAGGCGTAATCAACATGTAATTAGCTAATTAAGAGGATTATCACTAATCAAAATGTCATAACTTGACATCTTGAGTGAATTAAAAGCACGGTTAGATAACAAAGTGTCATTATTGAAACATAGTGAGAGGAGGTGAAGATAGTTAGTGCAATTTAGGTATTTAAATTGCTTTGATCGAAATCTAGGTGTCTACATTTTCCCCTCTTTGGGGTGGCGTAAGTTGCATCACTTCAAAGAAAGTAGACAAGCATAAACAAGTAAAATTTTTGAAGGGGTAGAAGAAAAATTAGTAGGATGAAGGATGCCCCCTCGAATGTTGATGGGGTGATGAAAGAAGTCGATCGACGATCAAAAAGATGAGGAAGAAAATGGATAGAAGAAGTGAAGGGGAGAGGGGGGATAGAAGGTGATCCCTATTGCCCCAAGTGATTTGGAAGAATAGTGTTAGATATAAGAAAATGATAGGGAAGGAAGATGAAGATGAAGAAAATGGAAAATATCTTGGATCTAGCTAAATGTAAACAACTTTATTTTCATCATATTGCTTAGAATCTACGTCATCGGCCCTTATTAAAAAAATTAAGCATACGACAAAAGTATAGAATGACATTAAAATCCATAGTATGAACAAATGTCTGTGCTAAAACACCAACTCCATGAAACATACAGAAATGCAATGTAATACAAGAAAGTAAAATGATGCCTAACTCCATGTAACATACAAAATGCAATGCAATACGAGAAAGTAAAAGATGCTTAACCTAACAGAGAAACAAGTACAAACACACATACTTAAACCAACAATGTCTAAGATAGTTGTACAAATGTTTTGTTATCGAGCTTCAATTCTAACCTGTTCATAAATGACAAGGGTTAAAAATTTGCCCCAAGAAAGGATACATGCAAGGGGAATAATGGAGGAATGAAAAGAAATCATGCACTATGAAATAGTACCAAGAAACTCATTGTGCCCCAGAGTACAGACATAGTAAGAAAACCAAGTTTTTAATACAGGTAGATCTAGATAATCCTAAGTCACGCACATGAGTAGGTGAGAACTTTAGATTTTTCTAACGTAGATGATTTTCAAATGTTTTATTTTTCTAACATATTTGAATTTTTGATATTTGAATGTTTTTATTTTTCTAACATATTTGAATGTTTTTGATTTTATTTTGAAAGTTTTCTGAAACTATGTACAGGAAGACAAAGAAGCGTGGATTCCCCCAGTGATATATGGGATGTATAAGGGTAGAATGTCATGCGTATGCACAAGAAAGTGAAGATGTGAAAATGCCCCAGCGTTAGGTGGGAGTATTCAAAGGAAAAATCTTCACACGTAGAGGCTAGATCAAGGCCAATATGGATAGGTTCAATCATGATGATGAACTTAAACCAATGACATGCTAGGAAGGAGCAAGGATGCCCCCAACATAAGTTGGCCAAGAAACACATGATAGAAAGGAAGTAGAAGATTTTTTTGTGAAAGGGGAAAAAGGTGTCCACAAACATGGAAAAAAGGAAATCTTATACACATGGATGTTCTGAACAAAGTAGAAGAATGATGTGAATGTTATGAACACAACTTAGAATCCTTGCGATGAAGAAGTGATTAGCCAAAGGCACGAATCATGAGACAAGATAAGGACTAGAGTAAGAGTTTGAACAAGGTCAAAAAAAAGACACTTGGTAACATACTAATCCTGTTTTCTCATAGAGATCCAGTGTGTGCACATGGAAATTAATTACCTCTCGAAGTGAAGATTTGATACACAACAAGTGAAGACACACTAGCCAATGTGTAGGAATGATTGATTTTCAAAGTTGATTTATGAATGGATTGTGGAAGGAGATTTGTACATTGTTCACTTCCAGCCAGGTGTCCATAGCCCCAATGGAGATGTATTTGATTCTAATCACAACATTTAATCTACTTCCAGTCAAGTGGGATAGCCCCGGTAGAGATTATTGGAAATACCCCAAGAGAGAGTTTATATATCAATTTGATTTTTGCTTTTAAATTTTTCTGTTTGATTTGATTTTCTTTTACTTTCTGAAAATGTATTTCAGCTCACTTGATTGATAAGGGGTTAAGAACCACAAATGGATTAATGGAAGGATGGAAGTGATTATGATGACGACATTGGCTAGTGTCAACAAATATGTCCAAAATTTCTTCACAACAAGTTTATTAGATGTTGATTGTGATAGGATCTCTAAGAGATCAGTCATTCTTTAATTTACCAAGGTGATAAAAGACCAAGGTCAAATAATACCATAGAGATAAATGTCACAAAATGTGTGCGAATAGGCTAACCAAAATATCACCGAAGGGATGAAAATGGTAGGAAGACTTGTAGAAGAAGAACAAGAAAGGGAAGAAAGAACATCCATGTGTATATAATACCTGATTGCAATGTGTGTTTGTTTACCTTTGATTTTTTTTTTTGAAATTTTTCTCATTTTTGTCATTTTATGTTTTCTGAAAGGTGGGATCAACAAGGTCACTCAATGTGATAAGATCCAACAACAATGTTCATGATTTCCTTGATAAAGGAGATTAAGTGTGTTTGTTATCAAGCGTAATATTATCTCTGATATCGATGATCATGGTGAGCTTGTACTCAACAAATGATTGAGATTTATCTTGAAATGTGGATTTCGTATGTGGGAGCTTGAGTTCCCTATCCATAGGTTTATGTACTTTGCACCATACTTGATGGTTGTGTTGATGTGCATTCTTGAATTTTTGATTCTGAACCTTATGGTTGTTTGACTTGTTGGGAGCTTTAGAGCTCTTAGAATTTTTGATCTGAGCTTGATGAAGAAACTGTTTGGGCTTCTTATAAGCTAATGTGTGACTTGTTTGATCCTGAGAAGTGGGAGAAGAAAGTGGACATTTATGATCGATGTGAGGAAAAGTATATGGTCCAAGAATTGAAGAGGATGGGATATCAGGAGGTGAGCCATGGATAGAAGATGGAAGGCTACTAGGATGTGGCTGAAGAATAGAAGATGATAAGTTACATAGCAACAACCCATAGAGGGAACATGAAGGGCTACTTGGATATGGCTCAAGTATAGATGAAAATGAGCTTCTAGGATGTGGTCCTGAGAATAGAAGATGATGGGCTACTCAGTGGTGACCCACATATAGAAAAGATGAAGGGATACCCGGAGGTGACCCAATGAGAGGTTGTGATTGAGGAATTGTGATGTGTAAAAAATTATTGAGTGATGAAAAGATAGGCCATTGATCGACGCCTGAACCAGGTGTGTCGTCATGCGATGAGGGAAGTGAAGATAAAAAAATAAGAGGAGGATCAAGTTCAATGGTCTTAGGATATTCCTCTATTTTCTGACAAAAAGAATCAATTTCTTCCTCCCAATATTAGACATCGAAGTCAAAATTGAATCCTTGCTCATGATCCTCTAGGGGAATGTCATCGTGTGACCCCAATTTTTATGTGATCACTTCTTCATTCTGAAATGAATCAATCGATATGGGTTGTTTTTCTTTGTAGTGAGGTTGATTAGAAGAAAGGTCCAACTGGTGTGGAAGATTGAGAAGATGATGACTCAAGAGACTGAAGTAGATTTGTCTAGAATGTCTACGTGGACGTAGTAGGAAGATGGGGATTACCTATAAGATGATATAGTTCATGGTAGCCAAAGAGGATCCTAGATTAAGAAGATTACTGAAGATCGTTTCAACTTAGATGATTGACTAAAGGAAAAATTTGGAGTCCAAATGTTTAAGAATTGAGGAAGAGGTTTATTAGAGGTGACATTAAAGGGGGTCCTTGTAAAAAGGGAGATACTGACATAGGATTCAACTTTAATGTTGATTAGAAGTATAAGAAAGGGAGGAGATGTGACTTCCATATGAATAATAGTTCAGGACCATAACTTAGGAGAAGAATCAGAATAATAGTTTGGATTGGAATCAGAAGAAGAGTGGGGGAACCCGAATAATAATTTGGATCAGAATCATCAAACCATACCACCGAATATGAGATGAAGGTGGGGAACAGGGGTACCCAAACAAGTTTTCTAGCATGAAGAATCAAATGAGGTTTAGTCTAATGAGCATATTTTGATATGAATTCCTAAACCTAGGTTCCCTATTGTTGTAAGTGTCAGGAACCATGTGATCATTAGTCATTGTAGGCATTTGGTCTGAATGCTAAGACCTAGATAGTGTGATTGAACTCGTTTAAATAGAAGGAAGTTCTATGTCAATTTGAACAGCATAGCGGAAACCAACTAGACATTTTGCAAATATGGGGATGTGTCCACAAAGGTTTTGTCAAATGTGATCAAGGATACCACAAACCTAAGTAACAACCTAAAACGTGACGAGCATAAAAGTCACAAATGAATGTCCAACAATGGTCAAAAATAATACCGAATGTCTAAAGAGTAAAGAATCCAAGCATCTAACAGGGATTTCCCTAGAAATATAGATCAATACGATGAACAAACATAAGGCACAATCATGCAAGTTTTGGTAAAACCAATCAATCAACAAGGAACTACTCCCTATGCAAATGCTTTCAAAGGTAGTTTTTACATTTAATGATTAACACAATGTTAATGCTTAAGTCAAGTTCGAAATGAACAAGGCGTAAGTATTAACAAAAGGGTTAACGTGATCTCCAAGATCAAAGGATACTAAAGGAGTTTAGAAACAAACAAGACCCAAAACCCTAAAGAGAAGTGGAGATTACCCTATGCGAGCCACGTAACAACACTACTAGGGTATGTTACCCAATATTTACGAGAAAAAAAGGTATTAGTACCAAAGTAATATACCGATACAATTCCTAACAAATTAACCAACACCCTTTTCAAGATATAGGTAATGTTTGAAAGGAAACCAAGTCAAAGTATACTAAGGATTTGCTAATTTTATGGACAGCGTAACATTATAATATGGACACTTAGATCACATTTTCAAGAAATGATGACATAAGTATTAAAATTATGTCATGTCGATGCAAACAACATAACAATTCTAAGGAGGATCTATGATTATTCAAGCCTAACTACAATGATAATGTGTCTCAATATGGGTTTGAGACAAAGGGCCTACTAGAACGTGAGAATTACCATTCACACTTTCAACACAATCATTATGGCATTGCAACCTAGCCATGTAAGTAGACTACGAAAGTAGTGGACACATTTATTTCTAGTGATACCCACGTTTGTTGTTCTCTTTTGCCCCAATAATGGACAACAAGATAGCAAATGTGTAGATCAAATGGGGTTGAAATAAACTTGGCGTCACTTTGGCGAAGTTTCATCTCACCTTAGGGTAAGAGATAAACTAATAAAAGTAAGGGTTCATAAATCTCGTGATGAATGTCACTTAGTGCAAACTTGAATGGACTCTCCCCTTGTTTGAACAACAAGGTTTTGACTCTGAGCAAGTTCTTACCTCGTGAAATCTCTATGAAACTCATTGGCTTGATACGGAAAAGTGGGCTCCAAGATGATATAGATTCCTATTGGTTCTCTCAACCTAGTTGTCATAATTTATCTTTGCGAGCTCAATTTTCCAAGAAAATCACACTGATTAGTCTTGGAGTATCTCGGCTTTACTTTACCCCCTTCGACACAATGAGCATAATAATTAATTTAGTTTTGTTTTTACTAGGATCATAATGGAGATAACTTTGACTTTAAACTCACAATGGAAAACTATTCAAGTGGGTAAGTGGAGCACTTCCCATTTCATCCACAAGGTTCCCTCTTGCGTGGACTACTTTGGGGTTCCTAGGAACATCTCTTTTGTTGTAGCTTAAGGCTTATGCCAAAGAGAATTTTCCTAGTTTAAAGTGGACGGGGCATACCCTTATCTGAACCTATAAATCAAGTGTTTGAATATGGTGTTTTTTAATCTTTTGAGCTTAATGTGGTTTTTGTCACACACCATTTGGCAACCTACAAGAAATGAGTTAGCTTTCGTTTAGACTCCAATTCTTTTGCAAGTGATATGTGTCCTTCACACAAGGGTTAATAGTTCTCCAAGGAATTTATAGAAAAATGATTAGATTTTTCTTTTGATTCCTAAGATCTTCCTAAGACACGAAGGAAGAGCATACACAACGTAGAACCCAACTAGTTAGTGGCAATGAAGGAAAAACCTACAAATAACAATTTAACAAACAATTTGTTCCATTAGAAAAACCTTTTAAGAAGTGTTTTTGAAAGCATGAAAGAGGTATTAAATCATTTCTGATTCCCAAGATCACCTAAAAAGGTGTGAGGGAAGAGCATACATGATTTTAACCTTTTAAATGAGAACGCGACTATGAAAACACTTAAAATAACATGTTAGAAAATAACTAGTTTTCTAATAAAGGAAACAATATAATTTTTATGTAAATAAAAATCCTAATTTTATGTTTCCATTGTGTAGTTTTCTTCAATACCTTTCCAACGTAAAAAAATGGAGTCGTTTCAATTTTGGGAGCAAAATTTATGGCCTCTTGAAGATAGGTTATGAACATAGTTCAATGTATGCGCCCCCCTGATGACATATGTGCACCCCTTTGTAACATATGCATGCCCTTTCAAGCATATGCAACACACAGGTGTTTTTGCACACAGAGAGGTGTATGTGTATGTATGGAAAAAAATTTGACAAAGGGTAACATGTGTGCACCAAGACAAGTGTATGCGTACATTTTCAAGAGTATATGTGTGTTTTCAAGTGTATGCGTGCATCTGGAAATTGTTTTTAATGAGGGTAACATGTCGCCCAAAGCGTATGCATGCCCTTTCAAGCATATACATTTTCAAGCATATAAGCATGTTTTCAAGTGTATGTGTGTCCTTTTCTAATGCATGCACGTGCACCTAGAACTGCACAAAAATGGATGGAAAACCAATTTCTAAAAATGCTAACATGTCAAAACCCTGCCATTTAAATCATTTTCTAACATAAACCCATAATATTAGCATGCAAAAAAAAATATTTTAAGACATACAAGGTTAGCAAACTCTATTCAATCTTCAAAAATGCATGGAATGGTTAGAAAAAATGATCAAAATTACAAAGCTTCAAAAACAACTTCTATGGACTATAGAGTAAGTCCCACCAGGCGTGCCAAATGTATTAGTGAATAAGTTGGAAAACTAATTAACCTAGACTAACACCTAGTAGTCTAAAGCTTGAGCCAAATAAATCAATAATCATCAAGATAAGAGCTTATCAAATGAACTTCTAAATACATGCAATATGAATGAAACAAACAACATGCTAAGTTTATTTTACTCTTTAGATTGCCTAATCTATGTGTGAACCTATTTAGATTCTAGAGAAATCAAAGTGGTTTGTTGTTTGATCCCTAAATGGATGAAGAGATCTCTCTATGATGGCTACAAAACCATGCTTAAATAATCCCTTACTAACCCAATTTGGAGGAAAGATGCAAGATGGAGGAGCTTCAACAATGGAGGATGGCCAAGATCAAATGTCTTATAGCTTAAAGCTAATACAAATGAAGTCTAATGCCTTTTCCAAGTGTAATGATTTCAAGATCGAGGTGTAAAATTTAAAGGGAGGCCTTAGCCTTCTATTTATAGATTTTCACTTGGACAAGATTGAAATCCTAGTGCATGTGGGACAAATGGAAAAGCCAAAAATAGACTTTTTAGAAGTCAAAACACCTTTTTTACTAGATTAGGAGCTAATTAATCTTATAGGATTAATTAAGGACCCTAAACAGGCTTAGGAAGCTTTATGAGAGTTTTTGAAGGAGGTTTGGATAGATTTTGGAAGTTTTGGAAGCGGGACTTAGCCAATAAGAATGTTTATTGGTTAAATGCAAGATAGGAGGCTTAATCAACATGTAATTAGATAATTAAGAGGATTATCACTAATCAAAATGTCATAAATTGGCATCCTGAGTGAATTATAAGAACAGTTAGATAATCAAGTGTCGTTATTGAAACAGAGTGAGAGGAGGTAAAGATAGTTAGTGCAATTTAGGTATTTAAATATCTTTGATCGAAATCTAGGTGTATACACACTCCTCCTACTAAAGAAATATCTGGTCTATCTTCTCAAGAAAGTACTACTACTTAGCCATAAGTAAGTGTTATTTTTTTAGGATTTAGTCTTAGTAGGTGCTGGTGTTCCTTTACAAGCTATCTTTCTTACAATATCTACATCATTTCCATAGGGCTAACAAATTGGACCTTTAGCCCTTGCACAACCACTGCATGATTTTCCTAAGGGAAATAGAAAGAATTTTCACAAGTTCAAAGGTGATGGCAAAGTACACCCTGATGAACACATTACATCCTTTATTATTACATGTGGAATTCTTAGAGTTGAACACGAGGATGTTTCAGTCAGACTTTTTGTCGAGAATTGGCAAGATAATGTTGCAGATTGGTTCTATCATCTCCCAGCTAGTACTATCACCAATTGGAATACCATGCGGACTTAGTTCGAAAACAGATTCAAGCTTGTTGAAGATGTTCATGCACTTATGGCTCAACTTTCCCAGATCAAGAAGGAACCATGTCAACATATGCAAGAGTTTGTCGTCAAATTCAACAAACTTGTTCATAAGATTCCTAGTGGATACTTATCCTATTGATCAAAATCTAAAATGTTTCTTCCTTAATGCTCAGTTTCCAGAAGTGAGTTACACACTAAGGAGATCCAATCTTGCCAATCTAGATGCAGATCAATAATTGGCCATAAGTGTAGAAGATGATCTTATTATGTTAAACAAGATGAGAAAAGAACCACCTAAGGTCAAGTTCTCTACTTCAAGTCCAACAAGTTTTGAACAATTAGTTCAAAAACTGACAAATGATATGATTGCAATCAAGAAACAACTTGCTCAGAACATGCCATGTAAGGATATTTTGCGAAGGAACTTTCAGCCAAGGAATCATCTTCCCTCTGCTCAACCAATGTTAGCAATTGAAGCTCCTCCTGTGAAGGTTGCAATCAATGCAACATGTGAGGTACAAGAACTAGATGATGAGGTGGAATCATACGAGATGGATGAACTTAAAGAAGAGTCTAAAGAGGTCCAAGAAGAGGCAAATGAATCTCAAATCAACTATCTCACTTGTGAGGGAGTTAATGATGATGATTATGACGAGATAGTTGTAGACATGAACAGTGAATCATACGTTGTCATGACCAGAGACCAACTAAGCAAGAAGAAGGAAGTTGTGTAGCCTGCAAAGAAAGAGAAGTCTAAAGAAGCCTCGGCTACCATCACAGTAGTTGCAAGAAGAGGAGCACCCATTCCCACCACTGCTGCCAAAAAAGTAAGTACTGCTTCTCCATATAATACTTCTTCTTATTTCCTTGTTGCCTAAAACAACTACTCCTTCCACTCCTATGTCTAAAACACCCTCAACCTCAAAAGATGACAAACCTAAAACCTCTATTGTTTCCAATCAAGAAACTTAGTCTACTTTAGGATCTTTTTATATTTATTGATCATATCAAGAAGACCATAATTAAAATTCCCGAAGCCAAATTTTATCAAACTCACCCAGAGGCCTTCACCCAAGTTGTAAAATTTGTCAATTTCAAGCCTAGTCAGTCTTCCAAAACTTCTAAAGGTCTTTTGCCTACTCCTAACTCTCCTTCCCCACAAAATTTGATGGCTTCCACACCTTCCACCTCTAAGAATATTGAGCCTTTCTATGTAACGTTGTTGATAGTCGGCCATAAACTTAGCAATTGTGTCATTGACTTCAAAGCATCAGATAATGTAATGCCTACAAAAGTTGCTCATGCCCTTGGCCTCACCCTGACTTGAACCTTTTGGTTCATGTTATTCAATGGAGACCAAGGAGGTGCCCCTAGTCGGGAGAATAAAAGATGCTCAAGTAGCTTTTGTTGCATTCCCAGAGAAATGAGTCAAATCCATAATTTTGGTTGCTAACATTCCCCCATCCTATGGTATTTTGTTGAGCAAAAACTTTCACAGAGAAGCCGGAAGTGAAATTCAGATGGACTAGTCCCATGCACTCATCTCAATCAATGGAAAGATGAAGAAATTTTTGTCAGAGAGATAGGTCGAGTACATTGTTTAAAAGATAGATGATCCTAGAACACAAATATTATATGAAGACATAGGTTATGAAAATTATATGGTGATGTCTGAACCTAAAGTCAAAGCTCCCAAGATTATTCCAGGATGATCCTAATGGCATTTAGATTCTTGAGTTTGATGGAAGTTGTTCCAAAACTAGTTCTAGAGTAGGAATTGTATTGGTCTCACCTAATGGTAAGCTTCACCTGTTCTCCTATAAACTTCAATTTTCCAAAACCAACAATATTATCGAGTATGAGGCACTTCTTCTTTGCCTAACAGCAACAAGGGAGATGGGAATTAAGAACCTTCGTGCACAAGGTGATGTAAAGCTTATTGTCAAACAAGTTTGGGGATCATTTCAGGTAAAAATTAGAGGATGAGGCATTATAGAAATCTGGTTTGGGATTCTGTTGAATTATTGGATGCTTTTTCAATCAATGTTGTGCCAAGAGATAATAACCATAAAGCATATGCCTTAGCAGTGTCTGAGGATCCCTTCTCATTCCTCACCTAATTTCAATCAAGATAAGTTCACGGTGGAAATGATATTCAGACCCGGTGTTCCTGATAATGCAGAGAATTGGCAGGTTTTCAATGACAATAAGCATTTGATATCATTTCTTCGATTGAGGGAAAACTTTATCCAATTTTACTTCGAGGGAAGTGAAGTTAGATATCGAGAATTCACTGCATCTTCTGTGTCTGAGGAAGGAGTTGAGGAGGAATCTAAACATGATGAATGCATAAAACTCAAAGGTAATAAGATCCCTAAAGGTCTTATGAGCTTAGAAGATTTATTTGATAAGCATGACAAATATATCAAAGGAAAAGTATCACAAGATGTTAGTCAATCAGCTGAGTTTAGGAAGGTTAATATAGGAACTGATGAGGAGCCCAAGTTTGTCAATATTGGCAAATGTTGTTCTGATGAGGAGAGAAGGAAAATGGTTAAATTCTTGAAGAAGTACATAGATGTTTTGGCTTATTCTTATGATGACTTGAAAACTATTAAGTTGAGAGAGATGTAGCATTATATTCCCTTGAAGTCGGGAATTCAACCTTTTCACCAAAAGCAAAGGCAATACAATCCGAAGATTGCAGACAAAATTTATCAAGAAATTCAAAAATTGCTCAACGCCGGGATAATTTTCCCTATTCATCATTCAACCTATGTTTCCAACATTATGCCAGTGAGAAAGAAGAATGGAGAAATTTGAATTTGTGATGATTTCAGAAATTTGAATCAAGCACCTCTTAAGGACAACTACCCTATCCCTATGATGGACCAATTCCTTTAGGTTGTGACCAGTTTAGAGATGTTGTCTATGCTCGATGGATTTTCAGGCTTCAACCAGATCGAAGTACACAGACAAGATCAACATAAAATTTCCTTTACTACTCCCTGAGGCACATTTTCCTATAAAGGAATGTCTTTTGGTTTGATTAATTCAGGTTCAACATTCCAGAGGGAAATGGACTTGGCCTTTGGTGACTTGAAGAATAAATGCATAGTGATCTATCTAGATGATCTTACTGTCTTCTCCACGAAAAGAGAAGATCATTTTCAACACCTGAAATTTTTCCTTCAAAGATGTAGAGACCATGGCATCTCATTGAACCCAAAGAAATTTTGTCTTCGGTGTTACAGAGGGAAAGTTGCTTGCGCACATTGTGTCTAAGGATGGGATAAAGATTGATCCAGAGCGTGTCCAAGCTATTCAAAAAGATATCTTTTCCAAGAGGTAAGAAGGGTGTTCATTCTTTCTTCGGGAAAATTAATTTTCTCAGAAGATTTATTTCTCATTTTGCATAATTAACAAGGAACATAACTCATATGATGAAAGAGAAATAGTCTTTCTGCTAGACTGTTGAAGGGAAGAATGCCTTTTGAGAACATAAAGAGAGCTATTGCTAAAACACCTATTCTTTCTTGTCTGAATTTTGACAAAGATTTTATAATTTATTGTTATGCCTCTTAGCACACCCTGAAAACAATCCTGGTGCAAAATAACTTTCATGGATGTGAAGTACCTATTGCATTCATGAGTTATGTATTGAAGGCCCATGAGCTGAAGTACTCTCAATTGGAGAAGCATGCCTTTTTTGTGGTAAAATCCATAAAAAAAATCCGCTTCTACATTTTGAATTCACACTCCACTATGTTTGTACCCGATACAATAGTGAAGTCCATCCTTACCCAGCAGGAATTCGGATCAAAATGAGGAAATTGGGTAGCTAAGGTGTAGGAGTATGACATTGATATCAAGCCGACTAAGCTTGTTCGAGGTAAGGGTCTGTGTGAACTACTTGCTAATGGTCCTAAGCGTGAATTAATTGAAAAGGATATTGTTGATGTTCCAACTGTACTCTTTCTAAGTTTGACTGATGAGTGGTATGCTAATATCACTCATTTCCTCACCTACGGAGAATGTCCGACACATCTAAGTGCCAAAGAGAAAAGAGCCATCAAGCTTAGGGTTGTTCAATATGTACTATGCGATAACTCTTTATTCAAAAGAGGAATTGATGGTCATTTTTTCAAATGTGTTGATAAGGAGTGAAAAAAGAGATAACTGAGGGCTTTCCATGATCAGTTTTGTGGAGGTCACTTTTCTTCCTCAATAACGGCTCACAAAATTCTCCATGCAGGGTATTATTGGCCAACTCTTTTCAAAGATGCAACAAAATGGGTTTTAAAGTGCGAAGCATGTCAAATTTTTTTGGGCAGACCCAAGTTGGCCACCTTACCTTTGAAGCCAGTGGTTATTGAAGAGCCTTTCCAGCAATGGGGGCTAGATTTCATAGGAACTCTTAACCCAACTTCAAGTGCATGCCACACGCATGTTCTAACCACCACTGATTACTTTACAATGTGGGTTGAAGAAATTCTAGTCAAGAGGACCACTTTTGAGGTAGTCTGTGATTTCATTAAGGAAAATATTGGTCAGGTTTGGGATTCCAAACAAAATTATTATAGACAATGCCCCTAATGTTTCTTCCCATGAGCTCATTGATTTCTATTATGGGTATGGCATTTCTCTTGCACATTCATCTGATTACTATCCACAAGGAAATGGATAGGCCAAATCGACCAACAAAAACCTGGCAACCATTATCAGGAAACTAGTAGATGAATCATAGAGGAAGTGGCATAAGAAGTTATATGATGTTTTTTAGGCAGACAAGATCACACCAAAGAAAGACATCCGGATGTCTCCATTTCAGTTGGTGTATGGAATGGAAACTCAATTGTCAGTTGCAGTGGAGTTGCATGCGTTGCATCTTGCAAAAGTTGTTGAAGATGAAGAGTTCAATCAAGTGCCTTGGAGAAGAGGGTTCTATACCTACAAAAGTTGGATGAAGAAAGAGTATAGGTTGTGGATAGGATTATTAGCACACCAGAAAAAATTCAAGCAACTTTTTGATAAGAAATCCAAGCCCAGGGACTTCCAGGTTGGAGATATTGTCCTACTTTGGGACAAAAGGTGTGAACCACAAGGAAGCCATGGTAAGTTTGATTCACTCTAGCTTGGTCCTTTCAAAATCAGACATTTTGCTGGTGAAAATTCTTACTATCTAAGCTATATGGATGAAACTTTCCTTCCATTGCCATATAGCGGTCAATATTTGAAATTATTCTAGTCCTGAGCGAACAACAATCCTTTGTATATAGTTCTATAAATAGTCTTGTACAATCTCTTTTTTTTGTGTCTTGTGTCTTTGTGTCTCTGTGTTCTTCTATATGGTTTGTGTATGTATATGCCCAATGGATAAAACACTAATTTTGTGACCATGAGATTCTGAGGTTCTTTGTTCTATCTTTTTTTCACAATGTGTTGAGTCAGCTCAATCCCAAGAAAGGCCCAGGTGGTGTCACTTACCCAAAAAATGTGTGATTTTCGGAAATTTTTTGAATGTTTTTGCTAAGTGACCACTTTTCCTAAGTTTGTTTGTCTTGTGAAGTATTGAAGATTGAAAAAAATCAAAAAAATTAGTCATTTTTTAGTTTTTGGGTCAAATTGCAAGTGTATTGTGGTAATTTCATGTTCTAAGGGATCTGGAGGAACAAGTTCCTTCCAGGCCTCTCAGCCATCCCTAGTTTTCTCCGCATTGCGCCCAGGCTCTTTGTTTTGCGACTCTTTATAATCCTAGCGGAACTCATTCCTTTTGGGCCTTGTTCCCTGCACTCGATTGTTCTTTGCAATGTCCTTGTTTCCCGCAACTCTTTCTTATATAGTTATTTGTTGTTGGGAGTTTTGAACGAATAAGTGGAAGTTTAGGTCCCTTCATCCCGACATAACTATTTAACTAGCCCCTTTTTTAATTACATATTTCAGATGTTTTAAGAACTCATCCCTTGTTCTAACCCTATGTTCCCTTGGACCTTGTGTTCCTCTTAACCCATTTTGTCCACACTAAACATGGTCTCCTTGTATTGCAGGTATTATGGGATATCTTAGGTACTTCGTGGCCCTTGTTCTGCCTAGCACTCTTGTTCCCTACAAGCTTCCCATCTTGCACACTCTATTATGGCATTTTTACATTGCGGGTACTTCAGAGGTTTTTGGAACTCAAGACCCTTGTTCCCTCGGGCCTCCATGTCCATCAAAAACCCATCATGATCCGTAATGTATTGAGAAAATGGTTAAAACATTCTTTTACATCCATGTTCCCTGCATTCTATTGTTTCACTCATTTTAACCATTTTTATCGAACTGTTTCAGTATAAAAGGGGGTAAAACGTAATTTATTTTCACTGTTTTGATTTGTGAATTCCAATTGTGCAATGTGCATTTGCTCCCTATGCCCTCAAGGACATTTTTTAGTTGTATCTTGCTCAATTTTCATCTATTTTCAAAAATTTAAATTGTGTTGGTCCTTGTCAAAGTGTCATTATTTTCACAGTAGAAAAGTGAGTCATTCCATGCCCATTTGATTTAAATTGTCAGGTTGGTGTTGTATTTTATGCCCTATCCTTTTTATTCCTTCCTGTAATTCATTGTTGAGCCCCATTTCTCTGATTGTTTCCCCTCACCTTTGACCATGAAATTCCAGTATGGAGGCTATGAACACATTTCTTCCCTAGAGACCTCTGTACCAAACATAGGAGATAGTGATGTTAGGCATCTAAACTTAAATGATTTATAGGCCCAGATAACTGATGATGCTCCCATAATTATGGCCCAATGCATTAAAAATTGTGGAATTGCCCATGCTTGTTGTTTTCCCTTTCTGTGTTCAATGCACTTAACATTGTCTTTGCATGTGCCTCATGTTTTGACCCTGTAACCAAGGAAGTCAAAGATCCTCAAGGCCAAATCATTGCTAAAATTGATGACAGTTGTATTACTACAACCCCAGGGATCCATGCATTTGAAAATTCTAATACCCTGATCAAGGCCCAAGCCAAAAATATGTTTGAGCAAGATAAAGACAAATACAAGGCAATGATAGATAAATCATGGCTCAAGGCCCAAAAGAGAGGAGCTTCTAAGTTACGTAAGGTCTTATACATGTTTGATTTCAAGGAAGAATTGTCTAATATGATAACTTTGTTGGCAAGATTGATGGGCCTACCCTCCACAAATGAATTCCAGTTTTGGATGTGTGTGTACATCAACATCATTTGTGAAGGTAGCAAAATCTGCATTGGGGGGAGATGATTTGTGAAAATCTCAATGAGCAACTGGTGGATGTGCAACAAAGTAAGACATTTTATATGACTTCCTACCGCATGTACACAATTGCAGCCTATATGGTGTGGGTAGGGTTGTCTCCTCAAAATGATAAGAAGAATGAACCATTTAATTTTTATCCACATCTCACTTTTGAGAATAGTAAATTCCATCACAAGAGGGTAAATGATGTGTTCAAAACGTTCTTATTCAGGTTCCTAAATAGAAACACAACTGAAAGAGTGTCTACAGAGGAAAATTTGTTGATTTCAACTTATGAGGTTTTCCTATATTAGATTGGCTAGTTTTGAAGGTACACCCAACAAGTTACCCATGTGTTGGAATGATAAATTTTTCCTAGTGGAAGTTTGTAGATAACTTACTATGCTACATAGGACATGTAGGGACAAGAAGATCACTCACATATAGTTTCCTATTTCCTTGGGTAACTAGTATTATCCCAAATTCCCCCTAGAAAATTTGGTCAAGACAACCCCGCACATAGAGAAATTATGAAGGAAATGACTCAAACCCATGAGATCACATTCCAGGATGACAAACATGTTACATATGGGCTCAGAAATTGAATAGTAGGGTCAAAAATGAAGGAGCAGTGTCACAAAGAAGACATGAGTAAGAAGGGGAAGAAACACCGAAGATTTAAAGCCCTCAGGATCGAATACATTTAGGAAAGAATCTAGAATTGACTAAGTATAGAAGAGCTAGTAGAGGGAATCACGTGTCCTAACATCACTCCTTTAAAGGTGAATCCAAAAAAGAGAAGCTCAAACGAGTTCTAGATTGACGCATGTCCTAGAGGAAAGTGGGGAGTCAGAAGGAAAGGTGAAAATTTACCTTTCATTCAAAGGGAAAAAGATAAATTATGAACCCGCGAGTTTGATTTTTGCTCTAAAAAGGGTGCCACATGTCCCAAACCAAAAGGGGGGCCCATTTTTCAAACTGTTTTCCCCGTCCATTTGTACGGACCCAATACAAACTTTGAAGGGGCATATATTTTTGACTTAGGGCTCGAAATATTGCAAATCTGACACCATTGGAAAGATCTCAGACTCACCTACGCCATGGAGGTTTGAGACTTTAATTTTTGAGGAGGTTAGGTAAAGGAAAATGTAGGAAAGGTCTTTACGCTTTTAATGCAGGATCTTCTCACCTCAACAACCAGATCAAATTTGATCTGTTTCGCTGTTTCCTCTTCCTTCAAGGTGTCGAACCAGAGATTGATGCAGTAAAGACAGATTTGGGGAGAGTTTCACCAGCGGCATTAATAGTAGTGGTTGAACTTTAACCTACTTTTCCCGCTTCTCTCTCTTTTCTATTTCAGGTTAAATCTATAAATACGGGGGCAATGTTCATTGTAAAGGGTTAGACATTATTTGTTTTACAGGCTTCCTTCTCCTTCTAGCAAAGGGATATGTGGGGTTCAGGCCTCCTATCAAAATTGCATTACGTTTCTGCCTCTTGGCTACTTTGTAATGGACTGTATCAGTCTATAGAGCAATAAAACATGTCTGTGATCGATTTTAGATCCTCTCTTGTCTCTTTTGCTTTCATCTGGTCTCTCATTATATATCTAGCTATCTGTGCTTGTTTATTGTATACATTTTGTTGGTTTGTGTCTGTTAGAAAAATAAGTGTTCATCATTCCTTTGGTGCATCACCTCATAGTTTATCTTTTTTTAAATTTCTGTATTCCTTCTATCCCTATCTCCTTAGTAAAGTTTAGATTAGGATTAAGAATATACCCTCTGCAAGTTTCTACGTATGCACCTAAACAGAGGAATAAGGAACCAACCTTCAATCTGGAGAGCTTTCCCATTTTGCAAGGTCCCACGCCTTGGGAAAAATTCAATGTTATGCAATCACACCAAATGAGTCTACCTTAGAAAAGTAGATCTTTTAGAGCTCATTTGGGGGTGCTGTGATTTTGCGTTAACAATTTTGGAACGCCCGGTGGGATGGGTCTGAAACACCTTACCACTTCACTTCATTAGGTTTGATGTGCTCTTGGCGAAGGTTTCATCCATTAGAGGCACCTTCAAGCACATCTGGAGACTCCATCTGGTCAAAAACCCATTCTCTGAGTTGTAGACCTTTTCCATCCATTTCTACTCATTTCATCCATTTTCTTCTTCCATCTTTTTCATTTTCTTCCATTCCATGAAGTTGTGCAATCATGACTTCATTCCCTTCATGGAACTCACACTTACAATAATACAGTCCACATCCAATGTATTTCCCAACTCCTCTAGATCAACATTATAATAAGATCCAAGACCATTATGCTTACCCATATGAACGGTGTCAAAACTAGTTTGACCATGAAGCTTATCAACAACAAGGGGACATATATGATGGTGATAATTATGCAGAAGATGTTGTTTTTTTGGAAAAAATAAAAAAAAATGGAGGTTGGCATGGTTCAGTCAAGGGGCATAAGAAAAATGAAGGAATTTTAGATTGGTTTCAGGGTGCCCTGTCCATGGGAAGGCCCTTTTCCAAGACATTATAGCCCTCAAGAGAAGCTTGATTTCATGGTTAAAGTGTTGCCTTAGCTTACACAGTGGGCTGAGGAGATCGGGGCTTATAAGAAAAGTGCAAGACAACCTTGTCAATGGGTAAGTCAATCACCGGCTTCCTATCTTTCGTTTTCTCTCCCTCAATCTTTATCATTTCAGCAGAGGCAGGAGTCAAGCCCCTCACTTGCTGCCCCAAGTGTTGATTTCATTTCTTCATTCCCTAGTATTCCACCTCATCTCAGTTCTTCTGTCCTTTTCCCTTCCAAACAGTCATCCCCTCCAAACAAACAAGAAGTTCCACCTCCCTTCCCACCACAAACAATTACAAATTTGGTTGAATCCAAACCTGCCACAACTCTTGCTTTCCCAAGCCAATGTTGGGAAGATACTCAAGAATCCAGTCAAGGAGAACAATAAGAAGAGGAGCTCAACAGAAAAGAAATGATAGAAAATATGAAGAGTTGGGCTGCCAAATTTGGGTTTAGAAAGTTCCCCTTTCTGGTTAAACCTATAGAGGAGGCCAAGGTTGAAGACTCAATGGTGGTTAGGACTGATTTTGTTGCAGAAGAAGAAGAACAAGGAAAGGAAGAAGATTAGTTATCAAGTTTCTTAGAGTGTAGTGTCCACAATGGCACTTTGTCTAAGAGAAATGCTGATCTAATTCAAGTTGCACAATCAGCCAAGGAAGAAGAAGAACAATCAGCTCAAAGTCCCATTAGGAAGGAGCAAATGGATGAAACCAAATCAGATTTTGTAACAATAGAAGAAGAAGGCATCATTGATAATTTCTTGCTTTCATTCAAAGGGCCTATTTTGGTTGATGAATCCATCATGGAGGAAAATTATAAAGAAGACATGGCTGTCCCAAGTAGTCCTCTAGAGAAACAGTTTGAAGAGTTTTCTTAGACAAGCTTCATGCTAGAGGAAGAAGTTATCAAAGGGCAAGATGGTCTTCAAACAGCAGAGGAAGGAGAATCTGCTCTAAATCCAAAAGAAGAGGAACACTTAATATCTTTGGAGGAGAACATTCACTTGCAGTAACCTGCACTTCATAATAGCCCTTTGAAACCAAGGTTGGAAGATCTTGATCTTCCAAGTTCTTCAAAAGAGGAGGAAGAGAAAAGGCAGGAGGATGTCACCATCTCTCTCATGCCATTCATCCAAGAAGGTCCGCAAGAAAAATTCATTATTGGAGTTGAAACTTAGAACAAAGGGCACATTCAAAGGATTAGACCATGCCCAACTAGGTACTTGTATTCATTGGAGCCAAAGGAGATACCAAAACCAGTCATGCCTACTTCAGGGCATGAGGATGAGCATCAAAGTACCAAGGGTCACCATCAATACATATAGGAGTCCAATGCAGGTTAGTTTGAGGAGCTATTTTCCATTAATGTTGATACCTTGATGATTTGGGTGAAGGACAGACTTATAACTTATTTTTCACTCATACTGGCAGCTATATTTAGTGTCAAATCATTTGCATAGCTGCCCCTCTTGAGAAAGGGAAGCTATTTTTCCCTGCCAATTGTAGGCTTTGTTTGAGATATTTTTTGCTCTTGGTTAGAGTAGTTTAGGTAGGTTTATTTTCAGTAGAAGAAGTGCTTTTGTACATTCTACATGTTCCATTTGGAGCATGTATGATTTTTAGTTTGTACATAGTTTTGGTGGTATTGCTCTTGTACAATGCATTCGGTTAGCTTTTGGTGAAGTCCAACTTAAAGTTTTAGTAGGTTTCCAAGAGGCTTAGAGGTCAAAATTTTAGAGTTCATATCAGAATCAATTTATAAGGATGGACTCTATGCCCAATGGATGCAAAAAAGGCCACTGGTATCTTCATCTAGCAGGAAAATGTCCCCGTGATTTACCAAATTGTTATCCCAAATTCCCCTCGGTAAATTTCGTCAAGACAACCCCGCACATAGAGAAATTATGAAGGAAACAACTTAGATCCATGAGCTCACATTCCAAGATGAAAAACATGTTATAGATGGGCTCAGAAATGAAATAGTAGGGTTGGAAATGAAGGAGAAGTGTTACAGAGAAGCCAGGAGCAAGAAGGGGAAGAAATGTCAAAGATTCAAAGCCCTCAGGCTTGAATCCATTCAGAAAAGAATCCAGAATTGACTAAGTATGGAAGAGCCAACAGAGGGAATCACGTGTCCTAACGCCACTCCTCCAAAGGTGAATCCAAAAAAGAGAAGCTCAAACGAGCGCCAGAATGACACGTGTCCCAGAGGAAAGACCGAGTCAGAAGGAAAGGTGAAAATTTACCTTTTGTTCAAAGGGCAAAAGATAAATTGCGGACCTGCGAGTCTAATTTTTGCTCTAAAAAGAGTGCCACATGTCCCAAACCAAAAGGGGGGCCCATTTTTCAAACTATTTTCCCCGTCCATTTGTATGGACCTGATACAAACTTTGAAGGGGCATATCTTTCGACTCAGGGCTCAAAATATTACAAATCTGACACCATTGGAAAGATCTCGGCCTCACCTATGCCATGGAGGTCTGAGAATTTAATTTTTGAGGAGGTTAGGTAAAGGAAAATGTAGGAAACGTCTTCAAGATTTTAATGCAGGATCTTCTGGCCTCAACAACCAGATCATATTTGATCTGTTTCGCCATTTCCTCTTTCTTCAAGGTGCCGAACCAAGGATTGATGCAATAAATATGGATTTGGGGAGATATTTCATTAGAGGCATTAACAATGGTAGTTGAACTTCAACCTAATTTTCCTGCTTCTCTCTCTTTTATTCTTTTAGGTTAAATCTATAAATACAGGGGTAGGGTTCATTATAAAGGGTTGGACATTCTTTGGTTTGCATGCTTTGTTATCCTTCTAGCAAAGGGATTTGTGGGGTTCAGGCCTCCTATCAAAATTGCATTATGTTTCTACCTCTTGGCTACTTTGTAATGGACTGTATCAATCTACAGAGCAATAAAACACGTTTGTGATTGATTTTATATCCTCTTTTGTCTCTTTTTCTTTCATATGGTCTCCCATTATATATCTGGCTATCTGTGCTTGTTTATTGTATGCATTTTGTTGGTTTATGTCTATTAGTGAAATAAGTGTTCATCATTCCTTTGATGCATCACCTTGTAGTTTAGCTTTGTTTTAATTTTTGTATTCCTTCTATCCCTGTCTCCTTAGTAAAGTTTAGATTAGGATTAAGAACGGACCCTCTGCAAGTTTCTATGTATGCACCTAAACAGAGGAATAAGGAACCAACCTTCAATTTGGAGAGCTTTCCCATTTTGCAAGGTCTCACACCTTGGGGAAAGTTCAATGTTACGCAATGACACCAAATGAGTCTACCTTAGAAAAGTAGATCCTTTAGAGCTCATTTGGGGGTTCTGTGATTTCACGTTAACAACTACATATGCATATCTACCCTAGATGCTCAAAATGTTAAATGAACAATTGTTTATTTCAAGTTTCATTCATACCATAGGATATCTTCCTTTGATATCAGGGGTTTCATTTAAAAGAATTTGAGGATGTCCTATTATCATCTTCCCACCATTGAAGATTATTTGGCATATTGCACTGATGAATATGAAGTGAGGAAGAGGTATTTTGGAAGGTTTTATCCATAGTAAATCAAGGATTTCAATGTGTATCAGGTTCAAATTCCTGAGGACCTTGAGGATGATAATGATAATTTTTTACTTTGTAGAGTATATCAAAACTATTCAACATATGCCTCTCCCGACTGTTGATTGGTCTCAGAAAGAGAGATATGATCCTTTAGACACAAGCAATCTAGTGATTGTAAGAACAAGATAATGGTTCAATAAAAGGAGTATAGGAAATTAATGAAACAATCCTCTTCTCAGGAAGCCTCTAGTTCACGTAAAGAAGTATCTACTCCTCAAGAGGTTCCATCTCAAATAAATCCTTCTTCTTCACCTTTGGAATCAGCAACCAAGGTGTATACAAAGAAATGAAAGGTCTAATATATAGAGAATATATAGAAAAAAACATGAAAAATAATTAGAGTAGGAGAAGGCTCATGAAACAACTGAAGAAGAAGTCCCTGTGCTTGAACATATGTCTCATCCTTCAAAAGAAAATGACAAAGCCACTGAGGACCATAAATATGAATATGAGAAAGAGGCTAAAGAACATGAAATAAATGATGAAGAGGAAGAAATTATTGAAGAAGAAGAAGATGAGGAATATTATGTGAAAATAATTGAGCCAAATACTAGAAAAATTGGTGTACCAAAAACTAAGATTCCAGTCAAAAGATCATCTTCCTTTGCCATTAAAGTACCTACTCTTGATTTTCATACTACTTAGTCTCTTGGTCCTCCTCATGCTCTTGCATTGGATACTCCTCTGGCTCCACCTTCCAGTGATTCCTTCACATGGGTTCAACCCATGATTGATATCAAGAATAGAAAGACATCTTCTCATATTTTTACTCTTGGTTTTGATGTTGTGGCTGCTCTACTTGCCAAAACCCCTACTTCTTGTCCAAAGAAGGCCAAGAAAACATCTTGTTTGGTCTCTGATGTAGAAGGACATTAATTCTTGGAAATTTCCAAACCAAAGGGATAAAAAAATGAAAATGATATCACTGTGGCATATCTTAAATTGACAAGGAATTCACTTGGAGAATCCACACCTAAGGGAGAGGTACAAAATCTAAGGGAAATTGTGTATATAGTGATTGGAAGAGTAGATAAGGGAAATTAGACCCATGAAAAACTATAAGAAAAAGTTCAAGTTATTTCTAATTGTATAAGTCCCTTCTCTCTAATGATAAAATTCCTCTGGACCCCACTCCACTCTCCTCATTGCCTCCTATAATTTTTATCTCTTAGGAGGTTATTAAATCTATTAAAGAAATCCATAAGCATGACTCATATGGTAGATCTACTAAATTATTGGTGTAAGGAATGCTAATCTTTGGTTTAAATTTTATTTCTAAGACATACAAGGTATATGAGAAAATTTTTTGTAGCCCAAGATCAATTCATTCAATTCAATAATCAAAAATTTGAGAAAGAAATTAGGATATGGTTGGAGAGTATTCGAGATTTGAGAATCATGAGTACTACTGATGAGAAGGTTCTTCTTTCTCATAAGATATTTGATGATTCAAAAAACAACCTATCGAAGTAGTGGGTCTACAACATTGAGAGGAAAATTCGAGTTCTTGAAGAAGCATCCACCGAGTTGAAGAACATGATGTATAAAGGTGAATCATTTAAATCAGAAAATTTTCTGACTTGCAGGCCCTTCGATGCCAATTCTATAAGGATAATTTTGTAGAGAGGCATTTTGTAGATGAATTCAAGGAAAAATTTAGTGCACTAATAAAAGAAGATATGTTCAAATATGAAATAGACAACAAAAAGAAAATGGATGAACTCACTGAGCTGCATAACATTGTTATAGAAGCCACCAAGGGCATGTTGCAAAATGAAGGAATTGTGAGAGAAATGGAGTATTAATTGAGTATCTAGTTAGTTGTCATGGAAAATTAAACCATTCCAAAGGAGATAGATATTTAATATGTTTTTGTTAGGTTCAAAATTCATGTGTTGAAAGTGAATACCCTACCTGTACCACTCTTGAATGTTCCTTCCTGTAGCACTTAGTCATTTTCTAGATAATTGTTACATTTTGGAGTTAGCTTTATTATTTTGAAAGTTGAATTATAAATAACACTAGCTTATGTAATTCATTAATTAAGTTATTAACACTTAATTAAAATCCAATTAGTTAGAAAATTTTGTTACAAGCACCCCTCAGCCAATATAAGGCTTCTTTTCCATTGTAAAGGGGTTGTGGGATTTTGGTTTTTTGGAATGTAAAGATACAAAATTTTTCAGATCATTACGAAAGAATATTTCCCTCCCTCTCATTTTTGTTCTTTCCTTTTCTATTTCTTGAATCTTGTGAATGTGAATTCTAGTATATTTGAATATTGAAACTGAGTGTTCAATCCATATATTATAGTGTGAGGAAATTTGTGTCTGCTGCATATATTACTCATTGATTTTCAGATATATTAATTCAAATGTTCTTGAAGTCTCTTCTATGAAACAATAGGATATAACTTTGCAGTCTCTATATTTGATGTGTTTCCTTCTCCACTTCTTTTCATTACAGTAGCGAGTAATATTTCATAACCAACGAGAATAATTTTGTTCTTGACTGGTGGATTAGATTGAACTTTATGTCCCAGTTTCACCCATCTTACTCATATAAGATATTGTTTCCTCCTCTAAAAAAAACTTCCCTATTCATCTTCTATAATGAGAATATCATAAATATGGAATCATTCTTTACACAAAAAATTCTCATTTAGAAATTTAGTTTGTATATTTGTAAATAAGTAGAGTTTCAAGTTTTGGTGAACAAGGCAACCTCCCCACAAAGAGGAGGGATTGTTGTCCCCTGAACTATTTCTTAAATATAAAAGACAAAATTTCCAACCAATAAGATGGAAAGAGTTCAGCAAAAGAGGAAGAAAATGAAATAAAGAAGATAAATAAATTGGAAGACATTAAATAAACTATGAGCTCAATTCTCTCCACTTGGGGAGTATGATGTAGGAGCATCCTTATAATTAATCAATTTTGGATTTTATAGGTGTTTAGGGATGTGAAAGGTCCATTTGGGGTGGTACTTTTAAGTTTCTAGTCCATTTAGACTCCTTTCCATTATAATAACTTGTTTCCCTCCAAAACCACATTTGAATATTTAAATTATCTTTAGGTGTGAGTTAGAAGTCTAGTGTTAGTGTATGTGTAATAAATGATGTAAATTGGTCATTGAACTTGAGGTCACCTAAGCCATAGCCTAAATTTACCCTAAACCTCTCTTAGTTATCCTAATCCTAGCTAGGTTAGGGAGTTCGAACCAAAAATACCTCTTTTCACACCAAAAATGTAATGTATTCTAATGATAAAGGAGGATATGAGTAGTAGGAGAGGTGGATAGATTGGTGACTGAGAAAAGACTCAAGAATTACTGTTATAATTCCATGTTGATATCAATATGAGGCTTCTTTGAGCATAATATGTGTGAAAATGTGATGAATTTTTATATGTATGAATTATTGTAATGGTCTTGTGAAGGAATATCACTTTTTTATGTTATGTGTGAATGATTCCACATGTTTAGATTTCTGTTCAGGTTTAGGAAGGGCATGAAAATTGTATGAAAATCGTAATGACAAGGAAGAAAAACCAATGCAAAAAAGTAAGACTATGTGTACATGAGGTAAGCATATGTATTAAGTGATGGAAAGGAATTAGAGAAATTAAATTATACAAGGAACCTATGTGAAGGCTTTAGGTTAACAGAAACTAATTTTATGAAATGATAAAGGTCGTTCATGTGATGAATGCGCTTGTGTATGGATTTTGAAAGAGTCTAAACTATGAATCTACTATGATAGCCGCTTTGAATGTTTTGATTAAAAAAGGGTAACTTGTGCCATGGATTTTGAAAGGGGGTAGAATTTTAGTATGCTTTGTAGAGTCATATGGAATCATCAAGAAATTCCATAATATCCAAATAGTATGAAAAAAGTAAGAAACTATCTTATTAGACTTTGATATCCTATTTCAGGGGTTTTAGAGATTGTGATCATGTTATATTTATAAGAATAAGTTATATAACCTATTGAAGTGGATGTAAAGAAGGTTTAGGGTGTGACTAAGGTGTTTGAGACATGCTAAGATAGTTGAAGAAGATTTATAGACCAAAAGTTGTATGTACATAACTGATTGTATTAGTGCACAATTTTGAAGACTAGATGAAACATTCTTAGTGAAAAGCTATTTTTCCCTTGGAGGTCTTTGGAGTCTTGAAAGTTTTACAAAGGTTTGAAATGTGTGATAATTATTTCTATAATAGTTTAAAAATATAAATAATATAAAAAATTCTAAAAATGCATGCACATTCCTATATGTGAATATGTGACAGTCCTAGTTGTGCCAATGCAAACAAGTATCTTGGATAACAAGTTGCAAAGGAATCGATAGAAAGACATGTTTGAGAGTATTGGTAGGGTTTTTTAAGATTGAAGATAACATAGATAGTATTTTAAAATCCTTGGTTAAGTAAGTTTCTATGATTGTTTTTTACCAATATAATTAAGAACTTAAGTAGCTTGAAAGGAGAAAACCAACCGTTGTTAGAGAATGTCTTGAGAAAAGGTTAGGTAAATGACTTGGAATTAGTTGTAAGAGATGTATGAATAGTGATAATAATATTGAGAAGGTAAGAGGAAAGAAAGGTATCAAACAAAGTAAGAATATTTTTTTTGTGACTAAGACAGGAAGCCTAAAGTAAGCCAAACCATGAAAAATGACATAAATAGTGTTAAACGTTTGATGGTGGATTAGATTATACTTTTACAAGTGTGGTATAAATGATTTAAGGTGGTTGTAATTTTGAAACAATTTTCAAAGTGACAAAACCCTAAGAAGGTCATCAAAACCCTAGTAAGACCTTATTCCCTTGACAAGAAAAGGAGAAGTTGAAAAAAGAAATAGAACATGAATTTTTTTACAAAGCTACAACTAAGTAAAGGGTATCTAAATATCTAATTACTTTTTCTTGAAATTTTTCAAGTCATCCCACATTACAAGCTTTATATGATTTAATGGCTACAAAGAAGACCTAATTTGAAACAGTAAAGAAGGAATAAGATTAGAGGGGCTTAGAAATAGATTTTGAAACTTTGGAATCTCTTAAATGATAAAAAAGGGTGTTTGAATAACTTATCGTTAAAGGCTAATTCTTGGTATTTTGTTATTTTGATCAAAATGTACCTCTTGACAGGGCTACAAGTAGTTTGAGAGGACTAAAGGTGAATGAGTAAAGTTGATGATTTGTAATTTCTTGAATAATCTAATCCTGTTTATTTGGTGTATTAAGCAAACCCAAGGCCTATTTATTCTTTGAGATCAATTGTTTAAGCATTTTGTGTTGATAATCAAAATTTGGCTTCTTGGTGTTTGTTGAATTTGAATTTGCATGGGTGTGTTGTTCTTGCATGGTAATGATATAACTCTTGTTTTTTGTTTGAGTTGGTCATTCATTTAATTTGAATCACTTCTTGGAATATGGATTAGTAACTTATTAGGTGCTTCACCTACATGGAAATGTGTGTCAGTTTTCTTCACTCACCTTAAAAAATGGCTCTATAAACTATGCTAAAACCCTTGTAGTGTAAGAAAGAGTTTTTGTAAAACAATTTTGGGTGGGTTATGGGAACCCCCATGCACTACCAAGGTCGTAACTACTCCAAAGAGGGCTCAAACTGTATGTTATTCTCCTAGTGTGTAATATCTGCTATAGTGCAATCAAAACTTGATAACTATGCTTTGACAATGCTTTGTTTGAGTTTCACATGTACTCAAATAATTGGGAAGGGAAAGGGTAAATTTTTTTACTTGTATAATGAATATGGAGACTTATAAACCTTGAAGGAGACTTCAAATTTGTATAGGGTACTTCCCTAATGGACGTGCATGAGTTATTTCATATTTTAGGGAGCTTGGAGTGCATTTTTTGCTTACTTTTACATGAGGAGTTATTAAAGGGTCGGGTACTCAAATGACGTATGATGTAATTTCTTATATATGCTTTTGAATATTATTATGTCATAAAAGGCCAACCAAGGTGATATATTTTCTCATAAGAATTTGATAGAATACAAATAATTAAGCCAAAACATGTCGATGCAAACCGTACAATAGGGTTGGCTCGTATATTTATACAAACCAACCGAAAATGGTGGTTTTGACCAAGAGGGAAAAATCATGTTTTGACTTCATGGGTTAGAGGATGAATGTTTCTAGGTGTGTTTTATACATTCAAAATTTAGAAATTGATGACAAAGAGGTGTGAAAAGATAAAAAAGTAATCAAATAGTTATTAGGGTGTGTTGAACAAGAGTGAGGAGAGTGCATTTGTACATGCAAGTGTGTAATGTCAAGATCAATAGTGTAAAAGGATATATTCCAAATTTGAGTGTATGTATTTCCCCAAATTTAAACATCAAATGAAAATTACAAGCTCAAAGGAAAATATACCTGAGTGTGTAGACACACTTTGTATTTTCTCACAATAACTTTGTTTTGCAGTATCCCATTGTGTTGGTATCGACACACTCTAAAATGAAACCTGCAATATAGAGTGCAGTCAATGCTCGAGATAGGAAACTAAAGCTTAACTCAATATGTAATAAAAGTATTGTAAAGAAAAATGCAGCAAGAAATGCCAAAAGATATTGAAAACATGGGAGGAATGCACCTATTTATTTTTTGGAGGGAATGTGCTCCCATTCTTATGCTTTGGAGATTATGGATTTGTTTAACTCTTATGAATAATTAGGGGTGATCACTCCTAAATTTTTATCGAGCATAGGTCGATGTATTAGGTTTACCAACCCAAAACATGAATGCCAAAGAGAAGAACAAAAAAAATGAGCCGAATCACCCTGCCAAGGAGGAAGAACTTGTATAAAAGTATTTCAAAAAATTTGATATATTCTCCTTAAGTCAAAAGAGGATAGGAAATTTCTACCTACGAAGAAATTATCCACTTTGATACATTACATAACCCCGTAGACCATACTGTTTCAAATGGTTATAAGACTAATTTTTATAAATTAGAACACACAATAAAAAAGAGAAGTAAGTGCCCCCATACTCTTTCCATGCACTACACAACTGAGTAGAAAGTAAATAAAAGTTATTACATGCTAAAATGTGAGTGGAGAAAGGAGACCCATATCCCAATGTGCCCAAAACTAAAGTTGAAATTGTGTACTATTGATAAAGAGATAATGAAATACTTAATGTTCCCTGAATATGTGCTAAACTTAGTCAAATTGAGTATGTAATCATATGAAAATGTTGTAATAATGATAAAAACCTGAGACTCTTGAAAGATCTTGAGAAATTCCCCTAAGAAAAACCAAGTGATAGGGTTACACCCATTCTTACAATCCTGATGGGTTGTATGGTTTTGATCTCATATAGGTTTTGCTGATTTTTGGTGCCTGAGTCTAATTCTGAGGCATTTTTATCTTCCCATGAATATTTATGTGCCCAGAATGATGCTTGTATCTATTGGGAATATATAATAAAACCCTAGATGTTTACCCCCTCTTTTGAGTTTCCATGTGATGAAAAAATTTGAGTGCGTGGCTCAAAATAAAATATGAACACTCACAACTGAGTATCTATAAATATGATCACATACCCCAAGGGAAGTAACCCTTACACTAGGAAAAAATAAGGTTTCCAAGGCCTTAGGTTGAAGAAGAGGAAGGAACCCTATGGAGGTATCAACACTATGGGGGGTAATGATAAATAAAAGAAGCATGCAAAAATTATGCTAACCTAAGGAAAACATGTAACATGAAATAAGAACTGAAATGCAATATGCTAACCTAGCATGTCCATAAAATACTAAGCTAACATAAAGCATGTATCAAATGTAGGAACTACTCTATACAAAATGAAAAAGTGAGTTAGAGCACTTACCTATTGGGGGTGGTCATTGATGCATCTATCTCCCAAAGGACCATACACCAAGAGAGAACAAATTTTAGGTGGAGAAGGGGAAACAATCTAGTCCTAGCTCACTATAGTTGACCCAAAAGTGCAAGAAAACCAATCCAAGAAAGAAGAATCTCCAAGCCAAGAGTCAAGATGTAAGAAATCCAAAAGCTAAGTGAGCAGGTGCAAGTTGGTGCAAGAGAGAAAAGCTAATGGTGAGTTCCTTTTTTTTGATGTCCTAATGTGCAAATGAGATTTGGGGTATTTATACCAACACCATCACCCATGGGTGAAGGCATCAGGGTAAGGAATTTGAATTTTCACCAACATTAAATCGACCATGGGTGATGGCATCAACAAGGGAGGAAAATGCAAAGGGGAGATGTGTAAGGAGACATGAGAAGAAAGGATAATGCAAAACAAAAGAAATGGGGTCATGAAGAGCAAGCTAGATGAATGAGGAGAATGTGAAGAAAAGGCAAGATAAGATAAAATGAGAAAAAAGAAATACATAAATGGGACCAAAAGCTTCTCTCTCTCCATGTATGATCCCTAACCCAATGGTTATGTGAATAACCATACCCCTATCCTGGAATGAGCCCCTTAAGGAACCCATTCCAGAGATAGATGCATTAACGACCTCTAACCTAAAAAGAGAATTGTTAGTAACATGTATGAAAATAGAAAGCGTAAAAATTTAGGTGTATACATATGCCCCAACCATTGATTACCACATGTCACAATAGAAAAACATGGGGTAGTCAGTGAAAAGAACAATACATAACACCAAAACTGAAAGTAATGCTAAAAGTGAAATAAAGGACTAGCTAAAATGAAATATACCCACCAATGTGTACCTGATAGTGTCATCATCTTGCTACATACGGTGCAATCCATGTTGGTAGAACCCTGGAGAATCAAAATTGAAAGGAAACACTAGAGGATCATCAATAAAATAAGACATAAATCACCTAGCTAGGGGCCCATGGGATGGATGTCAAGAATTTAGAATTTGGAGATGAGTGTTGAAAAAGTGTGATTTTTGGCAAAAAGGTGGAATAAGTCATGCAATATGTCAAAAATAATGGGAGAAGATCATGATCCTGAATGCAACTGACGATGGATTTTTTTTGAAGATCAGGAACTAAAATGACAAGGATTTGAAATATTGAGGATCATGGTGGTGAAATTAAATAGAAATTATGAATTTTATATAGGATTTTTTAGGTTATTTTCTTATTACAATTTTTGGAATTAAGAGAACTGAGCTCTAGAATTCCAAATTTGAAAATTATTGAAAGTGATATGGTACAAGTACGAGGAGGAGGTTGAGATCGATGAGGAGGAACACGCGGTGGTGCTCGACCATGGTAAATTTGATGCATTTAATTTTATTAGGTGAATTATTAACAATTCAAATTTTTGGTAAATGTGAAGGTAATAGGGCACCATTTTAAGTAAAACTTACATCATTTGGAAGGGTAGGAAAAAATACAAGTGGGTTTGGGAGGGATTTTCATTTTTATTTTTCATTTTTATATTTTTAGATTTTTAATTTTTAAAAGTCATGGCCGTACAGAATTAGACACCATCGCCCCCTGAAACAACAGGGTCGATGGCATCGGGATATTTATAATTTTTTGACAGGGGCCGATGGCATATGCCAGAGGGCCAATGGAGTAGGAAATATTGATGAAGCATGTAGATTATTATGATTTTAAATTTTAAATTGATTTTTGATGAATCTAATTCTTGAATTTTGTTAATTTGTGATTGCAAGAGGATCAGAGGATCCACCTATGGAGAGTGGTAGATATAACATGGTTGAATGATATGATTTCCAGATTGATAGATGCAGAGAAAACACAGTTACACAAGATGGGGATTTGGGGGTATCATGTAGATGCCTAAGGATACCATTGAGTCTATTTTTTGTATAAATGTTTTTGGCAACATGGGATCCTAGGGCCAACAACTTTCAGTGGTGGGAAGCTGAGACAGTAGAGATGACCGTGATACTTTAGGATGTGCACATGATATTGGGACTACTAATTGAGGGATCTCACATGTACTGCAATCTCACCATGGATATAGAAGAGAGGATATCCTTGGTCATATGGGCCACACACAAGTGAGACATATGATGAGGGGATGTTCAATGTTAGGTGCAGTATGGTACATACTGCATAGATTCTAGCTATCTGAAAGTGGTGATGGGAATTATCATGGCACATATATTGTGTCACAAGGCAGATGGGAAAATTCTATTATATTTGGTGGCTTGTATGTAGAGATGTGATAGAGCAGGATGTGTTATTTAGCTGGGGGACCACTATATGGGTGTAGTTAGTGCATGATCTATACAGGGTCCGATGGAGGGCACAAAGGACCATAGGTCCCTGTGATATTATTGACAACTTGGATATATGAGATATTTCCCATGTATAGGCCCACAAGGATGCCCCTAGTCATAACAATAGATGCCCTGAGAGTACTCTAGTGGGCACAGGGGCTGACAGTGAGAGCACTTCCAGATTATCAACCACTATGATAGGTACATCCAGATGAGGTCATATGGGAGCCCTATATAGGGAATGTAGATCAGTGGCCCAGTTGGCCATAGGTAGAGGATTTAGAGGCAGTTACGAAGGTGACAAGTCATTACTTTCATTGGGTAGAGGCCCATCTGATAGATAGTGTACTTGGATAGTTTGGGAGGCCCGAGCCTGCAGTGATACCACCACTACCAGCCTATAGACAGTGACATGCAAGAGAGGTTGTGAGGGAAGTGGATAGAGTACTAGCACTGTATAGCCCCAGAGAGTATGAGCCATAGGAAGACAGGGAAAGGAAGAGATGGAGAGGTGGGGTAGCTCAAGACCCACCAGAGATCATTACAGTAGAGAGCTCAGATGAGGGATCCGATGGAGGACCCACCAGCCTTTGGACCCATAGGTGGGTGATACAGGCACAACTGGTCCTAGACACCAGGGAGAGGGAGAGATAACAGAGCCATGGATGAGAGAGCATAGATGTGGTGATTGAGGAGGTGGTTACCTGATGCCATTGGGGATGGAGATGGCCCTACAGCTATGAGGATAGGCCTAGGATTTGCCACAGGGGAGATATGATTTTGGTGCCCAAGATAGATGGGCACAATATGTTGGATGGAGATCTAGGAAGATTTGATGAGGTAGAGGTGGTATTGGGTGGCCAGAGATGGCAGATATTATTGAGAGATGCTGGAAAGCTAGGTATGAATGATGATGATTTTATTTAGAATGTATATATGATTATTTGATAACTTAGATTGGTATTGATTGAGTGAATTTTGGTTTTTGCAGAGCGGATGACAGAGGAGTGGCACTCCTTAATAGAGAGTGCACACCACAAGATCCTAGACCCAGTATTGGATGTTTAGGATACCTCCATCATGGCAGACCCACACATCATCCATTAGTGGAGAGTCAGTGGAGAATTTCAGCTAGTTGGGGAGGTTTCCAAGACACTACAGAGATTCAGAGATGCACAGGCAATAATAGACATGAGAAACATAGATATGATGTTGTGGAGCTTATTGTAGGCACAGGGTGCCTTGGTTTAGGAGTAGGAAGTGCCTCATGGATTTCAGGAGTGCTGTAGAGAGGATCAAGGCTAGAGGAAAAGCTGGAAAGAGCACATGGAGAGGCCTCTAGAGCCTGATCTAGGGTAGAGTCTATAACTCACACAACCTGAGCATCCAACACAACACCTTTGGCACAAAGCATCTAGAGACCACCCCAAGGGGGTGAGGATGCTTGAGCCACCTAGATATTGATGATGATGATGTATGATGAGATTTTGATGTATTTTGTTGATGTATAAAAATTCGATATATATATATATATATATATATATGATTTGATATGATGATGATTATTTTGATGATGATGGTTGTTGATGAATTTGATGAATGATGTTTTACTTATCATTTTCCTTTCTTTCTCATGCATGTATGTGGTAATACTCATGGTACTTATGAAAAAAATAATGATGACTAGGAAATAAATCTGATATGATGAGAGATAAATCCATGCAAGGTCAAAGACCTAAGAAAGGATGCACAAGACCATGATGATCCAATTAAGGAAAGCTAGGACAAATCAAAGCCAAAAGAGGTGGAATCAAGACCGTGACACTCCAACGGTAGGAGATGTCAGGGAAAAATAGTTGTGATGATAAACCCAAGTGGGGAAAAGATCCCAAGAAAGGATAAGAGAGTTTGAATATGTGAAAAACCCAAATGGGGCTGAGAGCCCAAGTGGAAGTGAGAGCCAGGCCAAAAAAATAAATCAAGGTATTTTTAAGAAGATGCTTAGCCATGAGGGGTGAATGATGTAGAGTATCAGTGATGATATCATCTACTTGGTTCAAGATATGACTACACACATGAGTCATGAGGTCCTTGAATAGCATGTTGGGTAATGGCTACCTAGTCGATGGACTTCAGATCATGTGGAAAAAAGGTGTCATCAATTTGGTCCTCCAACTGAGTGAGGATGCCATGCCAAATATCATTAGAGTGGGGTGAGGCTCATGGGAAGGTGGAGGCCTATATGTAGGTTGTGGTATAGATGGTCTAGGGGAAGGTGGATGGATCCGAAAGGAGTCAACTCTATGTTTTTTTCCACATGAAGAGGACTCAGAACTAGTGCACTTGTCACACATAACCCAACAGTTTGTTTGGTATGCAAGAAATAACCATGATGTGAACAATATAATGGATCTGAGGTAGAAGGTCATGTGGCCTTTCGAGATTGATCTCATCTAACCTCAGCTTCAAGATTTTTCATGTGTTTTCTATAGGCTCTACAATCAGACACATCATGCCCCAGAGCCTCATGCCATGTGCAGTATGGCTCTTCCCCAGAAGGTAGAGGATATATAATGGAAAGGGGTAGGGAAGGATGTGAATGATGATATGGGTTGGTATGGATGATGTCAGCACATCTGGTTCTTTTCATCCATAAGGTCATCAGATTCATAGTTCAAACCAGATATATGCTCCCCTTCCTTTAGATGAGGAGGTATGTTACATGATCTAGTAGTATCATGAGAGGAGGATGAGGTCAATGGAGCTTGTCTGAGGCTCAGGCACTGGCCTACTAGGAGGAGGATCAATGAAATGTGAGGAGTCTTCTTTACAAGAATAATAACATTCACATCACAAACGAGTGTGCATTGGAGGAGCTTTGGTAATGTTGGACATCTGTGTCCTAAATTTGGGCATAAATAGCCAAATGGGGATCATCCAAAGCATAACCATCATCATAGTCAAGGTAGAGGTGTCTATCATGCAAGAATCAATTATGGTTTCAAGTTGAACCTTTTGTTGGGCATAGGTTGAGGTGTTCGTGAAATAGTAGTGGAAATAGATGGCTCCTTCTTACGAGGTCACAAGTTAGGAGGAAGTTGTGAGATGACAAGATCTGGTAGGTCAGAAGTATTGATCCTAACATTAATCTCATCAGGTTCATCATCATCAAAATCCAAGAGATTGGGAGGCATGCACCCAACCAACTCTGGATGACCCACATTACCGCGAAGAGACTCAACGGGATAGTTAAAGCATTGATATTCATGGAATGGGATTGGAGATAGTTCTTGAAGGGTTGGGAATTTATACGTCCCCTTTTGTTGGAGAGTATCATAATTCTAGGGATTTGGGTCACCTTGGATTTTATAGATTTCCCCTTGGTGTGAAAACTTAACACATTGATATGTAGAAGAGGTGACCACATGCATGCGGTGGGTCCAAGGTCAACCAAAAAGGATGTTGTAAGATAAAGAAAAGTTGAAGACCATGACCTTCACATGCACTGTCCTAGGAGGGATAGTGATAGGAAGCCAAATACAACCCATGGGAAAAATTTTCTGATGATCATACCCTTGAAAAGTAGTATGTGTGGTCTTGATATTGTCGATTGAGTATCCAAAGGCCTTAATGAAGTCTAAAGAGGCCACACAAGTTCCAACACCTTCATCAATGAGGGCATGCTTGACTATGTTTTGACCAATTTATATAGAAATAAAGAGTGGAGGATCATCTACCCAAAGAAAAAGAGTTCATCTGGAATCATGGCTGCTATGGGAAAATGGATGCAAGTTTGGACATCAGTGGTACAATCCATACAAATGGAGAGTTCCTCACACTGACAATAGATACTTTCTTCTAAACCATGCAACGTAGGAGACTTCCCCAAAGTAGGAGGGAAAGGTATGTTCATATCAAACAACATAGTCATGAGACACTCACGATGGTGAGGTGACATGCACATGAGATCTAAAAAGGGAATTGGTCCAGGAATCTTAGAAAAATACTTCAAAGGATCCCACTCATCATGGCTGACTGAGTAACATGATGAGAGTGTTTGGAATCCCCATAAACAAGGCTCAGAAGGAGGAGTGATTAGAGATACATTGGAAATGGTTTTTTTTTATGCTCGATGCCATCAGCCTAGACAAAGGCATCTGTGGTTGGAAAAAATAGTTTCAGACACCTTCAGCCCTATAGCAGTTTTGTCATAGGGGCTGATGACATCTGTAGAAGGTGGAGTTTTGGATTTAGGAATATGATTTTGGAACACACAGGGGTAAATGACTCTGTGAGTCTTAGGCTGAATTGATGGAGGGTATTCAGGCTCTATATATGTAATCACATGCCTCACATCATTCATAGCCATTGTGTTCTTAGGGGGATAATCAGGATCAACCACATTTGTTGTGGCACTTTCTAGTTTCTTACAGCATTTCACCTGAACTATGGTTAGGCATAGGGTTAGAGAAAACTTTAAGTTCTTCATTAGCTTGATTAATGGAATTATGATGATCCTTTTGTCTTTGAGCATCATGAGCCTTGACTGCTTCAGTCAAATGCTCTCTAGAGATGGCCTCATGGTCAAATTGAGGGCCTAAAAATAAAGTGATGGTAGTTGTGTGAAGGGCACACAATTCTCATGAGAATGACCCCAATTGGCATGCCACCAATTTTTTTTCTCATCATGCCATTGTAGAATAGGTTAAGAAGGATCAAGGATTTGAATAAATGGTTTAGGCATACACTTTCTCAACTCATCCTTAGTTAATGGATGATAATGGGTAGGTTGGTCTTATTATTATTATTAGCTTTTGGTCAATGGAAAAGACATTTCTATTGCAGAAGCCATAAGAGGAAGGGTATCTGAGACCTCATCATCCATGGCATTCTTATTCTTTGATTTTTAAAGGATTTGTATCTTTTTAGTTTCTTGGTTCCTATGAGGATCCTTCTCAAACTCCCTCATGAGATAATCTTTTATTTTTTCTTGTTCAAAATATTCATCCAAGAAGGTAGGAGAAAAGGACCTAACCTTATACTGAAGGTGAGGTTCTAAGGCTCGAAGGAAGAGTTGGAAAAGACTATCATTTGGCATATTGTGTTTTTCCTTAGTAGATAAAGTTTTCCAACACTTGATGAAATTTGAGCTGATTCATTCTCATGTTGTTTGTAGTTAATGAAAGAATTATTGCTATTTTCAAGTAATTCATGATATTGAAATTTAATAACTAAAGTTGTTACTAAAGATTCTATCTCAACTACAGAGTTAGGGGGTAAAGTGTGATACCATTCCAAAGCATATCTAGTAAGAGTCTTAGCTAAGAGTTTAGTGGTGACATAAGAATTGAATTTGATCCACTCTTTATAAATATTTCCAAAGGCCTTAATGTGTAAAGTAGGATCAGTTGACCCATCATATGAGATAGAAGGGGAAATGCCTCCAATATCCATACTAGTAATGTAAGGTGCTAGTGGCTCTTGTTGGACTTCCCTCAAGAATTTGTTGTGAATGGGAGGTTGGGAAATAGGTTCCCCATTAGGTCCATTGGGTAAGGGCAGGGGAATTTTACCCCAGAGCCTGAATTAGGATGGTTAACCATTTAGACCATATTGGTTTGCATTTGAAGGAGTTGGGTCATAGTGGCAGTTTGTTGTTGACTCATCTTGTCTATGAGATGTAGGATAAGATTAGTGGGATCAGAGCTAGAGGCATTCTCAGATGAACCTGCCATAGTATTCTTCAAATTATCCACCCTATTGTCAAGTTTCTTAGAGACAAAGTCAAGGAGGTGTTTGTGAATTACTGACTTGGGTTCCCATTTGTATTGAGGAAACTTATCAAGGAATTTTGGATTTTAGGTGGGAAGTCATAGAGATGTCCTCAATATGAATCTCTTCTTCTTCATCACCTGAGACATTATTGTTGTAGGGTGTTATAATTTTTTCCTATTAGCTCCTACCACACAACAATCTAAATAGAAAGGAAAACTAGATTCTAGATGATTAATTTCTGAAAATTACTAGTACCCAAACTTGGAGATCCTCATGCCAAGATACTCCGTGATAGAGTGTTGATCTTACCAAGAAGAGACTTGAAAAAAATGGGCTACTAACATGATCAGCCCTGCAAAAAGTGTTTCATAGGGGCCAAAGGCATCTGTGGTAAAGGTTGGACAGAATAGACAAGATCGGCCTTGTAAATGACATAGGGGCCGATGGTGTCTATGATGAAGGTTAGGCCAAGACAACAAGGATTGACCCTATATAGAAATGACACAGGGGATGATGGCATCTAGAAAGATTGATTTTTAGGGTTTTTTTGGAATTTTAAAAGACTGAAACAAGACAAAAATGAAAATTGGTGCTTTTAATGAGTTGTGCTCGGTGATCATAAGGGACAAAATAAGGATTCACATCGGGTTCACCAAGAATGTATGGCAAGAAAAAATGTGTCTAGACATCATGCACTCTTATCATCCATTCAACCAGGGTATTCAAGGAAATGAGTGAGGGACACACCAAGACCGAACACAAAATGATAGAATTAAAGGGGGTACAATAGACCATATGATTGCATACCCCAAGGGAAGTAACCCTTACACTAGGACAAAATAAGGTTTCCAAGGCCTTAGGTTGAAGAAGAGGAAGGAACCCTATGGAGGTATCAACACTATGGGGGGTAATGATAAATAAAATAAGCATGCAAATATTATGCTAACCTAAGGAAATCATGTAACATGAAATAAAGAACTGAAATACAATATGCTAACCTAGCATGTCCATAAAATACTAAGCTAACATAGAGTATGTATCAAATGTAGGAAACTACTCTATACAAAATGACAAAGTGAGTTAGAGAACTTACCTATTGGGGGGTGGTCGTTGATGCATCTATCTCCCAAAGGACCATACACCAAGAGAGAACAAATTTCAGGTGGAGAAGGGGAAACAATCCAATCCTAGCTCACTATAGATGACCCAAAAGTGCAAGCAAACCAATCCAAGTAAGAAGAATCTCCAAGCCAAGAGTCAAGATGTAAGAAATCCAAAAGCTAAGTGAGTAGGTGCAAGTTGGTGCAAGAGAGAAAATATAATGGTGAGTTCTTATATGAAAATATGTGATGTCCTATGTTATGTGTGAAATGAGAGTTGGGGTATTTATACTGACGCCATCTCCCATGGGTGAAGGCGTCAACAGGGAATTTTAATTTGCACTTATGTAATCACCTGTGGGTGATGGCATCAACAAGGGAGGAAAAAGAAAAGGGGAGATGTGCAAAGAGACATGAGAAGTAAGGATGATGTAAAATGAAAGAAATGGGGTCATGAGCAAGAAAGATGTCAGAAGAATGAGGATGAAAAACAAGAAGATAAGAGGAAAAATAAGAGGAATATGAGAAAACAAAGATATAAATGGGACTGAAAGATGCTCTCTCTCCATGTATGATCCCTAACCTAATGGTTACATGAAGAACTATACCCCTTATCCCAGAATGAGCCCCTTAAGGCATACCCGTTCCATAGATAGATGAATCAACGACCTCTAACTTGAAAAGATAATTGTTAGTAACAGGTATAAAAATTAAAAAAAAAGTAAAAATTTAAGTGTATACAGTAATAACATTAGAAAATCATGTGTTAGTAGAGAACAAGTGCATACAATAAAGAAACAAGTGAAAACATGGAAATCAATGTCATGTAAAGGGAAAAAAAATCCAGAAAACATGGGACACCGATCTATCAAACCAAAGGAATAAACAACATGTCTAATCTGAAGTGCAAACAATGTATGCTATAAAAATAGGTCTTGATTTGTATTTTTATAAATATTTGATTTTTTTTTGTTTTTTTTGAGGCCCTCATTGAGGACATAAATGAAAACCAATTATCCAAAGAGAAGGAAGGGTGATCTAAGAATTCCCCCATGGAAGGGAATACATAGAGATGATGAAAATAAAGGATGGAAATAAATATTTCCCCCCATTGTGTGTGTAGCCTTTGTTTTTACCTTAATCTCTATGCAATCTAGAACTCAATTAAGTCAATACTGAATGCTCACTCGAAGCACGTGCAGGTTACTAGGTCCCTCCTTTGTATTTGTTTTTCAAGATGTTACATGCATAACCATAATGATATTTAACTAAGTAAACCATCAAGAACCTTTAACCATGGCATACACTCACTTTGGAAACACATGTAATAAGGAAAAATAAAAGTTAAAACATAAATAAGATCAATTATATAAACACTTCTCCATACTTGGTCATATAAATAATCATAATCCAACCATAATTATCCATTAATCATTAGAAACAACTACATATTAAGAAGTTGATACATAACATCCAGTACATGTGATCATAGAATCATGTACACAACTATAATAGAGCAACATAACACATAACACAATCACCATACCCATCACCCAATAACTAGTCCTAAGCCAAGTATTTATAGTTGTGTGGACTTTCCCTTCACCACCCATACACTTCCTAATAATAGGCGTGCTCAAAAATAGCTATGCGTGCTTACTTGCATGCTTTACAAACACTTGCTAATAATAGATTATCTAATAATATCGCATCTTAATCCTATTAATATCTAATACCATGCATGTTATTTAATGCTTGGTCTACATGTTACTTTCTCCAAAAATAGTCATTGCTTTCTTTCTAAGGTATCCTTAGAAAGAAATGGAAATTGTCACACAAAACGAATATGGTATACCTACTACAGGAATCAAAATTGTCACACACCTACACTAGGTATGTTGTCTGTCCTCTATAAAAATTGGAAATTATCACACAAAAAGAATAGTAGTACACCTACTAAGAATCAAAGAATTAGGAATAAAGAATATGGTTTGTGCTAAAGAATGAAATAATCAATCTCCCTAAGGTGGAAAGATTATAGGAAATTCCTTAATCAATATATTTTCCATTTCTCTCCACCCTTCCAATTCCTTAGTCTCCTTAACAGGAATGACATCAACTATATCAGGAACTTCCCTAGGAGTTAATTCATCAATCCTCCCTTTTAGATATTCAACCAGGGATTCCAACTACCTGGCCACATCATCTAGCGAATCCATCTTGTGCATAATCTATGAAAATAGTTCCTTCAGTTAATCCTTCAATGAGGCCCTCAAAATTTTTATCAACTCCCTCTTCTAGTCTACCTTGGACAACACCTTATCCTATTCCACTTTATTCTTATTGTTCTTAGCCTGGAACTCTCTCAACTATGCTTCATCCCTAAAATCCAAAAGACTCAAAACATGATCAAAATATTGGCAGTTATCATATACAAATTCTTCTATCCTTGTAGCCTCCTTATATTCTATTGCTAGTGCATCATATTACGTGAGATGCTCCTCGATCTTCTCTCAGTCGCTCTTCTTCTATCGAGCCAATACTTCTTCTACGGACTCTATTTTGAGAGTCTTATTCTCATGCATGATCATGCGTACCAATTCCTAAATACAATGGAATGTCATATCATAAGAAGGTTGAACTTAATAAACTAGATTGGGGTGCGTGAGGGTAATCACCTCTTTTATTTTTTTTGTTTTCTTATATGTTGTGCCTGTATGCCCCTTCTCTTCCATGAGATCTTGTTTCAGCTTTGAAATTTCTTGATCTTTCTTTACGAGATCTTTATTCTTATCCTTATCTTCTTATACTTTTCCTCCATCTCCTTATGCATATTATTTATGCAATAGTCCTTTTTAAAAGTTATGACCCCTACCTCCGCCAATAGTTTGTTGAGCGCATTACACACTTGCTCATTAGTCAACACTTGTGAATTAACTATCATATATGTTTCTCCTAGCATGGAACTAATTCAAGTATTTTTTATCGAGTGCATGCTAACCTCAAACTCAGGCTCATCCATATGTGATTGAAATTCCTAGGAGAGCATCTTACTTGTACATGGAAAGGATTATTCCTTTTTAAAGAATGACTAATAGAAGAGATCTTCTGTGGCCACTATAATATGATATCTCATGTGCAATAATTAACTTAGATCATCAATATATTTCATCATAGGGCCCTGAGGTGAGTTCCTTCTCTAACTCTTCTTTCCATGAGTCCCTTTTGGAAAACCAAGTGCAAGGGTGTTTTATAAGACACCTAATTCTTCATCACTATCTTATTTTCTTCTTCCTCTTTATGCTCCATGATGTACTCTACAATGAGTTCTACTTCATGCTCAATATAGTGCTATATTTCTAGCTCAATAGTGTCCTCAACTCTATGCTCCTTACTAGGCTCTTGTCTCTCCTCAAAAATATGAGTAATAGGAATTTCATGGCCTTCTTCCTATGGATCCTTGAGTGGGATATTCTCATAATGTGTGTCATACTCTCCATGTATCCAAATCCCTAATCTCATAAACTAAGGGGTCCTTCTACAACACTTCATTCTCCTCATTTATCATGGTCTCCTCTTCATATCTCACAACTTCATCTGTTTCTTCACTAGACACTACCCTTAGATTCTTCTTCACTAGAGAATTCTTCTTCGATGGCTTCTTTGTGCTCACACTTGGTTCTAACTCATTGCATGCTGGTTTCTTATTTCTAGTTGCACTATGAACAGGAGGTGTATCCTTACTTCCTTATTCTTCTTCTTCATCTGGGGGAGTATCCTCATGTGTCCTCTTCTATCTCACTTTTTGCTTCCCTGTGGGAGCCTCTGGGATCTTTAAGTCATATTTTATATACTTCCCCTTAACCATCCTTGGCTTCAAATAAATGTAAACTTTTGTTGCCTCTAGATTAAAAATTTCTAGAGTGATGAAATTAGATTTATTGATATCATCTGATATCATTGTCTCTTCCTATGTGATATTCTTGGGATAGACATATGTCCTGTACAATGTGTGGTACTCATAATCCACCTTTTCTATGTCAAACCTTAGTTTGCATGCATCATAAAATATGTTAACTGTACCCTGAAAATAACATGCTGTAAAGGTAAACGAATTTTTTCACCAAGATATTTTCGACCCATCCTTCAAATAAAAATGACCAATGAAAAAGTGTTGATGGATACCAAACTCTTCCTTCCCTCCATTTTCCTAAGAAGCTCATTTGGAATACACCATTCTAATCCAAACACTTCGCGCATCCTTCTATACAATCTATCTTCCTTGAAATTATATGGGTTAGTGATGACATCACAAGTGTAGTTAGAAAACCTTTTCGAGGGTGAATTATCCTCAGGGGGGACTGCCATATTTTATCCTTTAAACCATCAGACACCCCAAGTTCTGAAAACACAATATATTTAAGGACAGTTCCAAAGGTAATCTTGTCTCCTGTGTGCACCTCCTCAATATATTCTACGATAAACCCATCTAGATTATACATAACACCCTTAGATATCTTCCTTGTGACATGGAGCCATCACTGTGTTTACTTGGACCCACCTTTCATGCTTGTTCAACTTCGTAAGTATTTGTGTGACCATTCTGATAAAAGGATCATCGAGATTAGAAATGTCCATGGCATGCCATCCTCATTGGTACTTCATCACAGCAACCATCTTTTTGACTTCATCATCATCCTCTAGGTCCAATTGAAGTTTCGTTCTTGTGCTTAGAAGGCCAATATTTTTTTCAATCAATGGCACAATAAGGAAAATCATCCTTCCGGAAAAATAAAAAAGTCTTTGTGGACGTGCGACATTAGCCATTGATACATAAAATAAAGTTTTACAAAGAATGGGAGACTATAGAGATGAAGAAATACCATGTTTTGCAAGACTCGATACCCCTTGTTGTCATAGATCGGTTTATCACCCGATGTCCTCTAATATTTCCTATGAATCATCTCTTTTTCAATTTCAGGTGCATTCAAATATGAGTGCTGGTTGTGTTGGAGCTCAAAATTGCACCCTACCCTGAGTCATTCACAACATAAGATTTTGAGGCAACATGGTACTGTCTCCAAGTTTTGGAACTTGCACTGTGAGACAGACCTCCAGAGAAGGTTGGTTCCTCTATCTATTTTGCTAATGATAAACTACTCCTAGGAATTAAAATACAACTATCTATCTCTATTCTACCATTCCAAGGGACCAAGGTGAGAAGGAGATGCATAAAAAATAGAAATCCTAATCTAAAGAGAGGTGATAACACCAAGAAAAGGGGTGGAGATATTCCAATGAGTGAAAATGGGAGAAAAATGAAGGAGGAGAGGGTACACATAAGTAGAAGACAAAATGTTGAGCAGAAAAAATGTTTCTCTAATGAGAAGACATACAAAGGATGCGTGCATAGGAACACGACACATTTGAAGGCACAAAAAAGATAGGGAAGGAAATGTGCACCAGAACACTTTGGCTCAGGACTTAGTCATTTTTATGGATAAGGGCTATTTTTGAGATAGCCTGCGGGAGCACACATATAGATGAAGAATTGTGTGACACGCAATGGTATTTTGGGAATGAACTGCTGATAAGTGCCATGCATGGTTTGAGCTAATAATAGGATTGCTTCTTTCAGTTAATTATATGATATCTATTATTAGAACACTTACATGTATGCATGTTGTTGTAAAGGCGCATGGCTATTATCAACATGTGACCTATTTTGAGAGGTGTATAGGTGATGAAGGACAAGTCCCCACTTCTATAAATATATATTGAACTATGTAGTTTAGGGTGTATGTGAGACTGAGTTATTATAGAGTTATGTTGTTGGATTTGATGCACGCACGACTCATGGTGATACTTTATAGTGTAAGAATCTTATGTGTTTTACAATGTTTAATGCAATGGAATATATTGGCTGGATAATGGTGTTTAACATAATTAAATCTGGTTCATGTATGGTTAATCTTATTATAGTTATTGTTTAATTCATGATCTCTCTAACATCTAGATCTGATTATGCCCTGTGTAATGTTTATGTTAATTTGGATCTGAATACGTTTTATCACCATCACTAACTAAACACCTGCACAAAAAAATCTAAAGAGGGGACTGGTACCTTTGCGTGCTTTGGGTGAGTGCTTAGCTCAGGCTGAGTGATGTGCCTGTGTGCTTGTGTTTTCTACAGTAGATTCTAGGCTACATCATTTGTTCCATTGTTGGGACCTCTTTTCAACTGTTTTCAGGATGTTTCATGATGAAGACGTATTGGTTTACCCTATCAAGTATTGAGGAGTGGATAGTATATCTGGAATAAGAGTATGCTCACAGGTTCAACACTGGATCTGAGTTTAACACATGTGTGTGGATAGAGAAGAACTCATACAACTATTTATAAGAGAGTTTTTTCTATCTTTCTGATAGAGCTGTACAAGTGGCTAGTTGCTTATGTGTCTAAAAGGAATTGGTGGTATTGCACACTTGTCTGGAAGTAGGATGAATTTCAAGCCCTCTATGATGCTAATTTGATTTGGACACATGCTATGGACACTTGGTTCTGTGATGTTTTGAATACATATATTTTAGGGTACTCAATTTCTACTTACTCAAGCCCAGAGGTAGCTGAGTTCCAATTTTTGTGTTATCCTAGGGGATCCTATCTGCAAGGCATTCCACTGGTGATCAAAATATTGATGGTAACCCCAAACTTGGAAGAAAATCTGATGGATAGCTAAACCCTACCACATATGGGGGCATGAGCAGGTTTGGTGAAGGATGGCGGAACTAACGGTGGAAAGGAAATGAGAAGAAAGGAAGCTTAAGTACAATGAGGTGTGTGAGAGGGAGATAGAGAAACAACATGATATTGTAGAATAGATGGCTTTGAGGAGAGAGATGGATCGTGAAGGATTTGGAGTTCACGTAGGAGGCATGGAGCCAGAGCATCTGTAACTCCACCATTTAGGAAAGCATAATAGGGAACCCTCCTTAGCATCACATGGGAGCGTGCCAGCAAAGATGACATGGGCCATGGGTGCATCTAAATCTACCTAGAAATATATCCCTTACGCTTGGTTTTCTAGTATTTAGTACACCCAGTAGTCAACAAGCTAGTTTGGGGCATAGTAGAAAAGGAGTTAATCAAGGAGAAAGTGCATCTATGGCTGGGAAAACATCTTATTTGTTATTTGGAGGTACCTTTTTAGGTGCATCGTTGACACAAAACTCAAGGAAGAAGAATTTTGGACTCACTTCAGGGAGTAGTACCACCTTGTAGACTGTAGGAGTTCAATTTAGTACCACTGTTTAGACACATGACAGTACATCCACTGGTCCACTTCTGGCTAAAAGAGGAGGATCAGGGGGCATAGGTGGGTCTGGAGGTAGAGGTAACACAAGAGGTTCTGGATCAGGTGGGCATGGTCCTCACTAACCCCAGAATATTTACATGAAGATGTCACTACATCTTCCAGAGTATAGGGGAGTAGAGGATGCTATTGAGCATGTGCATATGTGTGAGATATTGTGGCATGTAAAAGGGATCATGGATTTTGAGCGTGAGGTAAGTCACTTTACAACTACATTGCAAGGACATGCTCACCGTTGGTATAGGAAGTTTGACCCTGATCAGACTTACGTAGATTATGCTGCATTGCGGGAAGCTTTCCTTAAGGAGTTTCATATCCCTTATTTTGAGTAGAAGAGTATAAGCACTCTCAAGGATATTATGTAGGGAACTACTAAAAGTGTTTATGAATATGATTCCCATTTCAAACCACTTTTGTCTAAGCTTTCGTATGATATCTATGTAAGGTATCATGCACATAAGTTCGTTGGGGGTTTGATCGCACCATTTAGGAGGGCACTGTCACATAAGACATATACGGACCCACATGAAGCACTTGAACCATCATTACACATTGAGGCAGTCGAAAGTATAGACACTGCAGTGAACCCATTCTTAGAACCACATATTACAGTTATGGAAAATTAGTTAGAGAAACTATCAGCCAATTTAGCACATGAAATGCGCACTGGGATTTTGTGTAAAAATTGTGAAGTGGAAGGGCACACTAAGGATAATTTTCTGCTCAGATCAGTACATTCATTATTGCTAGACTGTGATATATGTCATTTACTGTGATGTAAGACACTGCCCATTATTACAATACGCGATCAAAAAGAATGTATCTTGCTATTGTAATATTTTCTGGTCCACAACTCACAATACAGAAGACTACATGTTGATTGTTTAGATTCATGATGCCATCGATATTGGCGTACCCAAGACAGGAGTATCGAATAATTCTAAAAGTAAAAGTGAGAATCATAATCGTGATAACACCTAAGGGCGCTATGATCAAAACAAAGGGTACTTTGAAGGAAGTCATGACAGAGGTTGAGGATACTGTGGTGGATTCAAGGGCCAAGGCCGTAGTGGTGGATGAGGTGATTTTCCTCGTGGAACATGTTATACATGTGGATCTCCTGACCATTACAAGTGCAAATTCCCTAAGAATATTATTTGTTCCTTTTGTGAGAAGAATCATAACTATAAGGAATGCCCAAACTTATATGAGCATCTTAGCAAGAAGCATAAACAAGAGAACACGGGCACAAGGTTGGTTAGAATACAACGTGCCATGGAAAATCAGTGGATGCCAAATTTGGCACTGGAACCTGAGGTAGTATCTATGAAGATTACTACACGCGTTGAAGCTGGGCGTGCTAGAGAAACGTTAAAACAAAAGCCTACCATTACCAAGGAGGAGGTTTTACATGCAAGGTACCCAGATCCTACACATTAGAAAGAGGTTTATCAGGAAACCATAGGGGTACTCAGAAATTTTTAGGGTGAAATACAATGTTTAAAGGAACAGTAGCGAAATTTGGAAAAAAATAATTCAGTAGAGATGGTCTAGTTAGATGTTGATAATTTAAAAGAGGTATGCAAGATGCTGTGCCAGGAGAATATTATTCCTTTACTAGGGAATTATCTAAATGGAAACACTCCACGTGCATGTATTAAGAATGTATGATAGATCCTGCATGTTAATCTTCCCCCTCATAACTTGGATTATGAAAAGGAAATCAATCTGAATGTTGTTGTGGATGGGTGGCTTTTGAGTAATATATTGATTGACAGAGGTGCAGAAGTGAATGTGCTTACTTTAGGTGCATGGTTATAGATGGGAAAACCTCCATTATAGTCATTCTCTAATGTACTATTCATGGCTAATCGAACTAAGGCCACTCCAATTGGGGTTTTAAAGGATGTATCCATTACTATACAAGGGTCCAAGTTTACTGGGGACTTTGAGGTTTAGCACTTGCTGAAGTAGATGACTTCCTAGCTCTACTTGGGCACCCTTGGTGTTATGCGAATAATGCTGATCTACGGTTCAACAAGGGGTATATAAGTTTTGAGAACAAGGAATAACGGGTTACTATCCCTTTGACAGATGGAAAATCTACACCTTATGTTGAACCTTTGAGTGAGGAAGACATGAACATAATCTATATGTGCTCCATTCAAGATCCGGAAGTACTTGAGCCATCTAAGGAGGGAATCCTCCAGTGGGAAGATACATAGTCTATTAGAGATAATACAAGTATTGATTGTGACAATTGGGCACATGGTACCTATGAGATGGTTGGGAAAGAAGTAAAAAGTGCCTTTGCATAGAGGAGTAAACCCGTTTTATTAGGCATATAGGTAACAAATCTGTAACTTGATACACTGGAAAAGGAGATCCTATAGTATTCATGTATGCCATGGAGGAGTAGTGGATGGATCAAGTGGAAACAAGAAATAGTTTAGTGTATACCCTATGCGAGATGGAAGCACGTTGGTGGATGGTTCACAGGGATAATCTCATAGAATGGAATGAAGTAAGAATTTCTTTAACAACTTGGTTTCTCAGGAGCAATGTGCCTACTCAAATATACATATATAATGGTAATAAGCCTATTCAGAACCTCATTCAGTAGTGTGAGATACTCTGGAAAGAGGGGTAGGAAGCTTTACCACCTTCACTTTGGGTGCATAAACTTTATTTCATGTTGCAAGGTTAGGAGCTCTAGATATGTCCGGTCAAAGTTCAGTCAACAAGAAAGTCAACTCTGGTCAACTGGTCAATATTGGACCAATGGCACTGTGACACGTGGTGAAAAGGAAAAGGGAGTCATTTGTTGGTTTTCGATCTCTGGTCTTTGATGGTCGTAAAAGATTGCTCGTCGGAACAAGAGGCTCAACTTTTGTTACGGAGGGGAGCCCGGCCGCCGTGTGGACTATGGTATTATCACCAACGTGGTGGGTCCACAAGCCACCACGTGGCTTGCCACCATGAATCAAATTCACTCGATTTTCCTATCAAGGGTTGACATCGAGCTAATTAGCTGAGTCATACATGGACCAAGTTACATTTTACTTTGTAATTATTTTCCATACTTATTTCTAAATGTTGCATATATCCCATTAATGTGCATAACATTAGTATTAATGTTCAAACATTATATAACCACACTTACCCACATAAACCCACCAAATGCTATGCTTACCACATGATGGAGTGAAGTGTGGGGGGGCATGTAAATGCTATGCGTGGAAGCTTCCATGTGAGAAGGAGATGAAGCGGTGGTGAGGGGGGGCATGGCCCATGCGTGGAAAGATCCACGTGAAGGATGGAGTGGGTAAGGTTTGTAAAACCTTACCCAAATATAAGTGGCCCCCAAATGTGGGATATTACCCACTTAAAACATGCAAAACCACCCCCTTCACCTTAGCCACTACATGGGATTTTTATCCCATTAAAATATGCAAAATCCGCCCTATGGGATTATTATCCCATTCTAATATGCTACGGGATAGGCTAATATTAGCCTTAGGATAATTTTTAATATCAGGCATTATTTTAAGGGCCCTATTTTTGTATAAATAGGGAACTCATTCCTTTGTAATGGACACCACAACGCAACAGAGAAGCTCATTCCTAGAGCTCGAAAAGGCAGAGAGCGAGCCAAGAGGAGAGTTAGTTGTCATGGGCATAGTTGTGTGAAGACCTAATTTATTTAGGCATTATTATTTTAATTATTATTGACCTATTATTTTTAGGCAATAGTAAATTAAAATTATTGTGGCTAGGAGTTATTAATACTACCTAGTCAGCCCATAGCGCCACACCAAATTATTGTGAATCCTGGAATATCGACCGGAGTGCCATAGGGCATTACGAAGCATCTGGAAGGCCGATCGAGAACCAGAGGATTCCGAACAGTGGAGCTGGTGCCATCGAGCTTGCCGAATACGCCAGGAAAGGGGAAGTCGGGTGCTATTTTTCACCCTTGTCTTCTGAAGGTCTGGTTATTCTTCTAAGCAAGTTCTTAATAGTTTCCATTAGGTTTTCTTGTGAAAGTACTATTGTAACTTACAAGTTTTGACTAGTGGAATGGTTCGATAAGAACCCAGAGACGTAGGCAATTGCCGAACTCCATAATCAATCATTGTGTAATTGTCTTTATTGTCTTGCATTAATTTTTAAATTGATTACTTAAAAGGAGAAAATTATCGGCAAATAATTAAAGCCTATAAGGGTCTGAGATCAGGTAGATAAAAAATTGATTATTTTCAACACTTGCAAACTTGATCAAGTTTGGTATCAGAGCTAGGTTTTGGCTTGCAAACTTGCTAATCTCTGAGCAAGTTTGGTATCAGAGCTGGTTATTGGCTTGCAAACTTGCTCCATTTGGTTTAGCTCCATTTTTTTCAGTAAATCTGATTAACAAAGTGATTGCTTCAAGATTGGTGCAGTTGGTTCAATTTGTGTGAACAGGGTACAAGTGCACTATGGGCAAGATGTCTAAACAGGTGAAGCTCGATGAGGTTGAAGCTTATAATCACCAGATCCAGGAAGAGAACTCTCTCCTGCGATCAATGTATTACTCCTTGGAAGAGGAGAATGCTCGTTTGAAATCAGAATTGCAAACCAAGGATGAGCTCTTGGCAAGGTTGCAGTGTGGTGATCAGAGAAAGGAAATACCTTCAACTTCAGATGCAGTGACCATGGCAGATGACTGCACTGTAAGTTGTTCACCACTGGAATCTTCTTCTTCCTCCCATTTGGTTTTGGATTTAGGTAATGAAGTCTTTGGTTTGTTTGAAAAGCATACTAGAGGCATTGGATCCAAGTTACTAGATAAAATGGGATTTGATGGAAGAGGCCTTGGTAAAAATGGCCAAGGCATTGCTAACCCAATACAGGTCGAGGATCATCCTCATTTTGCAGGTTTGGGTTTTCTAGTGCGGGAATGGAAATTGGAGAATGCTCCAAGAACACTGATGGGAGACAAGCTTCTGAAAGCAAAGTGAATACCCCACTAGTCCTGCAAGAAGATTCTGAGTAGGAAAGTTGTGCTTCGTCATCACAGGTAGGATGTGGTAAGAGAAATCAGTGAAGAGGTAATGAGATTCCACCTCCAGTTTCTTACCATAATCATAAGCACAATAAAACTTCTGATCCACTTTTTCAGCTTAAGAAGTATGGTTATGATTTTCAGAAGATGTGGAATTCCTTTCCATGTACTTTTTGTGGATTGCATAATCATTCTGTGGCCAGATGCTGGAAGAGAAGGACACTGATGAAGAAGTTGATGTCATTCATCAGGAACAAGGCAAATCAGAAAGACCAATCTCATCATGCAGAGTCGAGAAATGGCAGAAAGAGTTCCTCATCCCAGAAGAAGGAGATTAAGAGGAATTTTTGTGCTCATTGCCAGAGGAATGGGCACCGGGTGAAAAATTTCTAGAAATTGCATCCATCTCACCATCAGAGTAATGGCAAGCCAAAGATGGAATGGAGGCCTATTGCAAAGGCAAAGGAAGTTTCTACTCCACCACCAGTTGACAATTCAACCCAGGACCAGGTAATACCTGAAAGTGAAAGTCCTTTAAAATGGGTAAGTCAACAATTTTTCAATTATATATTGCATAATTCAGATTGATGAATAGTATGCAGTATTTGTTTGGAGATCAGATTCTGTGAGAAAATGCTGAGAGAAAGGTTTACCATACTCAGTGGATTTTCTTACTTAGAAAATTTGATTAATGCTCCAAACATATCTCCTAATCAGCTTGTGAGTACCTGTTACAGCTTGGATACAGGATTTAACTCATATAAAGCTTGGAGATTGATCTGCCATTTGTGCAGACAGTAGAGTTCACAGGAGTCAGCTCAAAACTTCATTCTGTGTAGAGGCATTGTGACCATGTGTAGCAGAATGGTAGTTGAATCACCATTGGCATTAACATCGGGTCAGAACTTCATTCTGTGTAGAGGCATTGTGACCATGCCATAGAGTGGTACCTGATATTAGTGTGTCAACAAGAGGAGCTCTCAAAGGATCAGCTCAGAATGTCATTCGGTGTCAAGGCATTGCGACCACACATTCGAATGGTAGCTGATCAACAGACTTAGCATCATGCATTGGAGGCTTGAGGTCTTGAAAGAGGCTTAGCATCATGTATTGGAGGCGTTGAGGTCTGTAACAGACTTAGCATCATGCATTGGAGGCTTGAGGTCTTGAAAGAGGCTTAGCATCATGTATTGGAGGCGTTGAGGTCTGAAAAAGGACAAGTTATTGTCCATCATCGACATCGGATCAATCATAGCTCTACGTAACATGGAGTTCCTTCAAACCAGTTTGGATTCTGTGGAATCAACTCAGAGCCAGGAGCTGTGTTATAGAGTAAAAGAAGATCCTTGTTGTCAGATATCAAGAAGCTTAGCACCACACAGTAGGAGCATTGAGGTTTCATTCAGAAACTTAGCACCATACAGCGGAGGCATGGAGGTCTTCTTCAGATATCAAAGTGGCGCATCAGAAGCATCGTGGGCCCATAACCCACAGGTCCCAGGATCAGAGAAAAGTTTTCGAAGTGAGAAGGTTGCAGAGGAGAAGACCCAAGGGTCTACTACAGCAGAACTTCCGAGGTGGCAGCAGAGTTTCCAGATTCAGGACAACATGGCAAAATGTTCCAATATAAGCTTTTTGGGACAAAAAGCCTTTCTCAGTGGGGAGGTGTGATCAGGGGATCATTTTTGAAAGTTCCCTAAACATCCCTAAATGGTGTCAGTGCAGAAGATCATTTCGAGAGCTTTCCAATGACTGTGAGAACGTGACAAAAATGGACATCGGGAGCTCTAGATATGTCCGGTCAAAGTTTAGTCAACAGGAAAGTCAACTCTGGTCAACTGGTCAATATTGGACCAATGGCACTGTGACACATGGAGAAAAGGAAAAGGGAGTCATTTGTTGGTTTTCGATCTCCGGTCTTCGACAGTCATAAAAGATTGCTCGTCGGAACAAGAGGCTCAACTTTTGTTACGGAGGGGAGCCCAGCCGCCGTGTGGACTATGGTATTATCGCCGACGTGGTGGGTCCACAAGCCACCACGTGGCTTGCCACCACAAATCGAATATGATTGATTTTCCTATCAAGGGTCGACATCGAGCTAATTAGATGAGTCATACATGGACCGAGTTACATTTTACTTTATAATTCTTTTCCATACATTTCCAAATGCCACGCATATATATGTTGCATGGGTTGTATATTATCCATGGTAATCTCCACTTACAACCAAATATATTATGTTCCACATGGGGGGCATGTTTAATTAACCACATAAGCCAAACCACACATAACAACAACCAAATGGTATGTCCACGTGGTGAAGGACATGAAGCGGTGGTAGGGGGCATGCAAACCATATGCGTGGAAGCTCCACGTGGAGAGGAGGTGAAGCAGTGTGGGGGCGGTTAGCCCAAGTGGAAAGATCCACATGAAAATGAATGTGGGATAAGGTTTATTAAAACCTTACCCAAATACCTGCCACCAAAATGTGGGATATTACACCCCCATTAAAAAACATTAAATCCACCACTATGGGATTTTTATCCCATTAAACATGCAATCCAAACCAAATATGGAGATAAGCATCCCATTTTAATGCTACGGGATAGGCTAATATTAGCCTTAGATAATTTTTAAATGCATTATTTAAGGGCCCTATTTGGGTATAACTAGGGACCCATTTCTTTGAAATGGACACACACAACGTAGGAGAAGCTCATTCCTAGAGCTCAGAAAGGTGGAGAGCGAGCCAAGAGGAGAGTTAGTTGCCATGGGCATAGTTGTGTGAAGACCTAATTTATTTAGGCATTATTATTTTAATTATTATTGACCTATTATTTTTAGGCAATAGTAAATTAAAATTATTGTGGCTAGGAGTTATTAATACTACCTAGTCGGCCCATAGCGCCACACCAAATTATTGTGAATCCTGGAATATCGACCGGAGTGCCATAGGGCGTGTTACGAAGCATCTGGAAGGCCGATCGAGAACCAGAGGATTCCGAACAGTGGAGCTGGTGCCATCGAGCTTGCCGAATATGCCAGGAAAGGGGAAGTCGGGTGCTATTTTTCACCCTTGTCTTCTGAAGGTCTGGTTATTCTTCTAAGCAAGTTCTTAATAGTTTCCATTAGGTTTTCTTGTGAAAGTACTATTGTAACTTACAAGTTTTGACTAGTGGAATGGTTCGATAAGAACCCAGAGACGTAGGCAATTGCCGAACTCCATAATCAATCATTGTGCAATTGTCTTTATTGTCTTGCATTAATTTTTAAATTGATTACTTAAAAAGGAGAAAATTATCGGCAAATAATTAAAGCCTATAAGGGTCTGAGATCAGGTAGATAAAAGTGCACTTTCTTTGAGAAGGAGAAAGGAAAGATGGTCTACATAGTGGATGGTGAAGAGGTATAAAATTTGGACATTGATCATTCCAGTAGGTACATGCACGAGGTTTTAGACAGTGTGGATAAAAACATGTGCACCTATCATGAACCTATGAATACCAAGAAAGTGAACATTGGCATGGATGTTGAACCTAAGGAGGCCATAATTGGATATTATTGGTTTGATTATGAAGTAGAAAAGATAATTGAGTTACTACGTGATTTCCATGACTTATTTCCTAGGGGCTACCATGAGTTAAAGGGGGTGCATGAGTCATTAGGATGAGATGAAGATTAAGCTAAAGGAAGGAGTGCGCCTGGTCAGGAAGAGACCTTACAGGATGAACCCTAACCTGCACATAAAAGTTAAAGAAGAAATTGAAAAAATGCTGAAATTTGGCATCATTAAGCCCCTAGAAGAATAAGAGTGGGTTAGCCCCATGGTGATCAGTATAAAGAAATATGGTCAGATTAGGATTTTTGTGGATTACAATGATTTAAATGTTGCATGTGTGATTGATCCTTTTCCTACACCTTTCACTGAGGAAATATTAGAAGGTATTGCAGGTTGCAAAATTTACTCTTTTACAAATGGATTCTCTGGGTATCATCAAGTAAGAATTACATAGGAGGATCAAGAGAAGACAACCTTCACCACTGAATGGGGAAGCTTTGCATATACGGTGATGCCCTTTGGTTTGAAGAACACACCTGTTGTATTTTCACGCATAGTTGTTCAAGCATTCCAAGATTTTATTCACAAATTCTTGTAGGTTTACTTGGATGATTAGATGGTATATGGGCTTGTTAAGGATCATTGTGACAACTTGCACTTAATGTTTGAAAGATGTAGATAGTTAAGCATCTCTTTAAACATCAAAAAGTGTGTATTTGCTACACCTTTTGGAACTCTTCTAGGGCATATCATCTGCAAGGAAGGTTTGTTAGTAGATCCAGCTAAGGTTGTAGTTATTGTAGGCCTGGAGGAGCCTACTAGTTAGAGTGAGGTGCACAGATTCTTGGGCCATAAAGGGTATTACAAAAAATTTATCAAAGGATATGTGAAGATTTCCGCACCCCTGGAGGAGTTACTAAAGGGAAAAGGGACATTCTATTGGGGAGAACCACATCAATGCACATTTGAGGCATTGAAGGAGAGACTTACTACAACGCCTATTCTGTGTTTTCCCTCATGGAACCAACCATTTCACGTACATGTGGATGCCTCTGGCATGACCATTGGTGCAGTGTTAGCTCATCCTAGAGAAGGTATTATAGATCATCCTATCTGCTTTGCTAGTAGAAATTTGACTCTTGCAGAACAAAATTATACAACTACAGAGCGTGAGGCATTGTCGATGATCTACACACTGCATAAGTTCAGACAATACTTGCTAGAAACACCTTTTGTATTTTATACAGATCACATGACACTAAAATACTTGGTAAATAAGCCCATTTTACAAGGGGTGCATATGTCGATGGGTTCTCTTATTCCAAGAATTTGACTTTACAGTCGTGGTAAAACTAGGTAAAAGTGATTCTAGCCTAGACCACTTATCAAGAATTCAATCAGGAGAGGACGCAGATACAATTGAAGATACAATGTCAGATGCACAGTTATACAGGTTACATCATGCGCCTTCAGAATTGGAGGATATTGCTATCTTTTTAGGCACATGTATGGCACCAGAAGGAATGAAAGCCTTAGAGAAGAAACAACTTACAATTCATGTTGCACCCTTCATGTTGATCAGTGGTGACTTATACAAACTAAGATGAGATGAAGTATTGCATCAGTGTGTATTAGAACATGAGCACACAGATATCATGGAAGAGGCTCATGGTGGTATTGCAGGTGGGCATTATGTAGGTGAAGCCACCGCGTGTAAGATTCTACTCACTGGATTATGGTGGGAGACCCTGTACAAGGATTGTAAAGAGTATTGTAAGGCATGTGATCACTGTTAGTGCCTTGGAAAACCTGGACAAAGAGATGAAATGACATTGAGGCCTATTACTAGTGGAGAGCCGTTTGAAAAATGGGCAATAGACTTTGTGGGTCCTATTTCCCCAGCCACATAGAACCGGATTTCACTACATCATCACTTGTATAGATTATCTTACATGATAGGTAGAATCAACACATATAAAGGATTGTACAACAACTACAACAAAAAGGTTCTTATGGGAAAATATTATTACTAGGTATGGATGTCCATTGAGTTTGACAAGTGATAGGGGCACACACTTCTTGAATGAGACAATCAGGATATTGTTGGATGAATTTATGGTCACACACCACAAGACTACACCTTATCACCCTCAAGAAAATGGGACTGTTGAGGCCTTCAACAAGATATTGAGCCAGACCTTAACAAAAATTTGTGATGTTGGAAGGAAAGATTGGGATGATAAATTTTTTTTGTACTTTGGGCATATAGAACAACCTACAAAAGGTTAAATAAGGCCACACCCTTTCAGTTGGTGTTTGGCACAGAAGCAGTTCTTCCCATGGAATTCATGTTACCTTCTTTGCATATTGTGCACGTGGGGGGTCTAGCTGATGAGAAAGCATTAGAAGAAATAATTGACAAGTTAATACAGCTGGATGAGAGGCACACCATAGCACGTTGGAGTCAGAAGTAGGAAAAGGCTAGGCAGAAGGCATGGCATGACAGACACATCAGGGATAAGAAGCTTGAGGTTGGATAGATGGTACTTCTTTATGATTCCAAGTTTTTGTGCCATCCAGGAAAACTTAAGGTGCATTGGTTGGGACCATATGTTATCACTCACATCCTTGAATCAGGCACTTGTCAGTTAGAGGTGCTTGATGGAACATGGTTACCCGGTTACTTTAATGGGAGTAGGCTGAAGCCCTACTATAAATAAGTCTTCTTGGTGTTTGTAATAAGGTAGTATTTCCATTTAGTATAGATTTCCCTTTCTGTATTTCTTTTAATGTATTTCCTTCTTTGTCACTATGCTTTGTCAATTTAGTTTGGTGTTTTGTGTAATAAGCACGTTTGCACGCTGGAAGCTAATTACAATCTGAAGTATTTTTATGTGTAGAGGACTGCACATACCATTGGTGTGGGGTGGTTGTTATTTGTTATCCAAAAATGGGTACACATAAGAACAAACTATTACAGGTGTTATTCAAGTATGGAAAGGAGCTGCTAGAAAGAAGATTGCTCCTAAGAAGACCATAGCTGGAAATAAATGAATGAATAGTATAACACAAGGTAAGTTGCAGCCGTAGAAACTACTATAGGAAGGCACAGTGGCAAGGTACTTTGGTGCATGGAAGCATGCATAGAAGGAGGTCTATAGCCAGAAGGTAAGAAGGCATGCTAGAAGGTTATAGCTGGTGAGCGTAGGTGTATCACACAGAAGTTGGGAAAATGGTCAATTAATGAGAGGATCAGTGGTAGGTAAAGGAGAAATAAATGTAATAAATTTTCAAAAATCTATATAAGGACTTGATGCGGGTTCATTTTTACCTTTGCGATCACAAGTATTCGAGCGAGCTAGTTGTGATTGAGCCAAGTGAAACATGTTGAGGTGCAGAGAGTTGCGAAACTAGATGTGGAGAGAAGATTTGTGCACAGAAGTGGCTTGTGTCCCCATTGGAGAAGGGTTTGAACAAAGCAGAAGCATTGAGAAGGAGCTAGGGCACATGTGTTTCAAGCTAGGGCATGATTTGAGCTAGGGCATGAAAGCTTACTTGAGCTAGAGGAAAAATAAAGAAAAAAGGTGATATTTTTACAATGGCACCGAGGAAGGCACCTGTAGCAGGTACAAAGGGGAAGAAGAAGGTGGAAGTCGAGGTCAAAGATGCTCCCAAGAGAAATTTTTCAGAAATGCAGTATCTAGAAGGGAGTGATCATCGAGTGAGATTGGGATTCCCATATCCATAGATGCAAATTAAGTGATTACAACCACCACACCACTGACAACAAGGGAGAGTTGGATGCATTGTTGAATAAGAAGACCAACAAGTGCACAATGGATGACATGCCAGTATATGACGATGCTGGGGAGAAGTTTCTCAAGAAGGTAGGGGTGTATCAACTGTATGAACTCCCATATTTTGGAAAACCAGAAATTTTATACCAATGGCTTATGAGCAGAGTCCATGAGGAATTTTTCTATTTTGCTGGACGACGGGTAAGGATCACCGCGCCTTTTATTGCCACATTGACAGGATGAAGGGCACAGGGATAGAGGTTAGTAGTGATCTAACCAATAAGGCAGCTGTTATAGCCACAAGAAAGGAGTTGGGATACTCCAAGGGTCCACACAGAATGGACATCTACAAATTAAGGAAGTACCCTGTGGTGCAGGCAGCCATGCATCTGCTCACTAAGCTGAATGATCAAGAGAGATGGTCACAAGTAAATACCATGTGGCTACATATTGTGAAGAAAATGTCACAAGGAGAAGTCTACAACTTAGCTGGCTTCATAGTAGAAACAATTATTGAGGAAGCACACACAGGTGAAAAGATAAGTTTTGGCGCTATCCTATTATCTCTTGTGTTTGTAGAAATTGGAGTGCCCGATGGGCCAAATAACAAAATTTGGGAATACCCCGTGGAGAAGAAGTCCCTCACAGAGAGGTTTGAGAAGTATTTGTGTGAAGGAACAATGAGTGGCCCATTCAAACAAAGGGAAGAACTATGGTATGATCAACTACATGTGGCCTTTGAAGAGGAATGGTGCATTCCAAAGGAGTTACCCTCAGTAGTGGGTAAGGTGGTGTAGTTTATGGTGTATCAAAAAAATTTCATCACACAGTTTGCAATGAAGGATGGGACATGGAGTCCCTAGTGCAAACTACCATACACCTTCACAACGTGCTATTTCTAGGCAGCAATACACAGTTTACTGATGCATGCCGGTTGAGCTTTAATGCAGACAAGGTAGATTGTGACTACCATACTCTCAGAAAAACTTATGTTTATCCAGGTCAGTCTACCTACATTGAGAGGCTCATTTCAGATGTTATAAGTATGAAGCTGGTAAGTTTGGCTATTGGGGATAGTGGAGCCATGCTTTTCTATCTCCAGCTTAAGCCTAGGTTGGAAAATAACAAGTATGTGGAGAATGAGTTCATGCTCCCAGGGCCACCTAAGGGAAAACACACAGTTGAAAATGTGGCAGCTCCAAATCCTACCTCAACCATAGAGATAGACGAAGAAGAAGAACACGAGGATAGTGGAGGCTTGGACCATAGAGGCTAGAGGCAGCCCATAGAAAAAGTGGAGAGTGAGCATGCAGATACTCCCCCACATGTGCAAGGAGAGGAAGACTTGGACATAGATGTAGTCCATGAGGAGTGCCAGTTTAAGAAGGTGTTCAGAAGAACCAGGACCCAAGGTGTAGGAACATCACAACCTTTACGAAGGTCACCTCAACTCTCCCCTCAGAAAGAAGCACCGGAGAAAGAGAAAAAGAAAGTTGAAGCTTAACGAGGAGGAGGAGGAGTATGAAGAGAGCACGCTAGGAACCCCGGTCCAGCTTGAAGATGTGGAGGAACCCCGGGATGAAGAAATGAGAGATGAAGAGGAAGGGGTGAAAGAGGAAGAAGAAACTATGCAAGAACAACCCAGTGCACCCATTACAACTCAGGTAGGAGAAGGACCAACCTCCAGACCTTGGCACCCAGGTTCCTAAGGGGCCAAGAACAAAAAGAGAAAGAACAAGTGAAGAGTATGTTGTCCCTAGTATGGGCTATACTGAGGACACAAGAAAAATCATCCACACCCAGTTTCAGAGCACTGTGGGCCTTAAGGAGTTATATGGGTGGGAGCTGATGGATCTAGATATGGCCACTACACGCACAAGGAAGTAATTATCCTGGTCCATGTAGACTCATATGGATGAACCAAATTTTGATGTGTGTGAGGAGTCTTGTGTCTCACGAAGAGTGAAGAAGGCACCCCAAAGCAGGCACATGACAATAAAACCTACTCTAATGTCTGATGAGTAGGTCAGTAATGCAATGGTCAAAGTATCTGCTGAGGTGGCATGGAGAAACATTGATAAGGCCACCACCATTAGAGCATTGCTTGAAGATAACAAGGCTAAAACTGAAGAGATAACATTTAAAGGAAGAGAAGGAATGAGAATGTGAAAATAATGAGGCCTTCGTGAGCATGGATGAGGAAATTGGTGATCACATCCTTAAAAAAAGACCGCATCTAGAATCTTAGGTACCAGAAAAGTTTCCATCTGCTATGCATTATGTGCGCACTTTGGTCGATTTGGTGTTAGATGATGGACCAATTCAGATGCCCACACCAAAATATTTGGAACAAGAAGTAGAGAGAGCAAGGGCCTCTATGGTTAGGAAAATTTCAACTTATGAGGCATTGCTCCAAAATTTGAAGGATGAGCTGAAGAAAGTAGACCAAGCTCTCAATTTATGTGTGGCACCAGAAGCAGTAATAAGGACCAGAACTCTAGTTGAAGATAATGAAGTTCTGGCAGTGATGAAAGATGAGACACTAGGGCACGCAGAAAGATTGGCACTGGTGAAACAAAAGCATGAGGCCCTCATAGTAGCCCAAGATCCACACAAAGAGAGGATTGATGAGATTGGGAAGCTCATAGCACAAAAGATAGACCTCATGGAAGGAATGATGTCAGGTATGGCCAATGTTGTCCTGGTACTACAGAATGAGAAGGAAAAGATTACTCAGAATGATATGGATGCCATGACCACAAATATTCAAGAAAAGACAAGGACTGCGCTAAATGACTGACAGACATTGGAGGCTGAAATCAAAAATGAATATCCAGAGCTAATCCTCCCAGTTGAAGAAGAGGGTGCTGCAGAGTAAAAATTTATTCTTTTGTACAATGTTTCATTAATTCTTTCATTCCTTATTCTTTATTATTGGGAACATCAGAAAGAATTCCCATTTCCAGGATGGAAATGTACTTTAGTGTGGGGTAATGTTGAGCAAGACAGAATGTTGCTCTAAGGAGAAGACACACAAAGGATGCACACGCATGGGGAACAAGGCGCATTTGAAGGCGCGAGAAGATAGGAAAGGAAACACGCACCATAACACTTTGGCTCAGGACTTAGCCATTTTTTTATGAGGGATATTTTTGGAGATAGCGTGTGAAGCACACATAGAGATGAAGACTTGCACTACAAACAATGGTATTTTGGGAACAAGTGGCTGATAAGCGCCATGCATAGTTTAGGCTAATAATAGGATTTCTTCTTAGAGTTAACTATAGGACATCTATTATTAGAACACTTGCATGTTGTGCATGCCATTGTAAAGGTGCATGGCTATTATCAGCATGCGACCTATTTTGAGAAGTGCATGGGTGGTGAAGGGAAAGTCCCCACCTCTATAAATATGTATTGAACTATGTAGTTTAGGGAGACTGAGTTATTGTAGAGTTATGTTGTTGATCTTAATACACATGACTTATGGATATACTTTATAGTGTAAGAAGCTTTTGTGTTTTACAGTGTTTAATGCAATGGAGTATATTGGCTGGATAATGGTGTTAGACATAACTGAATCTGGTTCTTGTATGGTTAATCTTATTATAGTTATTGTTTAATTCATGATTCTCTAAGATCTAGATCTGGTTTATGCACTGTGAAATGTTTATGTTTGGTTATGGATCTGAATATGTATTATCATCATCACACTAACATCCTACACAAGAAACTCTAAAGAGGGGCCTGGTACCTTTGCACGCTTTGGGTGAGTGCTCAGCTCAGGCTGATAAGTACAATAGTCCAAAACAACATTTAAATCACCATTTCCATAAAGCAAAATAGATTTAAACTCTACAAGGAGAATGAGATATGCACAATATACCTCCAAATGGAATGAAAGGAAAGGAAATGCAATAGAACACAAGCTAGGGAAGATAAAAGCCACAAAACATGAATTTTATTGCTTAAAATATGCACAATCTATTACATTGAAGGATAAAAGGCAAGGATCACCATGCAAGATGTCCAAATCTGAGGCATGTAACTCATAGTTTCTCTGGAACAATTTTGACAGAGTTCTATTACATTTTAGAACATCCCCCGCTCACAAATGAGGGATTTTTACAATTTATAGAAGAATAAGAAAAGAAATAGAAAAAAGAAACTAGAAATTTTCTCCCACCCACATACAAGATGCATTAAATGTATGAAAAGGGGAATGCGCATCATGTCAATGCCATTCCTCCATGATTCCTTACTTTTTGAAGAAGAAAAGGGTGTTATACTCCATTGGACTTGATTTCTCAGCTAGTTGGAATCGTGCTCATTAATGTTGGGCATGTTTTCTTAATTTTCATCTACCTACTCCCATCTAACTCAAGATTTTATGTTTCCATGGTGTAGATCATGAAGAGACATTTCCAATGATATATAATTTTTCCAATTTGGACCATCTGGTCAAAATTTATGCTCACGCGGATATCAGGGGGGTTGAGAGGAACACACGTTCCATGTTCACTGCTATAGTCCACTATAAAATGTCCTTTTCGTCCTTTTACTCCTTTTTATTTCCAGTATTTTAGGTGTTTAGGAAACTTGGGGTTCTAGGGATCTGGTTCTATTTTGTCCTTGGTTTTCCCACAGCTTATCATCTCCGCACTCTACTCATTATCCTTGTTCCTTTTATCTCCTTTAGTGGTCGGATAGATCAAGATTTTAGGGAATGTGAGGTACTCGGGAACTAGTTCTTTGCGTTTCTTTGTTCCTCTACATCCTACCTTTCCACATTTAATTTCTTATCTCCTTGCTTCCTTTATTTTGTGGCTTTTCTTGCTCCATGGGGAACAAATTCTATAGGGAACATGTTCCTCATCAACCTAGTTCATTCGCACTATGGTTCCACTCGTAGCCTCCTTCTCCACAACACACTAAACACACTTAGCCAAATTTATTACCTTCTCCTTGTGAGCTAAAAATTGATGCGGGGGATAATATCCTTCATAGAATAGTTGTATGGTTCCATTTTATGCCTAAAACTCCACATAACACTATCTCCTTCACCCTACGGTCTAAAAGCCAATGCAGGGAATATTTTTTCTTGAGGAACTCATTCCATCCGCACTAAGTTCCTATGCATAACTAAAAATCCACAAAACACTGGGTCCTTCATCTAAATTCCTTCAATGTTGCCCAATTGGTAAATCAAGGAACCGAAGGAGCTTGAGAATTGTTATGTCTATTCCACTAGAATCCGAAAAAAAAACCCACAATACACTATAAATGACCCATTTTTTACATTTTCCCCACATTTTTATAAGTGTTCTGTCAAGTATGGGCTTGAGGAGAAAAGAGAGAAATGTATCAAAATAATTCTAAGTTCCCCATAACAACTGTAAGTGCCCAAACATGAAAAATACCTTATTTTTTTAGATTCTTCATCAAGATCCCATGAAACTTCCCAATTCCAAATTTTGAAAGTTAACCATTTTTTCCAGAGGGAAAAATTAGATAATAGATTATAGTCGCTAACTATCATCTTGCGCAAATGTGATACCCAATCTTTCCTTATAAGTACTCTGTCATGATACTGCATTTCAGAGTACCATTCTTCCTGTACATCCTCAATTGGGGTGGGCTTCTCCTTGCCCTTGCCTTTCCATTTTCCCTTGGGTGATACAGTTGTTGCTTTCCTAGGTCTCATTACATGCGTAAATATCACAAATATTCCAAGTGTTACCCTTTTATACCTTAGGTGCCCATAATTTCTTGCTTCTAACTGTCAGTACAAAGTATTCTTGTCACTTTGTCTGCTTCACTTAATTATGTGCCCTAATTTACAAACCCAAACCAGAGAACATGCAAAATTATGCAAAGAAGCTTTCACACTGCCCTAAGCCTAAAAAATTATTCAGAATGAGCTCCTCTACTCGGCCGTGTCCTTATTTTGATCTAGTTCAGTCGATTTTCTAGATTTACACTCAATTTTGCATGGAATTGCATTAATTCACTCTTGAGAACACACTTATTCGCAAGGTAAGGTAAAAATAAAGTTACCCTGATGCCCCTTTTACAGGTTTCCAAATTTTTACCCCATTAAATTCTCACCACCTACCACTGTTTGACAACTTTAGTTTTTCTTTTTCTACTTCTTTTTGCCGCACACTGTAGTTGTAACCTTCTAACGTGCTTACACTTCCTTAACTGCAGACCTCCTCTCATACGCCATGGTACATAATCATTTATGCCCTATACCAAGTAGTTTAATCATGTCACTTCCTACCTTGCGTTACCCTATGTGATCCTTCTTCTCATGTGGTCTTCAATATGAGAAATTTCCTTATTATCACCATCCTTCTCATTTCTTGTGACACCTTTTACTTTTTTTCCTACGCACACAACCTGAAACAAGAACACCATCCTCTTACCATCGCGTGCACATCACCATACACTTAAAATTGCCGTCAAGTACCCATAAGGTCTTTTTATCACGCATATGCACCTAGATTACCCCACACTAAATTCATGTGTGGTCCTCTACTTATGAACTCAAATGTGTTAATTAGCTTCTTGCGTGCAAGTGCACTTGTTACAACAAAACAAGAAGCAAAATAGTAAAACGATAACAACAACTGGAAAGAAAAACATGAAATGGAAACCTAGTCTAGGTGGCAATACTGTCTTATTATAAACACCAAAAAGGTTTATTTATTATAGGGCTTTAGCCTATTGCCATTAAAGTAATCGGAAATATGGTGCCATCTAGTGCCTACAATTTACTAGCACCTGAAACAAGAATCTTGGTTACTACAAAATGTCCTAACCAACCCACCTTCAATTTCCATAGGTGGCTCTCAAACTTGGAGTCATATAGAAGGAACATCTTTTCAACTACAAATGTCTTGTTCTTAATGTTTCTATCATGTCAAGTCTTCTATCTTGCTTTCTCAGTATTATGGCTCCAATGTTCAATGTCACGCCTCTCATCTAGTTGCATTAGTTTTTCAATGTGCTCTTAAAAACCTTACTCATCATCTAATCCACTTGTGTGCACAATACGCAAGGATGACAACATGGATTTAATGGGTAATACAACTTCTGTGCTAAACACCAATTGGAAAGGTGTGACCTATTTCAACCTCTTATAAGTGGTCCTATAAGCCCATAAGACAACTGATACTTTATCTTCCCAGTCGTTTCTTCCAACATCACATATTTTTGTTAATTTTTGTCCCAAGATCTTGTTGTAAGACTCTATAGTTCCATTAGCTTGAGGGTGATAAGGAGTTATCTTATGGTGGGCCACCATAAACTCTTTCGATACAATTATTATTGTCTCATTCAAGAAATGAGTTCCTCTATCACTAGTTAAGATTAGTGGATAGCTATACCTAAAAATAATGTTTTCCCATAAGAATCTTGTTATTATTGTTACTGTAAAATCCTTTATAGGTGCAACCTCTTCCCACCTTGTCAAATAGTCTATACAAGTTATAATGTAGCACACACCCATCCTACGCACAGGTGGTGCAATAGGTACTACAAAGTCAATGGACCACTTCTCAAAGGGTTCCACGCTTATTATTGGTCTTAAGGGAATATCATCTCTATATCTAGGCTTCCTAAGGCACTGAAAATGATCACATTCTTTCACATATTCCTTAGTGTCCTTGTACAATGTTTCCCACCATAATCCAACTATAAATATCTTGTGTGCACTGGAATCACTTGGTCTTAATGGAATATCATCTCTATATCTAGGCTTCCTAAGGCACTGAAAATGATCACATTCTTTCACATATTCCTTAGTGTCCTTGTACAATGTTTCCCACCATAATCCAACTATAAATATCTTGCGCACACTGGAATCACCTACATAATTTCCTCCTATTATTCCACTATGATCCTCCTCCATAACGGCTTCACGCTCATGTGTAAGCATACACCATCATAATACCTCAACATGGACTAGTTCATATAGATGTCCTCCAATCAACTAGTAAGGTGTTGCATGTATAACACACTATTTTTTTATCTAACAACTCCATCCCTTCAAGTGCCAAACTAGTGCGTAAAAACATGGCTATATCTTCCAAATTTGAGGGTGCGCGGATCATCTTGAAATTTTTTTCATCTAGCATAGTGTCTTAAATGCTCTGCGTGTCCTCACCAGAATGGATCCTTGATATATGATCATGCCCTGAATTTCTCTTCCTGGGATTTACAATGACTATAAATTTAACTCCTGAAACAAAAGTTTCCACCTACAAATGTGCCCTTGCAAAATGTGTTAGAAACTAGAACATTGAGAGGGGGGTGAATCAGTGTTCCATTCAACCTTAAACCAAAACCAATCAGATTGTTCACTTAGTTAGTAATGCACATCAAAAGAGAAATAGCAATCACACACACACAAGAGACAAGGATTTTTAAGTGGGAAACCCAATTTGGGAAAAAACCTACTAAACCACATCACTATTGGCCAAGAGGTTACAAAAGTGTTGAGCTACAACTCAAATAATTAATCTACAACTTCAAGTCAATAAAATACTTGACAATATGCAAGCCACAACTTGCCAAAAACTAACCACTTCCTTATTAGAATGAGCTATAACTCAGTAAGTACATAGAAGTATGACCACACTTCATTTTGGATGTCCAAACACATGATAATGATCCTAGATTAGTAATCTATCCTTCTCAAATACATTTACTTTCATCAAGTCTTCACCTCTCTGTCCACCTACTATCTTACCAAGTGATGCATTCACCTATTCTTCATGAATTTCTAGTTTAAGAACAAGTTTGATTTTAAAGGTTCAAAAAAACACCTCTTCAAGTATATCATAGTTATGCTCTTGATATATCTGTATTTATTATCCTGATATCACTCTCAACTCTGTTTTAGTTGACACATTATCTCTGTTTCCATTGTTCTTCAGTGTTACTATTTTGAAGGTTTCATTGTTTTCTTGTCTTTATATTCATTGTTATCAATTGTCTAACTAGCATTCAACATCACATCCTCACTATAATACTATGTATTCTGCAATCAATTACAATTCAATTTATTTTTTGTTTTAGGATTTTCATAGAATTTCCTATCACATACTTCTAGCTCACAATAAATTTTTCTCACTGCAAGATCCTTCTTTTGTCTTTGTATCTTTGTATATCACAATGATACACTACCTCAATCACTAAGTTTGTATTTCAATTCACTGCATTCGTCTTCAATTCACCTTCTATCTACTATACTCTGCTTATCTAATCTATATATCTATCTTTTTCATACCAACAATCCTTGTCAAAGCTTATTTGTTTTACTCCTTCGAATTCTTCATACCACCACTTATTCTTCACAATTGCCTTCGAAATTTCAAAGATCATTTGATCCTGGACTTATATGATAAATAAAAGAATGTATTTCCACCTTCTCATTGAAAACCTAGGAGACTTTCATGAAGTTGTAACTGACAAAGAAACTTCAAATTCCAACAAACATTCATTCAATTTGAATTGAGAAGACCTTGCACCATTCAATTTCAAAATTACAAAGAACTTAGCAACTTGACACCTAACTAGGTTTCAACCTGAGATAGGACCGCTTGTGCACTCAATTTAGACATTTCACACCTTGAATCCCTCTTCACCATGTCTGACATCACATACAATTTGTAAGATTGAAAATAACATTTTCCACTAAAAGATTTCAAACTAAAAGCTTTAATTTTAATCTCTGCACTTACTTGAGTGAAACACACACTTGGAAATTTTGAAATCTTCATTGTCTTCATGAGCCTTAATATTTTCATCTTGATCCAAAATAATCTTGATAATGATTCACTCATTTATTAGTTTGTGCAATAGGATCAAAAAGTTTTTGATAAAGAGATTTGTATTGAAACATCAAAAAAATGACCCTATTCATTTTCTTCATGAGCTCTAAAATTTATGTCACAAGAATCTCTTAACACACTTGATGATAAAAAAAAATTACTTTTGAAAATATTTTGTATGATGGAGATAGAGAAATATCCCAAAATATATAATTTGTCGGTTATAATGCAAGATTCAAACAAAAATAAAACCTCAAAACCCTAGAGACTATCGTGACTATGTTAAGCATTGTGTGAAATGTTAGTAACATGTTAACCTTCACCATACACCTAGTCACACCTTACAAGTCTCTAGGGACTTTTAGCCTTTCTCTCAATGGGGTTTGTATCTTGTCGGAGAGATTAACCCTCACTCCTCTCAACACCATCAATGGATCATTACTACAACTGAATATTACACTAAATGCGTCGAAGCCATTCCTCTCATTTTTACCAAAGCCAAGAAAATATGCTAGTTCATCAATCATCACATCATTTTCCACTTTGGTGTTCGCCATCACCTTATTACAAACAACAGAAAACAATTCAAAATTAAAACCCTACGAAAACTTTGTGACAACTTCGACATTCAACTCATTTTTTCTTCACCTTATTACCCACAAGTCAATGGTCAATCTAAATCTTCCAACAAAACCCTCAACAAGATTATCATGAAAGTTGTCAATGATATTGGAAAGGATTGGCACACACACATTCCTTTCACCTTATGGGCTTACTACACCAGTATTCACACATCTATTGTCACCACTCATTTTTCTTTGGTATATGGTACTGAAGCCATTTCACCTCTAGAAATACAAATTCCCTCTCTATGCATATCACTCAAAGAAATGATCAATGATGATGAATTTCACCAAGACCATTTGGCACAACTAAAGATTTTAGAAAAATTTCATTTAACTACTCTCGACCACCTTCAAATCTATCAAAAACGTATCACATGTCCCTATGACAAACGTGTTCATGAGAGAAATTTCAAGGTCGGTGATCTTGTCCTAAAGGAAAATCAACACGTAACCAAAGCATAGAAAAGTAAACAGGGAAAATTCGATCCTAATTGGCTTGGACCTTATATCATCACCCATGCCTATGGATCAAGTGCTTATCATATAGCTAAAATTTAAGGTAAACCTTAACCTGAGCCCCTTAATTCCTTGCATCTTTGCCCATTCTATTGTTGAATAAAGTACTACATCACTCTATTTAACTTACATGTTTGTCCCTTGAGTACACTTATCCTTTTAACTACCTAGTTTAAGGACCTACGACTAAACTAGAATTATGTGACTATCTGTCACCATTCAACCTTTTCTTCAATATGAGTACCATGAATCTACTCATGGTTTGATTTTCATGGATACTTTTTGTCCTCTTCAGGGTGGAATCCCATGTTCGTTCGTCACTTAAAACCCATTATTTCATAGTTATACTTGTTCGTGTTATGGTCTTGCCTTAATAAAAGAGGCATATATTCCTTTATAGTCTTGTTCATGACTTTAAGTTAAAAAAAAGAAATAAAAAATAATTGGGGATACCAAAAACTTAACTCCTTGAGTCAAACTTCTTGTAAATAGATGAACCCCTAAAAAAGACATCTACCATTTCTCTAGTTACTATAAATAAAATTCTCCCTCAAAGGACAACTATAAAAAGTTAGCCTTAAATGCATGTAGTCTATCCAAAAAGAATACTAACTTGTACTTCTCAAAATAAAAAAATTTAGAAGCTTCCCGCATCGATCAACTTCATGAAGATCTCAAGGAGAACCTAATTATCCCAGTATATAATTCCCACATCAATCAGTCTATACCAAAAGAAAAATTCAATAAAAATTATAAACTTTTAGTCATAGACTTACCTATCTAGGTTTTGGTATCTAGTAGACAGGGCATACTATCCCACAACAAACTTACGCTAAATAAACCCTTCCACTTTACCTTCTATTTTTCTTATTTCCAATAAACTCAAGGGACACAACGTATATCCTACACATTGTGATCATGTAACTTATTTCACCTTTAGAACTAATGATTGTGTAGTGTATCTAGGGACTTACATTTAAATAAGTTTTAGGGTACAACACTTATGGTATTTGCTAACTTGGGGAATTTTGGCTCCTCTTTAGTTCACCTCTGCCCACATAGTTATTTGATTCAACAAGACAACATCATCCAAAATTGTTACCTATACACCTACACCTAATCTACCCTGCTTATTACCATTTTCACATTTCAACGTGCCTATCTTCATCATTTTCATTATCCAATCACGTTACATAAATAACCTACCTAGTCAACCCAACCCACCTTTCTTCTTCCTTGGTTTAATGGCAAACTACATCGGCCTGAGGCTCCATTCGTAAGGCCTATATAGGAAGCACTCCTAGGGAATGGGGCTCTTAGAGGTTAGCTGGGCCACCCTTTCCCCATAATCATTTTCCCACAACAAACAAACACTTAGTTAGTTTTCATACAATAATAATTAGAACATTCACTTTAAATCAAACCATACATCATATATACCTCATCATTTATTTTCCTTCATGTCAATAATTTGGAAATAAAATTGACTCAACCCAAAAACCTATTTATCTTACCCAAGCCTCTACCTAGCCTTATTACCCAACATCATATCGTATTACCTATCAAGCACCCGAATTGTCATTTGGGGCATGTTGTTGCATCCACCTAAGCCTTGCCTATGGCCTTACCTAAAAAAACCCAACATGCCTACGCTTATTTGACACTCGAATTCACCTGCTCATTATACCTTGTGACGCTGCTACTCGTGTTGTTTTTCCTACCAATATTTCCCTACCTTATGTCATGTTATTTATATTGACTAGACCAAACCTATTAGTGTTTTGGAACAAACATATTACCCATTTTGGCACCTAGCCTACTTATGTTTCCAAGACCGTACCTTGTACCTTGGATACCTAGATCACATTTGCCTTGTTTGGATAAATTATCGACCTTTGACACCGTTAGATTTTTTGTACTCTTCAACCTAGTACTTTGTCACATTTTATACGTGTGTGTACATTTGAATGCCCTAGCCTATTGCCTATACCCATATCACCATTTCCTATGCTCGTGCTTTTTACCTAGTTTAGTTTCACTCAACTTACTATTTTATCAAACTCGTCACTGCTTCAGCCTCTTTCTTCACCAGTTCCAAGTTTGAGGGGGATCACCTTCACTCATACCTGGGGCAACATAATTCTCACCCACACTTAGGATAACCACTTTTTTTTTTTTCCTTGCCGCTTATCAAAAAAAGCTACGAGAAAAAGGGGAAAATGTGGACACCCAAAATTGTGTCACATTTCCTTAACCCCTTTCAATCCAACATTTTGACCCATATACTTAACCATGATTGCTTTCTATACATTAACATTAATGTAATTATCCCTAATTAAATTAATTCTCATCTTCACATCATTATTAGTTTAATTAATTTATCTACCTCACCCCTCCACCTCACATAATGCCAACTTACCTATCCAACTCTCCCAAGACCCAATCCCCAGCCTATTAATTAACTAGGACTAGGTCTATACTTATCCTAACCAATTAAGACTTAGTCTAGCCCTATCAATTAACTCCCATAACTCCTCTAACAAATATTCTACTTATCTAAGTGCATTTTATCACTTAAGACCCAACTTTAAAATAAAAATCATGCCAAAAATAGCAAACATCAGGCTATTTTTGGCATCCTTGACCTATTCACCCTAAACGACACCTATTTTTCCTCGTCCGACGCCGTTTACCTAACCACCATCAGTCACTTTATATACTCTTTTACAACTCTTCACCCGGGTTGGTCATTCAGTTATTGAAGCTCTCTTGCATTCAATCTCAACTCTTCAAGACTTCCTACATCTAGACGATAAACACACAACCATAGTGCAAAACAAGCAGCCAGGTTCTCCTTCTAGAGAATTGGAATACTCACATGAGCACATAGGCTTCATTTCCACGGTACTGGACCCAAAGATCCCATCTCTAATCAACCAACAACCATCTCCACTCATAGGATCTATAAAATACCAAATAAGTATTGTGATTTTATCATTTGTGCTTATTCAAGTATAGATCTCTTTTTTCTCTGTGTGTTTACATTCCTTGCATTATCTGTATATCACCCTCTTCCCACCAAATTTTTATTCTACCATCCCAAGCCTTTACACCCTTTTTAACCCCCTATTCAGCCTGCATGAGTCTTCTTAACCATATCATAACCTTGTCAACCCCATCTTCACTCTATGTGAAATCACAGAGAGGTTAAAAAGCCCATTTTTAATAGTCTCCCACTAATTTCCCCTATTGACACTAGTCACCCAACCGATGTTGGTCACTTTCCTACACTGGCGTCAGTCGCCTAGTCGACATAGATCTTTGTGTCTGTTACTATTACTAAATAAAATGAGCTCACAACATCTCCAAAATATCCCAAAACCATTCCTAACTCCAGCCAAACTTCACCCATAGCCTTTTCCTTGCTTTAAAACCTACCCAACCACTCAGACCTAAGCCTAGCCTTACCTTTTAGCAATATTTTACTGTATGTTGTTAGAGAATCCAAAATATTATAAATACAGTAGAATGCACTTGTTTGTTACTTCTTCTCACTTTGATTTGTATCAAACAAAGGATTGACAACCTTCTAGGGAGTATCATACTTCCCAGATCTATTGACCACTAGGAGGCCTCTAACTCTTACGATTTAATATTATTTGGTGGTCTTGTTGTGATTCTTATATAGGTATTTCATCCTAACCAAAGGGAAGATTACACAATTAGCTCATTCCTCCGATCAAAATTCTATAGCACGAGCAACACCTTCTATCATCTACATACCACATGTATTCCTCCTATGCCCGTCACCTTCTTATTTGTTTTGAATCTACTACAATATTGGTGAAACATATGGCTAATCTTTGAACCCCATTGAACAAGAAGCCTACACTTATTTCCTCTGTGAACATAGAAACACCTTTTCTTGGTCGTATTCATCCCCAATATCATTGTCCATAACATCGTATCTATACTCGATGCTAAACTAGTGAAAAAGAAGCTGCGAAAAATGCATCCACACATTTCCATTATTGTAAAAGAAGAACTCTAGTGCCTCCTTTCTGTTTCCTTCATCTTACCCATCAATTATCCACAATGGATATCTAATATTGTGCATGTCACCAAAGCAACAGGGGGACTCCGCATCTACATGGATTTCCATGACCTCAACCTTGATTTACCTAAGGATGACTTTCCTTTACCTAGTATTAACCAACTTGTTGATCTCACGATTGGCCATGAGATGCTATATCTCATGGATGGGTTCTCATTTTATAATCAGATATTGCTCGCACTTGAAGATCACATAAAACCACATTCATCACCCCTTGAGGGAAATTCTGCTATCGTGTCATGCCCTTTGGCTTGAAAAATGTTGGTGTCACTTATCAACGCACGATGACCTACATCTTCCACGACATCATACATGATATACTGGAAGACTATGTCGATGATCTTCTTGGTAAGTCCAAGAGTCATGTAGAACATTTCCCTGTCCTTAAAGTCATTTTCAACCCTCTTCTCAAATACTTTGTGTGCCTCCAACCAAAGAAGTGTGTCTTTGCTATCCTCTATGGAAAAATACTTGGTTTTATCATCTCTTTGCGTGGCATTGAAGTCGACCCCGCTAAAATCAAGAAAATTCTTGAGATGCCTCCACCCAATAACCTAAAACAGATTCATAGTTTGTAAGGAAAATTGTAATCTATTCGACGTTTCATTTCCCAACTTTCTGATCATTGTCATCCTTTCCACCATCTTCTTAAAAAGGACATCTCCTTCAAGTGGGATGATGAATTCCATAAAGCCTTTGAAGCATTGAAGGCCTATCTTCTTCAGCCATTGGTGCTCATCCCACCTAAAGATGATCAACCTTTCTACCTTTACATTTCAGCTATTGACCATTCCTTGGGTGCCATGCTCACTCATCGTGATGAGAAACATAGGGAACAAGTAGTTTATTACATAATCCATACACTTTTAGACTACGAGACTAGATACACTCATGCCGAAAAAATTATGCCTTGGTTTAGTTTTTGTCACCACCAAACTTTGCCACTACCTCCTTAATCATAAAACCTTTGTCATCACTAACATTGACCCTCTCCACTACATATATGCTAAGTCCTACTAACACCAACACACCTCGCGTTGGATCATGCTCCTTGCAGACTTAGACCTATAGTTTACTCATCAAAATTCTATTTAAGGACAAACCATTGCTGACCAACTTGCAGACACACTACTTCCTAGACATCAATCCTCTAACTTTGACTTTCTCAATGAATTGATTTCTACTATTTCGCTTGAAAACATATATGCCATGACATACCAAATGACCTTATTCTTCGATGGTTCCAAATGTCAACGTGGGGGTGGTGTAGTGTTATCCTCATTCTTCTTGACAGTGAACCTATGCCTTTATCATTCAAACCCTATTTTTAATATACCAATAACATGGCTAAATACGAAGCACTCGTACTAGGTTTCCAAACTACCATTTCCCTTGATATTAAAACCATTAATATCTTTGGTGATTCTCAATTGGTAGTAAATCAATTCAATGGATCATACTAGTGTCGTAACAAACCCTTCAAAAGTATAAACATCACGTCAAAATGCTTTTGACCACTTTTGATCATTACAACCTTCAAACCACTCTGTGTTCCACTAACAAATTCATGGATACCATGGCTTGTTTAGATTCACAGATACATGCCTCGCCTTCAGACTCAAATTTTTTTGTCATAGTGCAAAGGGTGTTGTCACTTTCTCACCTAAGCCATGGCATAAATTTTGTGGGATGAATCGAAACCAATCCACGTGATATTTGGTATAAGTAATATACTGATTACCTTTCCCTTTCCATATTACCTTTGGATCTCACCCATAATGGTTGACGGGCCTTTCTTCAAAAGGTTTCCCATTTCATTTTCATGGTTGGTATTCTCTATAAATGTGGCTTTGAAGGTATCCTACTTAGGTGTCTAAATAATTCTAAAATCTAGTATACCATAAAGGAAATCATGATGGAATTTGTGGCAAACACTTTAACGACCTCTTTATTGCTAAACACATCCTTCACCTTGGCTATTATTGGTCGACCCTTAACCAATACTGTTGTGACTATGTCAAGCGTCATGTGAAATTTCAGTATCATGTTAACCTTCACCATACACCTAATCATGCCTTACAAGTCGTCATGGAATTTTGGCCTTTCTCTAAATGGGGTTTGGATCTTGTCAAAGAGATTAACCCTCACTCCTCTCAACATCATCAATGAATGATTACTGCAACCGAGTATTACACTAAATAGGTCAAAGCCATTCCTCTAATTTCTATCAAAGTTGAGATAATATGCGAGTTCATAAATCATCACATCATTTTCTACTTTGGAATTCCCCATCGCCTTATCAAAAATAATGGAAAACAATTCAAAAATAAAACCCTATCAAAAATTTGTGACTTCTTCGGCATTCAACTCTTTTTTCTTCACCTTATTACCCACAGGAAAATCACCAAGATGAATCTTCTAGAAAAACCCTCAACAATATTCTCATGAAATTTGTCAATGATATTGGCAAGGATTGGCACACGCACATTCCTTTTGCCTTATGGGCTTACCACACCAGTATTCACACATCTACTGCCGCCACACCTTTTTCTTTGGTATACGGTACTAAAGCCGTTTTACCTCTATAAATCCAAATTCCCTTGCTTTGCATATCACTCAAAGAAATTCTCAATGACGATGACTTTCTCCAAGATCATTTGGCATAACTCGAGATTTTAGATGAACGCCGTTTAAGTACTCTCGACAACCTTCAAATCTATTAAAAATATATCAAATGTGCCTGTGATAAATGTGTTCATGAGAAAAATTTCAAGGTCAGTGATCTTGTCCTAAAGGAAAATCAACACGTAACCAAAGAAGAGAAAATAAAATGGGGAAAATTCACTCCTAATTAGGTTGGACCCTATATCATCACCCATGCCTATGGATCATGTACTTATCATTTAGCTTCACTTGAAGGTAAACCTAAACGTTAGCCCCTTAATGCCTTCCATTTCAACCATTCTATTGTTGAATAAAGTACTACATCACTCTATGTCACTTACATGCTCGTCCCTTGAGCACACTTCTCCTTCTAACTACTTGTTTTAAGGACCTACGACTAAACTAGAATTGTGTGACTATCTGTCACCATTCAACCTTGTCTTCAATATGAGCACAACATCTCTACTCATGGCATGATTCTCATGGACACGTTTCGTCCTCTTTAGGGTGGAATCCCATCGTAATTCATCACTTAAAACCCCTTCTTTCATATCTAGACTTGTTCATGTTATGGTCTTTCCTTAATAAAAGAGGCCTACATTCCTTTATAGTCTTGTCCGTGAATTTAAGTCCAAAATAAAAAAAATAAAAAAACAAGAAATAAACAAAAATTGGGGATACCGAAAACTCAACTTCTTGAGTCAAACTTCTTGTAAATAGATGAATCCCTCAAAAGGACATCTACCATTTCTCTAGCTATTATAAATAGACTTCTCCCTCGAAGGAAAACTATAAAAAGTTAGCCTTAAATGCATGTAGTCTATCCAAAAAGAAGACTAACATGTGCTTCTCAAAATAAAATTGTTCTGAAGCTTCCCTTATCCATCAACTTCATGAAGACCTCAAGGAGAACCTATTTATCATAATATAGACTTCCTGCATCGATTAGTCTATACCAAAAGAAAAAGTCAATAAAAATTTTAAAATTTTAGTCATGGACTTTCCTATATAGGTTTTAGTGTCTGGTAGAAAGGGAATACTATCCCACAACAATCTTACGCTAAACAAACCCTTCCTCTTTACCTTCTATTTTTCTTTTTTTCCAATTCAGTCAAGGGACGCGACATATATCATACACATTGTGATCATATAACTCCTTTCACCTTTAGAGTCATCGATTGTGTAGTGTATCTAGGGACTTACGTTTAAATAAGTTTTAGGGTACAACACTTAGGGTCTTTGCCAACTTGGGGAATTTTTCTTCCTCTTTAGTTCACCTCTTCCCATATGGTTATTTGATTCAACAAGACAACATCATCCAAACTTGTTACCTATACACCTACATCTAATCTACCTTGCTTATGACCAATTTCACATTTCACTTTACTTATCTTCATCATTTGCCTTACCCAATCATGTTACCTAAATCACCTAAATATTCGACCCAACCCACCTTTCTTCTTCCCTAGTTTAAGTGAGAACTACATCAGCCTGAGGCCCCTTTCACAATGGCTATATAGGCAGCACTCATAGAGCATGGGGCCTTCGAGGTTAGCTTGACAACCATTTCCCCATCATCATTTTCCCACACCAAATAAACACTTAGTTAGTTTCCATACAACAATAATTTGGAAGTTCACTTTGAATCAAACAATACATCATATATACCTCATCATTTATTTTCCATCATGTCAATAATTTGTAAATTAAATTGACTCAACCCAAAACCCTATTTATCTTACCCAAGTCTCTACCTATCCTTATTACCCAACCTCATGTCTTATTACCTATCACCCACCCACCTTTTCATTTGGGGCATGTTGTACCTCCACCTAAGCCTTTCCTATGACCTTACCTACAAAAATCCTACCTGCCTACGCCTATTTGACACTCAAATTTGCCTTCTCGCTATACCTTGTGACGTTGTTACTCATGTTGTTTTACCTACCAATATTTCCTTTCCTTATGTCATGTTGTTTATCTTGACTAAACCAAACCTATTGGTGTTTTGGAACACACCTATTTCCCATTTCGACACCTAGCCTACTTGTGTTTCTAAGACCGTATCATTTACCTTGGATGCCTAGATCAAATTCACCTTGTTTGGATAAACTATCAACCTATGACATGGTAGAGTTTTTGCACTCTTCATCCTAGTACCTTGTCCCATTTTATACATTTGCGTATGTTTGAATTCCCTAGCCTATTGCTTATACCCATATCACCATTACATGTACCTGCACCTTTTACCTAGTTTAGTTTCACTCCACTTACTATTTTATCAAACCCGTCATCAGTTCAACTTCTTTCTTCACTAGTTCCAAGTTTGAGGGGGATAACCTTCACTCATACATGGGGCAACCTAATTCTCACCCACACTTGGGACAACCGCTTTTGTTTTTTTCCACGTCACTTATCGAAACAAGCTACACGAGAAAAAGGGGAAAATGTAGACACCTAAAATTGGGTCACATCACCTTAACCCCTTTCAATCCAACAATTTGACCCATATACTTAACCATGACTGCTTTCTATACATTAACATTAATTTAATTAATTCTCATCTTCACATTATTATTAGTTTAATTACTTTAATCAAATTAATTTATCTACCTCACCCCTCCACCTCACCTAATGCCAACTCACCTAAGACCCATTCCCCAGCCTATTAATTAAGTAGGACTAGGTTTATACTTATCCTAACTAATTAAGAATTAGTCTAGCCCTAGAAATTAACTCCCATAGCTCCTCCAACAAATAATCTACTTATCTAGGTGTAATTTATCACTTAAGACCCAAATTTAAAATATCAATCACACCAAAAATAACAAACATTAGGCTATTTTTGGAAGCCTTGAACTATTTTCCCTAACATACTCTAGTTTTTCCTCTGTCGGGGTCAGTTACCTAATCCGTCATCCATCACTTTATATACACTTTTAAAAATATTCACTCGGGTTGGTCATTTAGTTATTAGAGCTCTCTTGCATTCAATCTCAAATCTTCAAGCCTTCCTACATCCAGATGACGAACACATAACCACAGTGAAAAAAAAGAAACCAGGTTCTCTTTCCAGAGCATTGGAATAATCAGAGGAGCACATAGGCTTCACTATCATGGCACTGGAATCAAACATCCCATCTTCGATCAACCACCAACCATATCCACTCACATGATCTACAAAATACCAAATAAGTATTGTGATTTTATCATTTGCACTTATTAAAGTATAGATCTCTTGTTTCTCTCTACATTTACATTCCTTCCACTACCCGTATATCACCCTCTTCCCACCAACCTACTATTCTACCATCCCAAGCCTTTACACCCTTTTTAACCCCCTCTTCAACCTACTTGAGTCTTCTTAACCATATCACAACCTTATCAACCCCACCATCATTCTTTGTGCAATCAAAGAGAGGGTCAAAAGGCCATTTTTAATAGTCTCCCTCCAATTTCCCCTACCGACACCGGTCACCTAGCTGACATCATTCACTCTCCTATACTGGCGTCAATCACCTAGCTGATGTCGGTCTCTATGTCTCTTAATATTACTATATACAACAAGCTTACCAAATCTCCAAAAATGCCCAAAAATCTTCCTAACTCCAGCCAAACTTCACCCACATCCTTTGCCTCACCTGACAACCTACCCAACCACTCAGACCTAAGTCTAGCCTTTCCTTTTAGCAATATTTTAATGTATGTTGTTAGAGAAACCCAAATATTATAACTATAGTAGAATGCACTTGTTTATTACTTTTTCTCACATTGATTTGTATTAAATAGAGGATTGCAAACCTTCTAGGGAGTATCATACTTCCCGAATATAGCTACCACCATCCAGACCTCTGAATCTTTCTATTTAATACTATTCAGTGGGCTTGTTGTGATTCACCTATAGGTCGTTCCTCCTAGCCAAAGGAAAGCTCACACAATTAGCTTGGATCAAAAGTCTACAACGTGCGCAAGGCCTTGTACCGTCTACATAACAAAGGTATTCTTCCTATGCCTATCACCTTCTTATATGTTTCATCTATACTATAATATTGGTAAAACACTTCCAAACCCAAAATCATAACTATCTTTCTACCTATAATCCTTCTTTGCAAATGATGCGCCTAAGAAAAGTGCTAAAAGGTGTAGAAAAGATACACTTTTTAATATTGAGAGAGATAATTAACTGTCTGCACCTCTCAAACATCAGCCTAAGATTCTCACATTGATACTTGGCTAAGCCATACACCATTCAATCATCTAAGTACACTTGTAATAATTTGTGAATAAAGTCTTGAAAGGCCTACACAATAATGCACGAGAACATTGCTGACGCATTATTCAATCCAAAAGTCATAATTGGATATGAAAAAATTTCCCATTTAGGGGTGAAAGTTAGTCTTCTCTCGATCTTCTTTCATGATGTGTACCTGGTGATAGCTTGAAAAAATATCCATGAAAGAATATATTTTGTGCCCAATAATTCATTCAAGGATTTCCTCTGTGAAAGGGGTGGGAAAAGGATCAATTACTCATGAAGCATTGAGTTTCCTGTAGTCCATAAAAATCCTTATCCTTCCATCCTTCTTAATGCTTATAACCATGGGGCTAACCCACTCAGATTCTTCAATTGGCTCAATAATTCCATACTTGAGCATCTTATCAATCTCTTCTTTCACCTTGATGCACATATTTGGATTCATCCTATAAGGCCACTTCCTAACTGGATGCATGCTTTATTTCAACTTGATATTCATCTCACCTAAAGAAGGGTGTATTCCCTTTAACTTATGATATACCCTTGGAAATAAGTCCTAAAATTCATGTGGGAGTTTAATAATCTTCGCTACTTATTTCTCTAACCAATAGTCAGCAATTATGGCCTCCTTGGTCACGTCCTTTGTGTCAATGTTAACCTTCTTCACTTTCATAGGAGCATGGTATGCATGTTCCTTTTGATCCACAGTGTCCATTACCTCGCGTGCACCTTCAGTGTGGCTAACATCTAAGTTTTCAACTTCTTCATCATCAACCATGCATTCTAATTTATTTTTTTCTTTTTCGTTCCAGGCGTGATCTGTCTCTTCAAGATCTTGGCGTGCCTAGGAATCAAGTTCACCAAACATTTCTAGCATGAGCTCTTTAGCCTTTACGTTATCCCCATACATGATTCACTTTGGGATCTGCAATGCTTCATGGAATGGAGGCTTAGAAGAAAAGTAATCAAAATTTTGAACCATACCTGTAGTCATCTCATGCTAGCTTGTTGTATCCCTTTTTAGTTTTGCATAGACAAACCATGTGCGTGCATCCATACAGTGTGGATTAGAACTTATGTACCCATAGGGATGGTGGTAAAGCCTCCTTTCCTTGTGAACATAGTTTCTAAAAATTATGGATGTGGAACGAGTCAACAGTCTTCCCATGATATTCACATATGTGCATAGGTACATTGTTCCAAGTAAACCTGGTGGAAAAGGAAATTCTCACTTTTTGCCATTCCAAAAGGCTATCTCCATGTGTTTCCCACCAGTGCATTGTTGTTTCATGCAAGGTATAGACCAACATGTTTCTTATGTCCCCATCATTCTACCACTGATTTTCCATGACGTGCATAAATATATCAGGATTTCCTTCACCAGTATACCTGGGAACCTGAGTTTTTCCCATGCGCGACCTAATCATCTTGGTGACTCATCCCTTAACTTCACGCCCAACCATATTATACGTTCCATGAGCCTAGTTATCACAAGAAACACTAGCAATTTCACTTACAGACTGTGCATCTTCCCATTGAAGGACGCCCTCCTTTGATGGTTCCACATGTTCTAGATCATGCTCTGTATGAGCATAGATTCTATTAAGCTCTTCTTTGATCAGGATATCAACATAAGGCTCTACCTTCTTATCATGCAGTGGTATGATCACATGCTCATATTTGTTCTCAAAACTAATGTACCTCTTGTTAAAGTGCAGGTTAACATTATTTGCATAACACCATGATCACCTAAGTAGTGGTGGAAAGTTATCTGCTTCAACAAGCTCTAATACCTCAAATTCTCCAGTAAACTTGGCTCCATGAATGGTAATGGATGCCTCCTTTAGTTCCCCAATAGGCATATCCCTATTCTTGTTCGCCATATATAACTTATTTGAAGATGGATGTAATGTTGGTCTCCCCATATAATTCCATGTATCCAGAGTCAACACATTCACCTCTATGCATGTATCTATCATAATATTTATTACCAACCACCCATCAATTACTACATCAAGTGTAATATCCTTATCAAATTCATTATTTTGTGGTGGCAAGTTTGCATGTAGTATCTGTCACTTGCACTCAACTCCAGCATGCGCGGACCGTTCCATTCCCGTTAACCAATTCCCCTAAAAAAGGAATAGTTACGTTCTCTCTCATGCAACATCTTACAATTCTTTACCACATAATTGGGGAACACATATCTTCTGGAACATCAGATGAAGTTCCTTTTCATGATTTGACCATAGTCTTCCATGATCATGCTCCTTTAAGGGCATTGTATCTCATGCCTAGCAAGATTTCTAATGCACCTCCATGGTTCTCTTGATAAAGACCTTCTGATGTTAGCGGGTACTTTGCATGTAATAGCCATCCTCCATTTTGTAATGAATAGGGTTTTTTGGAATCTGAATTGGTGCACGTACCTGTCTCAATGCTTGAGTTCAAAAAATAGGAAACATCTTACATGGATCAGGATGCTATCTTTCACATCCACTAATCTTCCACAACATTTTCAACTCCTATGTAGTCAAATTTGGCATCCACACTTGAGGGGAGATTTGACTCATGTGCATGCATGAATAAAAGTCCATTGAATTCTAACCAACCCTTTGCCGCAAAGGATGCCATATATGATGTCTAAGAACATTTTTGGTCTTGTTTCTAAGGTTCCTGTTCATGTATAAGGATGTTCCATCTCTGGGAACATCATCCTCCTTCTCTACCAGTGCGACTTAATCCTTGGATCTTCCACAGGTAACCTTTATCTTTTTACCATTTCACTAATTAACCCTTTGATTATGAAAGGCAAAAACTATGTTAGGAAATAAGGGATAGAATATGCGGAAATAATCCCTCACAGAATCGCAACAGTAGAAACTAATATGCAGAAAATATTACAGATCTGAAATAAAAGTGCAGAATAAAATAACACAACACAAAGAGACAATATTTAACATGGTTCACCCAATTTGGGCTACGTCCACTAAGAATCACTTGCTCAGATTTTATTACAAGCCAATGCTCTCTCAATTACAATACCCAGATCTTGTTTGGAGCTATGCTCAACAAACTCTACAGAATTCACACCTGAATTCAAAACACATCTAATACATTTACATACATACTATCATATACATAAACCATATAAATAGACAACTGCTTAATCAGTTTTACAAAATTATGGGTATCAAAACCATGGGCTGAAACCCATCCCATAAACCTATGGGTCAAAAAAATCACCCATGTGAGAAAAGCACGTTTCCATAACGGTATATCCAGGTGCATTTTAAGGCCAAAAAAATTAAAATTTTCTTTTTTCGGGGGCTATTTCCCCCTGAACCCCCTTGACTACTCAGCCAACAAAACCCGGCGAGTGTACATGAAAAATCTGAGTGTACAACACTTAGTGTATAGTATTCCAACATTCACACATGAAAATAGGCTCCACAACCTAACAATCTCCCACTTGGAGACTAGTTTTCCTCTGAGAAATCTTCTCAACCCTTCACTAGTTTCTGTGAAGACCAACCAAAGCTGAACACAGCTTTAGTTTTTCCCTTGTGACCACCTTGGTCATCATGTCTGCAGGATTCTGACTGGTATGAATCTTCTCCAACTTCAACTTCTCTTCCTCCAAAGTTGTCCTAATGAAATGGTACCTTAACTGTATATGCTTCATCCTAGAGTGGAAAGTAGAGTTCTTAGCTAGGTGTATAACACTCTGACTATCACTATGTAGCTTTCCTTCCTCCTGCTTATGCCCCAACTCCTCAAGCAATTGTTGTAACCAAATCATCTCTTTGCTTGCCTCTGTAGCAGCAACATACTCAGCATTCGTGGTTGACAAAGCCACCAACTTCTGTAGTTGTGAAATCCAGCTTACTGCTGTCCCACCTACAGTGTAAATATAACCTATGTCGTGCTCCTCCTACTGTCAACATCTCCAGCCATGTATGAATCTACATAACCACATAAAGTGGTGTCTGATCCACTATAGCACAAAACTGTCCCCATGGTCCCTCTAAAATACCGAAGGATCCACTTTACTTCTTGCCAATGCTCTTTACCTGGATCACTCATAAATCTACTCACAGCTCCCACTGCATGGGCAATATCAGGCCTAGTGCACACCATAACATACATCAAACTGCCAACTGCTAATGAGTAAGGTACCTTGGACATCTGGTTTCTTTCTTGCTGTCTTGGGACACTGCTCCTTTGATAACTTAAAATGGCCTGCCAAAGGAGTCCCAACTGGTTTAGCATCCTGCATTTTAAACCTATCCAATACCTTCTTAATGTACTCTTCCTGAGATAAAGTTAGCTTCTGTTCCTTCCTATCCCGAGTTATCCTCATTCTAAGGATTTGTCTGGCTACCCCCCAATCCTTCATATCAAAGGATTCACTTAGCTGTTTCTTAAGTACTTTTATTTCCTGCATGTTTTTACCTGCAACCAACATGTCATCAACATACAAACACATGATAATATAACTTCCATCCTCAAATTTCTTTGTATACACGCAATGGTCAGAATGACATCTAATATAACCTTGCTCCATCATGAAGCTATCAAACTTCTTATACCATTGACGTGGAGCTTGTTTCAAGCCATACAAGCTCTTCTTCAGTTTGCACACCATCTCCTCTTTACCTTTGACTTCATATCCCTCTGGTTGCTGCATATATAGTTCCTCCTCCAAATCACCATGGAGAAATGCAGTCTTTACATCAAGCTGTTCTAAGTGTAAGTCTTTTGCTGCAACTATTCCAAGAACAGTTCTAATAGAAGTCATTTTTACTACAGGAGAAAATATCTCATCAAAATCTATACCTTGTTTATGTGCAAACCCCTTGACCACCAACCGGGCCTTATATCTTTTCTTTCCTCCTTCTTCATCTTTAACTCTGTACACCCACTTGTTATGCAATTCTCTTTTTCCTTCAGGTAGCGTTACCAAATCCAATGTCTGGTTCTCCATGAGAGCCTGATGCTCCTCATCCAAGGCTTGCTCCCACTTCTTCCTGGCATCTACCTGCATTGCTTCATCAAAGCTCTCTGACTCTCCACTATCAGTGAGTAATAAATAATAAAGAGAAGGAGAAAAATAGTTCAGGTTCTCTTCTTACCCTAGAAGACCTCCTCAATATAGGAGTTTGGGGTTCCTGTTGAGGGGGTTCCTGAACTAATTCATGTGTCACTTTCCCATCTGGAAGATCCTCTACCGCTGCATATTCTTTCTTGGATTCTTCCCTGTTTTCCTGCAACTGCTGCTTATACATGACTTTCTCATTAAAGACCACATCCCTAGATCAAATGATTTTCTTGTCCTTAATACTCCAACATTTATATCCAAAGTCATCACCACCATAACCAATGAAAGTACATTTTTTTGATTTAGCCTCTAGCTTAGTCCTATCATCCTTGTCTATATGAACAAACACCTCACATCCAAAGACTCTAAGAAATGAATAATCAACTTTCTTACCATACCAAGCCTCCTTAGGTATGCCTCCATCCAAGGCACTTGAGGGTCCTCTGTTTATCAAATACATAGTTTTTCTCACCGCTTCTGCCCAAAAAGAAAGAGACAGTCCTGCATGTAACCTCATGCTCCTAGCACGTTCCATTATTGTTCTGTTCATCCTTTCTGACACCCCATTCTGCTGTGGAGTTCCTGGAACCATATTTTGCCTACGGATTCCATTCTTAGAACAATAATCATCAAATTCATTGCTGCAATACTCCCCTCCATTATCTGACCTGAGACATTTTAGCTTAAGACCTGTTTCATTCTCTACCCAAGGATTTCCATTTAACAAAAATGTCAAATACATCATATTTGTTTCTAATACAATAAACCCAAACTGTCCTTGTTACATCATCAATAAAAGTAACATAATAACTTGAACCCCCAAGAGATGATACCTGAGCTGGCCCCCACACATCAGAATGCACCAGCTCTAACTTACTCTCTTTCTTTATAGGTCTAACCTTGAGAAACCTTACTCACTTCTGTTTCCCATATATCCAGTCCTCATAGAACTCCAAACTTATTTTTGTATATCTAGGAAAATCCTTATTTATGATCTCCATGCCTTTATGGCTCATATGACCGAGATTATAGTGCCACAATGTTGTATCTACTTCTGAAGTCACAAGATTACAAACATTAGTGCTGTAAGTGGTTAAATACAAGGGTACAATCTTCTTACTTCTTACCACCATAAGAGCACTCTTGGTAACCTTCCAAGAGTTCACTATAAATATCACAGTATAACCATCACTTCCCAACTACCCTACCGATATCAAGTTTTGTTTTAATGTAGGCACATGTCTGACATCCTTCAATAGCCAAGTATTCCTATTCTACATCTTAACTTAAACAAAAAAAAATTCCAACCATGTTGCAAGGCTCACCATCACTAAGAAAAACATGCCCAAAATCTCCTTGAACATAATCAACAAAATAATGCATATGTGGAGAAGTATGGAATGAAGCCCCCAAATCTAAAACCCAATATTTAGTAATATTGTGCAAAGAAAGAATCAAAGCATCTTGACATACATTATTCATTGCCACATTTTCTTCCTTCTTTTCTTCATCTTGTTTCTTCTTGTCCTGAAGCTCCCAGCAGTCCTTTTTTGCATACCCAAACTTTTCACAGTGCCAACATACTATCTTGATTCTTGAAATTTGACCTTGCTCGATCCTTTGATTTTCCACAGCTTCCTCTATTCTTCTATCTCCCTTTAGTTTTCATTATCAAAGCATTCCCTGAAGTAAAAGATTCCGCAAAGATTTTTCTTCACATTTCCTCGCTTATAATCACCCCTACAACATCCTCAATCTTCAACTGTTGAAGTTAGCTGGAACTAAGTTGCTTACCACCATTACCATGCTATTCCAACTCTCAGATAAAGAGCACAAAACTAATAAAGACCTAACTTCTTCCTCAAATTCTATTATACCCAAAGCTAGCATATTTACAACCGTATTAAAATCATTTAAATGATATGCTACTGAACCATTCTCAGACATCTTCATATTAAACAAATTTTTCATTAAAAATATATTATTAGAAGGAAAGGGTTTTTCATAAAACTTCCCTAATGTATCCATCAGTTCTTTTGTAGTCTTTTCCTTGGAAACATTAAATAATACCGAAGATGCAAGACACAGCCAGATTGTTCCAAGTGCCTTCTGATCCAACAAATCACATTCCACATCTGTCATACTCGAGGGTTTGTTCACCTTCTCAAACAACGGAGTATAAAGATCCTTCTGATAAAGGTAATCTTCCATCTGCATCTTCCAAAGACTGAAATTCTGCCCATTGAATTTATCAACCCTAGATCTTCCATCATCTGCCATAGCTCCCACTCAAGCTAAAAAACTTTCCCTGTGATTCAACACTTCAGCAAACCAAACCAGGCTTTGATACCAATTGTTAGGAAATAAGAGATAAAATATGCGGAATAATCCCTCACAGAATCGAAACAGTAGAAACTAATATGCAGAAATTATTACAGATCTCAAATAAAATTGTAGAATAAAATAACACAACACAAAGAGATAGTATTTAACGTGGTTCACCCAATTTGGGCTACGTCCACCAAGAATCACTTGCTTAGATTTTATTACAATACCTAGATCCGTTTGGAGCTATGCTCAACAAACTCTACAGAATTCACAGCCGAATTCAAAGCACATCTGCAATGTTCTTCCTTATGTCTATCATATGCATAAAACCATATAAATAGACAACTGCTTAAGCAGTTTTACAAAACCGTGGGTATCAAAACCATGGGCAAAACCCCTCCCATAAACCTATGGGTCAAAAATCTCGCCCATATGAGAAGAGCACGTTTCCCGATATGTCGGGTGCATTTTTTCGAGGCCAAAAAAATTTACGCCTAAAAAAATTTACTCTTAGTGAACCCCGACGAGGATACATGAAAAGTGTACAATACTCTTAGTGTACAGTCTTCAATACTTTCACACATGAAAATAGGCTCCACAACCTAACAGTAATACTACTACAGGTTTTAATGTTCAATGTTTCCTTATAATTTTTAAAAATAACAGGAGTCTGAGATCATTGAATGGCATCATGTATGATCAATAGCTGTAATGTCCAATTTTCATGTAATGGTAGAATAGATTAATATTTCAATAGCATGGACATTCTACCTAGATTGCAATTTATTTTTTAATTTTAATCATGTTGTGCCCATTATCTGAAGGGCAATAACAATTTAGCACAACTTGAATGTAATTTTTCCTTAGTATGTCCTTCATGGTCTCTTTCAATCTGTAAGCACAATACCACTGGTACTCATGTGTTGAGTTAGCGGAAATTTTCATCCAACTATTTTCCATGGTAATATATAACCCTCTAAGATATGGGATACTCCAGTATCAACACTTCCCAACTGGCCTCAATGGAAAGCCCAAGGGCTTCAATGAGGATTAGTAAACTTATGAGTAAAAATCTATTTGAAAAAGAGTTTGAAGCCCAATCCTCCAATTCGAAACCATTGTGCATGTTGACTTAGAGGAATATCATAAGAATAATTTTGAGTAACAGTCAGTACTTAAAACCGCATCATACCCCTTAAGCTTTCAGGCATAAGCCATTTTTCATGTCCTTAAGCGTGTCCGATGCTTTACTGATTCAAATTTTGGAATATGAAACTCTAGGCAAAAACAGTTCCAGTAAGTTATAATTCCACCAATTCTCTTCTTGGAAGCAAGTGGTCATATTTCCTATAGGGCCAACTATATGCGTGCCTTTGAAGTAGTGGAAAGACTTACCTTACACATTCAACCTTGGAGACTGTAATTCCCAATTTATGGCATCATTATTGGTCAAGTCTCGATGCACATGCTCAAGTTAGATCTTCAATAAATCTGTAATTGCGACAAGTGGAAAGATGAAGGAGAGTTGAATCTTGTGTTAAGAAAACTGCACTGGTTGCTGAGGTGGTGGCTATTGGTGGTGGATGTTGTGAATGTGGACCCCGTCCACCAAATCTAGAACCAGAACCTTCTCCTCTAGTATTTCCTCCTGGCTATTACCTGATACTTCTGATCCTACCGTGCCCCCTATTGCAGGCTGTAATCCAGTCAATGAACTTCCTTGTGTTCCAATTGTAGTACTGAACTAGAAACCTATGATGTGCGTGGTCGCAACTCCTACTAAAGTGCTTCCAACGAACTTTGTGTAACCACTATGTCCTGATGATGCACCTGAAAAAAATCCTCCAAGGTACTCCCAAACCCTAGTGCTTGTTGTGTTGTCATGGGTGCGCTACTAACTTGATTCATCTTCTAAATTCAACAGAAAATTGATATCTACTCATATTTGCTTGCTTTTTACCATGCACTAGCCTGCTTCTCAATAACTACCTTTTGATCTAGAACACCATGCACAAGGGCTAAGTGGACTAGGTGGGATCAGATGTGCACCTCACAGTCCTCATTCTTTCCTCTACATGCACTCTCATATGAAGCTGAAGGGGATTCTCTATTGTGCTTTCCCAAAGTCGAGAGGATCATATACTGCAGCTCCTCGTCTTCTGCATGACAGCTTCAAAACCTTCACGAGCCATCATTCCCCTCAGCGTGAGTAACTCCTCAATATCCTGCTGCACGTGTCATGTCCCTCTCTCATGCTTCATTAAACTTGAGTCATCTTTCCTCTCTCTATGTCTTTCTACCACTAGGTCTTCCATCCTTCTCCACACATGCTCCTGCCCTTGCACATGATGGGGGTTTAGCTAGCCATAGGGAGGCTCTCTAATTCCAATTCTGTAATCAAGATTTTAATCACTAAAGGTGTAACGTGCATAGTAAGATCCTCTAGGCTTTATACAAAAACTGAAACTTGAGCTACCTCCAGACACAGAAATATATAGAAATAGTGTACTCCAATGTATAATTGCGCAATACACCAACCCACCAACAATCTACAACTTTGGTCCACTCCAATCTTGCATCAAAAAGAGTTTGGTAATCTTCCTTGTCTAAAGATTTGACCTAGGACCCCAACTCTTATTTAATGCATATGCTACCAACCACTCATACAATTCTACTAGAAAGAAGTTGAAGAACTGTCTCATAGAGCTCATGATAAAGATTATCTTCCACCCACCGTCGAGTATTGAAATCAGGTCCATTGTTATATCTCTGCGCAAATTGATCTTGACTATCCTCTACCCAACTTTCAATGCTCTCCAGAGTTAATCGATACACCATCTATATGCAACATCCTGTCAGATAAAGAAAGAGGTCCTAGCAATGAGAACCAAAGTGTAGTCTTTTATTTCACCCAAATGCTATGCGCACTGGCACTCCACTCAGTGGGACTAAATGCTCACCCGAAGCACATGTAGGCACCAGGTCCCTCCTTTGTTTACTTATCAAGATGTTAGCATGCATATTCATGATGATAACAACAACAAGTACTCATTCAATAAACCATAAACAGATTAAATCATTACATATGAACTCACTTTGGAAACACATGTAATAAGGAAACAATGATCATAGATTTACCATAACAAAGATCAATTGCATAAACACATCCCCATACTGAGTTACATCACCATTATCATAACCCAACCATAGATCTATTGTATTAATCACTGTAAAACACAAAAGACAAATACATACACAAGAAGTTGACACATAACATCTAGTACACATAGTCGTGCTCACAACTATAATCAAGCAACATAACACTTAACACAGTAATCACTGATCTATAAAACCATGCAACCAGTCTTAATACAAGTATTTATAGGAGTGAGGACTTTCCCTTCATGATCCAAAGCACTTCCTCAATAATAGGCTTCATGCTCAAGAAGAACCATGTGCATAATTACAAGCATAAATTACAAGAGCACTCACTAATAATATATTATCTAATAATATCTTGCTTTAATCTTATTAGTAGCTAAAATCATGCGTATGCTTTGATCCTTGGTTTGCATGTGATTTCTCCCAAAATATTCATTACTTGCTTGCCAAAATAGCCTTATTTTATCCTTTCTTAGTGAACACTCCAAGTCTATTTTTACCATGTCCCTGGAAAATGCCTAATTCCTCAATCTTCTTGTATGTGCAGTTCTGCGCATAATCCTATTCTTTTCCGTGGATGCCCTACTATGTGTTATCCAATCTCCTATGTGTGTGTTGTGTTCATGTACGTCATCCTTTAGCCCTTTTGGTACTCAGTCAAATCTAGAAACCAACAGTGTGTGTACGTGGAAAGTGAGGTTCAGGTTTTGAAAAAATCCCTCAGTAGTCAAGTTGAACCTATAAACGAAGTGCGTCATTAGGAAATGAAGGAAAAATAACTTGAGAGATATCTCAAGAGAACCCTATGAGGAGGTAAAGAAACTATCAAAGATGATAAAGGGTCAAGTTTCAAATGTGTCATAGAATGTGACTCAAGTGTAATCGGAACCATAATGGTGATATGTGATGAGAAAGGCCTATGGTGGGAATAAGAAATAATAGATAACTTAGTAGAATGTGATATGTTATACCTACATGGTGGACCAGAAGAGTGAGAGATCCTAGAATACATGTGACAAACTATGGAGCAATCCTAAAAGTTAGAATATATACATAAATTTTTGTGATAGTATAAGCCACTAGAGACAATGTGCATGACATAAGTCTTAAAAGGAGACCTAGAGGCCCTAGAACTATGTGGTGCAATATGTGTAACTAAAACCCTATCAGGAGTCCTAGAATTATGTGAATATGTATGTGCAACCAAAGACCTATTATGAGACCTAGGAGGATGAGTGTTATGTGAAACAAAATAAATTTCCGTAAATGCACTAGAAATAGTAGAAGGACAAGGTATGCTAGGAGAGAAATACTAAAAATGAATACCTCAAATAGTGACAACTTGTTGGTGACTAATAAACTTGATAGACTGATGAAAAAATGGATGGAACAACCCTAAGAGCACATATCCAAGGGAAACCTATATGCAACACTCCAGTAAAAACTTATTTAGAAACCAAGAATGAAGTTTGTGTAGTGATAGATCCAATCGTTATTGGTAGGGTAAGGCATCGAAAATGTGGATCAAAATCAAGTACAAGGCTCTAAAAAGTAATACCAAGAGACTAAAGTAATGGTCGTGCACAAACATTATATTTGTTATGTGGAGTAACCAAGACACCCAGAATAGGAATTTGATGAATAGAGATTGGAATAAATAATGTGTCAGAAATAAGGGAGCCATCTATATTTGAATCATCAACATAAAGTATTGGTTTAGAATATGATGTGTGAGTAATAGTGTCAATCATAACATCAAGTGGATGATCATAAGAGGGCGGTGGTGGCACTGCATGATTAGTGTTATGAACTTCCAAAGTATCTTTTGGAAGTTCATAACACTAATCGTGCAGTGCCACCACCGCCCTCTTATGATCATCCACTTAATGCTATGATTGACAATATTACCAAGGGGATCTATTTTCTCATAATAATGTGATATAATATAATGAATTAGCCCAAAATATGTCGGTCCAAAACCATACAACATGATTGGCTTGTAGATTTTTACAAATTGACCGAAAATGGTGGTTTTGACTTCATGGGTCGAAGGATGAATGTTTCTAGGTGTGTTTTATGCAGTCAAACTCTAGAAAATGATGACACAGAGGTATGTAAAGATAATAAATTAATTGAATAGCTACCATGGTGTGCTAAGTAAGAGCGAGGAGAGTGCATTTGTACATACAAATGTGGAATGTCAAGATCAACAGTGTTAAAGGATATATTACCAAATTTTAGTGTTTACAAAAATTAATTTGTATGACATGTGCGTATCTCAAATTAGTTAAACTCTTATCTCTAAGATAAAACCATCCTTTGCATCAAAACCTTCACAATACTTAATCATATATGCAACATCACTTGTAAAATCTTAAGAGATTGTTTTTCAACCCTAAGGCCCTAAATTCCACTTTAAGGCTCAAAAATGTTATGGGACATTTTACTCACTTTAATATATAAATCCGTCACATGCTCTTTTTCTTTCTGATATTGGATAAATCCCCTAGGCTAAAGAGGCATGAAAAATTCAAACATGGCTATAAGAAAAATGGTTGGGAATTTTCCATGCATGCATCTGTTCATATCTTTTTGTAAAGACATTAAAGAGCTTCATGGTGCCCAAAATTTGATCTTAAGGACTCAAAATTGTTGCATGACATTTTAGGCACTGAGAAAACATGCACACACTGGGGCTTGAGTAATGCATATAAAAATGAAAGAGTACAACATATAGAATAAAAAAGCATCTAGCATTCAAAGGATAACTAGGAAAATCAGTCCGTGCAAAGTGTAAAACCCTAGGTTGAAGGGTGATTAGAGGTTTGATACAAGTGCATGTTAAAAAGAATGTATGTGTGGAAAGTGGTTTACATTAAGAAATGCACCAACCTAACCACATCACGTTCTATTTAAGATCATTTAAGATATTAGTAAACAAAATAGATGAAAAAATATCATATTAAATTGATTTAGAGTGTGAGAAAATAGGAAATGATTATAATAATAGAGATAATTATGGTTTGTAGGATAATATTGATTTTTTCACAAACCTAGAGATAAACGACAATAATATATTGCGAAAAGTAGGTTTATGAAGCGAGATAAAAAATAGAAGTTATAGAAAAAACGAAGAAACTTTATCTGGGAGCCAAATTTGTACAAGTGTTGAATTGGTTGACCTAAAACCACAATTATAAAAATGGCCACTTCCTACAAATGTGAATATGACCGTGTGAGCCTAGTCTCATGTTATTATGTTCTATAAACCTCGTTGACTTTTTTAGCATTCATTGTGAGTCACTGGGAAATTATTCTTCAAAGTCCTAACTTGTCTTTTAGGTTTGCATAATGGGCAAGGAAAACAAATATGTTATAGGGTCTATGCTAGAAAAAGAAAACACAAGCCTTATGAGGCCCCTCACCCGGTGAACAATGTAGCAATCAACAAACAATCTTTTGTATTGCAAACGTCCGAATCTCTATCTTTTCAATGGTCATTAACAACTAGTACATACTATATACTTCTTTATGCACTTGATTTTTATTAATTTATAAAATTGAAAATGTGAATTCTACTTTTGACATGGAGATACTTAAGAAATATAATGATTATTTTCTTTACAACTTAATACGATTCACTGTCTAACGTTTAAATTTGTTTATATTCTTAAATATTTTTAAACATTTTAAAACATATATAGATATAGTCTTCTTAAAATCATATTAAGATCTTCTGAACGTGCATGCCAACATAAAAGTAACTTGAAAAACTTCCACAAAAGGACTTGAAAAAACCTCTAGTGACCAAAAAAACTAGGTTAGAAAAGCCCATAAAGAAAAGATATCTAAAATCATAGAAGCATAGTTTTAATCATTCTTGAAAAAATTATAAAGGCGTACAAACATAAAATTATCACATTCCCTACCTACCATTACACTTACAAAAGCTAAAAGATAGGTCTCGTTTCCCTTACATTCCATCTTTAAACTTATCAACAAAAAATGAACATTAGGATCCAAAGTTCAACTTTAACATGCACATGCCCCGACTAGTAGTTGCCGACCACCATAATTTTGCACGGCCAAAAGCTTTGACTTTCTTAGTGAAGACTTTTCCCTAATAATTTAAAAAACCTCATGTCTTGTCATGTTTTAGGCATGAAAATGTTATTTTCGCGAGGGTGGGCCATCGTACCTTTAAAACGGTTAGCGTTGGATTTTGTTGATCTTCCTTTTAAGATGCCAAATATGTAACCTCGTGGGCTTCAAAATGCTTGTTTTATTGGGAAGTGGGATTACATCACACATGCCCTACATCCACCCATAAGCTTTTCAGGCCTAAATAGTTGAATCAAATTCGATTGTAACATAATATTTTTGATGAAATAATAATAAAAGGGGATGGTAAAGAACATCATGTGCATGGTTAGAAATAGACCATAGAGCATGTCTAGGTAACAAGGTGGTGAAGTCGAAGACTTTAAAAAATGGGTGTGAATAGAGAACCTTTGTTAAAATTGACTCTCACCTCTTATGGTATTGTTAATATATAGTTATGAGAGTTATAGCTATGCATAATTTTACTTCGTGACCTTATCTATTAGTTTTGAGGCTTCAAAAACTTCACTCACTTTTTCAGAATTCTACAAGGAATCTTTTAGAATCTTAATAGAGCAAGAATACCTTAAAAGAATATAATGAAAATGGGGGAATATGTGTTTCAAGGGCATGTGTTATCCTTCTATTATTATCACTTGTCCCTTGATTGGAACAATTCTTTGAAATTAACACAAGTATAATGCAATTCAACTAGAAAATAGAATGTAATGCAAGTACCATGTAATCCTTATTAAGTCCAATGCTCTAATAACTTCCTTATGCAATACACAATGAATGTTATTTATACTCTTTAGATTTCCTTAAATGCTTGAATGTATCTAAATGCTTATAATGGTTGTTTTGGCATTGAAATGCTTCTTTATCACTCATTCATTCCTTGTCCTAAACGTACTAATGCGCCTATGTATTTATAGACTACTTGAATTCAAATTAGGACCCCATTGAAACTTGCACATTGACACAAAATGGGTGATAAAAACAACAAAGAAGGGACTTCATGACATGGGTGTACCCAAAGAACAAACGACCCAAAAATCATCTTGTTGTGGTTATGAGGAACTGACACAATACTCATATAATTTTGGGCCCCCCACAATTAAAACTCTTTGGTTCTAGGAAAATAAAAATAAATAAAAAATGAGGGGAACACACACACACACGCACACACACACAAAGAGAGATAGAGAGAGAGATGAATAAGGGTACACAAAAATGACCATGACATAATGAAATGTGGCTATAAGAGTCTAGTCTTAGCCAATAGACGACAAATAAACAAGTACCCTAGAATGATGTGCTTTTACAACTAATAACTAGTCTCACGCCATAATTAGGTGTTCACATAACACCCCATTGATGTGTGTGTGTGTGTGTGTGTGTGTGTGCGCGCGCGGTGCGCGCATACTATCAAATTATACGTGTGGATATAAAGGAGTCTCTTCAATATCTTAGAAATTTGTAAGACTTATCGAAGTCAATATTCCAAATAGTAGGTTACAGAAAGTCAAAAAGAAAATTGTCTAATTTCCACAATAGATAGTTGTGAAGATCCTAAATCGACATTTTAGGCCACATGTCTTGACAAATAAAAAATTATACCTTGCAAACATGTGAAAATCATGTGCACATGGATAAGGGTCTAAATAATTAATAATCATTAAATACATGAAATCTAGAAAGGAGAACAAATACACCTAGTTTACTTAAAATTTGATCATTCCCCTAAAGAATTCTAAGGCTTAGAATCCATGATGAATCATGGAGGCATTTATGTGGATACATTTATGACTGCAAGTTATATAAACAAAAATTGAAGCTAACTAAATTTAATGTGATATAAAGAGAGAAGGGTTAAGAAATGTCTTGGCTAGATATCCTGTGATAGGAACAAGTTTCATGAGTTCAGTACATTATGGAAAAGCACCATGTGATTACCCCATCCATGTAAGTGAGAGAGTATAGAGTGACATGTAACCTATGGTCTAGAAATAAAATGGGTGAAATATTTACTCCACTTTTAAGATTTGGGAAGAAGAAATGAAGAACATACCCCCAATCTCATAAGACTCATGTGTTATCTCCACTTCATCAATCAATGTTCTCTATAGATCATAATTATCCCTCTTCATTCCACCATGAGCTAGATATATTTATCATATCTCATATTCCACTCCCACTATATATAATTCATTTTCAAATGCAATATCTTAAAAGAAAGGAATTACATGCATCATGTGTAAGATACTAATGTTTAACATGGTAAGTGTTGAGAAAAAATCAACCTTCTATATTGTGTTTACTTGACCCTTTTTTCTCACAAAAGTGCCTATAAGGTTCTATATAATGTCATCTAATTGTATATGGTTCCAATATTTGTTGGAAATTCTAGGCACTAAGAGGGGGGGTGGATCAGTGCTTATTCAAATTTTGTCATACAATTCAGTTTCCTTAACTTAGTTGTGACGAAACCATAAAATCATCAACAAGCAATGAACAAGAGAACACACACAGAGAGACAAGATTTAATGTGGGAAACCCATCAAGGGAGAAAAACCCACTGAAACCAAAGAACTAGCTTGGAAAAAATTGTCCTGTAAATGTTACAAGGGTTTCACTATTGAGCATCCACTCAACATGAAGCTACAACTCAAAAATTTAGTCAAGCTTCCACTTGACCTTCTACAAGCATCTACTTTCTTGGAAGCTACAAATCCCAAATCTTCAACCAAGCTTCAATTTGATCTTTCGTAAGCTGTCACTCCATGATTGCTAAGGCACCACTTAGTCTTTTACAATGTTTTGATCACTCTGAATTGGTTGTCTTACACACTAGATTGTGACCACTAAATCAACTCATTCTTCATATCTTTTCACCAACATTCTCATCTTAATTCCTCTACTAAAAAGCTCTGTCATAAAAGGCTCCTCTCACACTCTCATTCTCTTCATGATACACTCCTTGAACCACCTTCTCAATCACTCACACTCTCACGAGTTCATGTTTCTACAACATGCTTCTCACATGCACCTTCACCTCAACAAGCTAGTCTTCATGCATTATTTTATCATAACATCAACAACAAGTCTCCATGCACACTTACATGATTATATGTGATGATAAATCTCTAGATTTGCATAAATAAATTAAACAATAATTAATTAAAATCAACACATGAAATGAAAACTACACAAGATAGAAACCAAATGTAAATAGAATGGAGAAATTTCTATTGAATATGAGAGGGCATTTTATACAATTGTTTGCTCCTAAAATCATGGAGTCAAGTCTTATCATTTTATCCCCATATCTCTCCTTTATTCCCTAGTCTTACTCTCAATCCCAAGATATTCTCACACATTCCTATCTCTATGAGTTGTGCATGAAAACTAATTGTGCACACTCATATATTATTTTATAAATATTAAAAACTATTACTACCAAATAACCCAAACCACTCCTAAGTGTTCACACTATGAACAATATTTCGGTAATAGTCACCCCCTTAGTGTGAACATGGGGAAAGCTATCTCTTGTACTTGCTCATGATCTACAAAGAAATGAAGGTTTTCAATGCGTACCAAAAAATCAAATAATATGAGGTTTTCAAAGAGAACCTCCAACTCAGAAAATGGTTTTCTAGTGGAACCAACCACTACATAGCAGTGTACATAATTTTTCTCACATCATTGTTTCTAACTTAGAGGGATTACAAAACAGAAATTATGCTCATGCAGGAGCTTTAAACAGGAATGTTACTTCTGTTCATTATTACAACATAAAGTAAACACACCACACAACAAAAATAAAAGGTCACCAATACCATGAAGCAATCTCTTTGTTGGTGACTAACAAGAGATGCCAATTTGCCTCCATCCTCCTATGCCTCCATCCTCCATCGTGATGTTGTTAACTCAACCGAATTTAGTCTTTGAGGATTATTTTACAATTATATTGGGTGTCGGTTCAACCGATAATGCACCCTTATGATAGTAATCAACTTTATATTTAACCAAAATAATAAAACATATCAGAGTTTTATTGTTGGAAATCACTCACTATTTTTTTACAAAATAATTAGAAACGTCAGAATTGTTTCCACAATTACTCTTAAAATACGAAATGGGTTTTTGTAATATTTTGACAAAAGTTTCCCATAATACAAATAAACAAACCCAAAAAATTACAGAAAATTACGAATCTAGGTTTTTGAGAAAACACAAATTATGCAGTCATTTCTTTTTAAGATCAAAATCCAGAAAATGGCGATGGAAGCTTTAAAACTCTCAGATCTGCATCCTTGAGGCTTCTATGGTTTTGTCCTACAATCACTCTCATAAATATTCACTAACCTGCTCTGATACCAGATGATGTTAAATCTCTAGATTTTCATAAATCAATTAAGTAATAATTAATCAAAATCAACACATGAAATGAAAACTACAGAAGATAGAAACCAAATGTAAAGAGACTGGAGAAATTTCTATTGAATATGAGAGGGAATTTTATACAATTGCTTGCTCCTAAAATCATGGAGTCAAATCTTATCATTTTATCCCCATATCTCTCCTTTATTCCCTAGTCTTACTCTCAATCCCAAGATATTCTTACACATTTCTATCTCTATGAGTTGTGCATGACAACTAATTGTGCACACTCATATATTATTTTATAAATATTAAAAACTATCACTACCAAATAACCCAAACCAATCCTAAGTGTTCACACTATGAACAATATTTCGGTAACAATATGATCAAGGAAAAAACTCCTAGAATGACTCTTGCACTTCACTATCAACCTAGAACTCGAGTTTACAAGAAGGAATGGCATCATACCAAACTAATTTTATGCCATGATTACATTTGATTAAATGTCACTTACATGTACAAACCTTACACAACCTATCATGGAAGTTATAGTATTCATTTTTATCAAAAAATAACTCCTAAATTCGTTGCACAACTGAATATATTCCTCTTACACCTAAAATTGACAAATGTCATATTGTTTTGTAATTGACATTTCAGTCCTTTTGTCTTCTTCCCAAATGTACCACCCTTGTCTTTTAGCAACTTACACAAATGGAAAAGTTGTGTGATCATGCATGTAATTTACAAAAGCCTCCTTTTTATTATCTAACCTCTTGATATACTTGAAAATTCACCATTTTAGCTTAGGACTCCATTTGATCTTCATACTAGGTGCAGGAGCTTTGAAAAAAAAAAGTCTTCAACTTTTGTGTGTGAAGGGCATCAAGAACTCATGTCAATAAAAAAAAATTAGATGGAGGACTCTTCAGGAGGTGTACAACATCACTATGTACTTGGAGCATAAATATCACATTTAAGTTATCCATGTCACGCGGATTTGAACGAAGTCTCTCAAGGGTTTGCACACACAGAAAACTAGTCTTCACAAAAAAGGTATAAATTTTTCTAAACACCTGATCATGGCTCATTCAACACCATTTCAGAGATATCTTGACCTTGTGAAACTTGTAACCTTACCATCAAGTTTCAATTCAAATATCTTAGCATGGAAAATATTTCATCTCAGAGACAATCCAAATTGTGTTTTAGAGCTCCAAAAACTAGTTTAGTGCTTGAGACATATAGCACTTCAAAACATGTTTTCAAACTAAATCACCTCATGAAAAAATTCACATGATACCTCTACTTCAATCTAGAACCTTCACTTGTAGATATTTTATGGAGAGAAAAACATTTACTTTCAAAAACAGAGATTGGTATTTGCCTTCTTAGCATTCTCAATTGGTAGGACTGAAAATACACATGTATCATCACATTTCTTCAAAGGAATAGCTTATATGAATTCATGAAAATAAAAAACACATCCCGAGCATCCTTCACCAAAAATTTGAGCATGGGTTCCTTTGAAAGTTTTTTTTGTACACTAAATTCATCATAAATAAATTGTTTTCTTATGGGGTCCACCATGAGTCATAAGATCAAACCACCATGAAAATATGTTCTAATGAATTATATACATGCTCAGGTTCATAAGAAAGAAAAACAGTTCCATTTTAGAACCTAACCAAGAATTTTTCTCCATACCGATCTGAATTGGGGTTTAGGAGGGTTTAAGTCAGTTCCAAAAAAATGAATAGAACCTTTTTGTTTTTTATCCTTTTGGCCTTAGAATTTTTGCAACATATTTTTATCCTTATTATCTTAAAAAATTTCTTGTATGATTTATCTGAAGGAGGCTCCACAATTTTGATTGAATGCTAAGAAGTCAGGTCACTATTTTAGCATACCTTACTTAACTCGGTTTTGGTAAAATTGTAATTTCTTACACAAAACGCCTCCTCTTGTTCTCAAATTTGGTCCAAATATTCATGAATACATCCTCCATGATATATAATGGATAATGTTTTGTGGTTCACTCTAAAATTTCCAATGCAATCTCATTTGGGCATGTTAAAACTACTTGTCCTAAAGGGTAGTCATACCAAAGACCCTAACCATGTCTCCAGAAGTTTAATTATGACATGTAACTTCATATTATGACTCTTGAAAATGTCCCTACACACTTATCATGCCTTCATTAGCTTGATACATCTTTTTTTTCTTCATACCATCATGTTGGGTGCTTGAATTAGGTCAAATTGAGCTAGTTTGCACTCTAACTCATCATGTATATCCTATTCTTCACCATGTAGACCCTTAACCATATATTATTATGTGTTTCATGCATCTACCATGCTTCACCATCATCCTCAATCCTTAACTCAACCATACCAGGACATTTTTCTAACTAGGCCTAGGGGTTATGCATCCTAAACTGAGCTAGTTTGAAAAATTCAACTCATGTGCCCTTGTATACATCCTTATAACCTTGCTTCCACATCATATACATGATAGAAAATGTAATACATCATCCTGAAATTCTCTCTCATCATCACTTTGCTTGTTCATGTCACTAGCTACTAAAAAAGATGGTGCTTACTCAGGTGTTCTCAAGCCTTTGACATGTCCTACCTTGTCAATCCTCATTCCAAGATCCCTCTATCTCTTATGCATCTATTTTTGTAATTAATACATATTTGAAATCAGTAATAACTCAACATACACATGCCAACAATATCCCCTTTTGTCATTGATGCACAAAATCACACACTTAATACTATAATTATACCACCAAATATGTTGTTTTATATATGGATCTTGCGTAAGAAAAGTATTCACTAATGACCCATCCCCTAGTCATGTCATCAGTCTAGTTGGTCATTGTTATTGTGTGTCTTGCATAGTCATCACTTGTTTGCACAGTTCTGGTTGTCTCTTGATGAGTCTTAGATGTTGTCATTATTAACTCAGTTGTTGTCTCTAGTCTTTGACTAGGGTGCCTAGGAAGGGATTAGGGCACCTCGGGCTCCCTAGTCCTCATTTCTAAGTGCCCTGGTCTTGGTCACACTTAGTTTTAATTTAGAAGTTTGAGGTTGGTCTTTATGGTTTTTGTATTCCCCTAGGTACTAGTCGGCATGTCGGGTCATTAGTGTCAAAATTTGAGCAAGAGATCCCTATATAAACACAACATACACACTATCTTAAGGGAAAACTATTCTACTAAGGGTTAGCTATCTACATAAGGCAAGGGGACTGCATTTGGGCACTATTCTGCATCACATGTTATATAGGAAGGGTTGTATTCATTCTATTCCATCCACCATTTACATCTTACATCTAGCTATTTCCCGCTACTTTGGCATCATTGGTGCTAGGGCACCCTAGGCATGTGATTGCACACACAAGCACATAGAACTACATCAGGTCTGAGATGTAGTGCAACACTCAGTCATAAGTCCATCCATTTGGCAACTGAGGACAGTCTGACCCATTCATTTGCATCTTTATTTTTTAGGGTTTGATGCTTTTGTGTGGGATTTTGTAGGAGATTATTCATTGGAGATCTACAACAACATCAACGAATCAAGTGCGACACCAACCTGATCAAAGGTGAAGCATTACGAAGGTTTAGTGACCCTACCAGATTAAGTTTTCAAGTCATTCCACAGACCAAGGTGCCCATATTCTAGACCAGAGGGCACCCATGTACTCCTCCAAGCATCCCAGTCTGGCTAGATCTTCCACTTCTGTAATTTTCTAAGGTTCGTCATTACATTCAATTTTTCTAGAACATCATCACTATGATTAATGTGAGGTAAGTTATATTCCAAGTTAGTACCCTTTTCCCTCCTATTTCATTTATTTCATTTTTAAAATATCAAATAAATTATCTAGCATTTATATTTCAGTATATATTCTAGTTATTACATTGTTGTACTTCTTAGATAATTACTAAAATTCATATTTTAGTTAATCATTTTGGTGAACCCAAACTTTAGAACATTTTTTCCCTAGGATCCACTTCAAACCCTAATGGATAAGGATAGCTCTTCTCCTTCTCAGCCCATCATGTCACACTTTAGTGTTAATCCAATCTATGATGAGGTTGTTATCGCTGAGCTCACAACTCTCTATAGTAATGCTACTATACCAGATCATATTCACCAACAACTCTTAGATGGTCAACAATATGTACCTACTCATTTTGAAGACTCTCCCATTGGCATTAGTATTGTTTCAGATCTGATAGCCTTCACTCATTGTACACCATGCTATACGGCTACTAGTGATCCTCCTGTTGACCTATCTAAGGAAATTCTAGATGATTCTCTTATTGATTACATGTTAGGTCTTGACAATAGCTCTCATATTGATTCTCCTCCTCATCAGACCACTACTATGGCTACATCTCATGACTCTCCTACTTCTGATATTGCTTCTCCTAATCCATCACATACTAATTCACATACTCCTTCATACTATGTTGATGATCCACTTAGTGACATACTTATATCTGAGTCACTTTCTGATTATGAGGAACCAATTGATAGTCATGATTCTACTACTTTTCATATTGTTGAGTCTGAATCTCCTACTCCACTTTCTCCTAAGGTTATATCTAGCATAATGCATGAGGCACCTCCATCTATTAGTTCTTCTACTCCTACCATTTCATCTCCTCCTAACACTTCACCTACATTTGTTACTTCATCTTCTACTATCGAGGTATCTCCATCGGTTGCTTCACCTCCTAGGGATGTTTCTGATGCTAGTCCTACTACTACTATGGATATTCCATCTCCTCCTCCGGAACCTACCCTTAGTGTGCCTTTAGCATCAAAATCTCCTTTATCTTCTCTTGAGGTACCCATGATTACTCACAATGGCAAGTTACAACCACTTAATACATTGTTTCCATCTTCTGTTATTCCCTCACAAGACATTTTGTCTCTCATGCATGTTGTAGGTCAATTACAATCTCAGGTTCAGTCACTCACTTTAGAAAGTAGGGCTTATTATGCTTCAATTGATAACAACTCATTACATGGCAACCCTATTCCTAAGAGGATCCATAACTCCACATTTCCTAAGGACTTTATCATGCCTACATTCACATGCTTTGATGGTACTGGTGACCCTCACCTACATCTCCAACATTACCACATGGCTATGGCTTCCTATTCTAATGATAGATTATTGCTTAAGGCCTTTCAACATAGTCTTACTGATGATGCATTACAATGGTACACTCATCTTCCATTTGGTTCTATTAGTACTTACTATGATATGGAGGATGCCTTCCTCCATCATTTTATCATCAACAATGGCCCTAGAGTTACTTATGATCATATACCTACTTTACATCAGGGTGCATCTGAACCTATCAAGGATTACATTTTACGATTCAATGCTTGTATGCATCAACTAGTATTCCAACCTATCGATCTAGAGAAGCAATTTATATTTTTTCGTGGTCTCATTCCCACTCTCAAACAACGATTGCAATATGATACATGTGAGTCATTCATACTCTTGTGCTATAAAGTCATTGACCTAGAACAAGATCTTCTCTCAGCACATGTTATTGATCCTCCACTTCCTCCTACTACTATGGTATCATCTAGTTCTCCTCCATTGCCATCAGTTGAGCATCCTACACAATCTCCATCTCTTCCTAGCAAGCAAGCTCAACCTACTATATCACAAAAACATCCTTCTCCTCCTCCTCTGCGATAGACTACTTCTCCATCTACTCCATCTATTTCACATGAGCCATTACACTTCTCTCATCATGCTCGACCACATGATGTGCTGTGTGTTTTACTTAATGAGCATCTAATTCACTTACCCTCTAATCAACATCATCCACAACATCATCTACAATGTCAGCGTGATCAACCCTATTGTAATTATCATCGCATCAATGGCCATAGGGACAATGATTGATTTTTCCCTTCATGATAGATTGCAATAATTAGAGGATAAGGGCATCATTTCCTTTGGCTCTCACTCACGTGAGTGGTCCATCTCTCCTCTGCCTCATCAGTGTTTCTACCCACATTGACTTGTCTCCTCCATCTAATGCTAAGGTTATTATACGTCCACCACCACAGGTTGTCACTCATGTGCGCTCTCCACCACGTCCATCCATAGTTGCACCATTGCATCCACCACATCCACTCCATCCATCTCATCCACCACATCATGCTTCACATCAGTTGCCACAACCCTCTGCATTCATCCATCCCACCGCTGCTCCATATGACATTCAGTTTGGTTCATATACTCATGTTGCTTCCATGCCACATGCTTCCACCACTTTGTGCCACCTTGGTCTTTGGTAGGTGATTACTATCACCTTACCCCCCAATGACACACTTGTGTTCTTACATTTCTTACATGACTGTTGAGGTATTTTCTATAAGAACCTCTCATCACGTGCTTCGTTGATTCATCTAGCACACTCAATCATTTCCTGATGACACACTCTTGCTTTACATGGTTCATTCTTGACTACTGAGGGGTCTTAACTAAATGAACCTAATCATCCATATGCTGGGGGGCATCACTAATCTTATCCCCCCGTATTCATCACACTAACATATTACATCACATTACATTATATGTCAACATCATTTACGACACATTAGTTTGGCAATCATACATTATCTATTTTACATACATTCCACTTCATTATCACTCACTAAATTACAAATTCCATTCAACAAATATGCATCTCACTCAACTCATATCAATCATATTACATATGTTATCTATCATCATTCCACATTACACATTTTTTCTATCAATACCAACATCATAGTACAAGTCTACATCAATAAACATGACATATCCAACACATTACATACATTACGACAAATAATCATTGAATCATACATCATCAATCACATTATGACATCAATACACAAAAATAAATCATCATATATCAATAAAATATCATATATATATATTGAGTACAATCATCATTACAAAAACATCTCATCACTGGGGGAAACTCCCCTACATAATATACAATAATACAAATCAAACATCATCATCGTTATCTCTCTCTGGTAATGTGAGAGCCCTAGAAATTGATGCCTCACCACTAACTCTATGTCATTGATCACGACCTCGATACCTCTCAACCTGCCTCCGCAATAGTGTAACCTCTCCATAGAATTCTCCAAAAACTAATGTTGACAACTTGACATAAATGTAAATACATCTTGTGCTAATGGACCACCACCCACTACCTCTCTGGCTCATTGAGTCTCCTTATGGGCCTCATCTCTCTCACTCAGCAAGACTGTGCATGTGGTTGCTGCTATGGCCACCGAATCAAAAAAATGGGCATGCTTTCCCGTGATGTCATCTACGTGCTCTAGTATCCCTCCACCCACCAATACATCACTGGGTACATTTTATGTCAATGTGCAGATGGATGTGTCCACTATCAAAGACCAATACATGTCACCTACAAAAACATCTAAACAACATACATTAGACAAATGATAATCATAACATAGGCAAGTGACAAAACCTACAACACAACTATAGATACTCACACTCAGATCTCGCCATCGCTATAGGATTAGGGGCATCTCCTTTCCCCTTTACCCCTCCTCCATGTGCTACTCCCTCCACCTCCGCGAACATGGGAAATAGGAACACCCATCTATGTGCTTCCCACCATGCTTAGTATGCCTTTATGCATCCTACATCATCTACATCTACTGGCTCTATCACAAGATCTACCTTGTCTGGCCCTTGGGGAACTATTTGATCCATTGACAGCCCCGGTCTCACTTCAACTCTCCTAGGTGCTCTAATTTCCCTCAACCACACATACGGCTCTAGGGGCACATCCTGAATCCATACCAAACTGCACGATACCCTCTCCACCTGGAATAGCTCAGTCACACCTGGGAACCTATCCTCCAACCACATGGTCCTCCGTATACACTGTAGCTCTATAGAATCCTCTGGCCATCCCCCATAGTCTCAGTATGGCCGCCATATCACCGTCTCAGATCCCATACGATCTATAATTTATTTATAGGTATTTGTATCCAATTTTCTTCCACACACACAAATCCACCTCCTAGCATATATGTCGGGTCTATCCCACTTTTCTACATGAACTCCTACTAGCCTCAACATTGTTATGTGCTCGTAGGTCCACACATGCAATAATGTTGTAGCTCTTATACCACCTCTGTGCTCCTCCTGGGTAAATCTGTACAAGTCTTTGTATAGGTGGGCACACACACAACGTGCCCACGCATATCTAGTACCCTCCTCCTCAATCCGATGACATATGTCTCGCATCTTATATAAGATGCCTACACCACCTCCCTCAATGGAAATAGATGACACAATGAAAACTACTATGAACTTCTGCAAGTGTGGAACCCCAGACCTCAAAATGGCATCCAAGCTGATATGGGCCTCGGAAGGTACCCAGGTCCCCACAAAATACCATGAGGCATCTCTCATTTCCTCTCCATGTTCTCCACCACCATGACACGTACCCTCTCCCCAACAACTGGAAACCATAATATATGATACACATCCTCCAATGTAACAGTCATCTCCCCCGTAGGGCAACCAGAATTTACAAGTATCTGAGTTCCATATTTCACATAGTGTTGTCAACATAGGCATATTATGGGGCACATCCCCCATCCTGTGTTATGTGTCATAGACCGGCATGGTCCATGACCTCCCAATCATCATCATACAAACCCAATCCAAGAAAAGTTACTCAAATGACGACCCCCATGTGGAACTCCCTCAAATGGATATCACTCTACACACAACAAAATAACAACAAACACAATGTTAGGACACTATATAAATCCAAACATACTCATTTACAACATTAATATACATCTAAAATAACATTTCCATCATTATAGACTAAATGCACCCTTTCTAGATGGGGACGCCCAAAAGTAGTACTTGGGTGCACTAGGAGCAGGACACCATGCCTAGGTTTGGGTGCTCCTGTCCTGAAGGCCACTAACACCTTCACCGCTCTTGTCAAGGTCTAAAATGCCGAGAAAATTAAAAATATTAACTTTGCAAAAATTCAAAAAAAAACTATTACACACACATTTTCCAGAAAAAAACATTGCACTTACCAACTCCGTCATCGTACATGATGCCATTGCAGTCACCACCATCTCAAATCAGCTCAGGTCATGCTACTCTCACTTGCGGCATCTTTTCACACTTAGCGCTCACACTCACAATTATGTAAAAGAAAAATGAAGTGGCTAACCACCTTTTCACCTTCTTACTTATAGTTACTTTACATCACAAACTTTACTATAGTCATTATTTCAAAATCACCACCTTAACTAATACACAACACACAATTTTTGTCATAACTTGAGCGTATTTACTCTGATTTACACCTCGTTTGTAGAATTATTTTCAAAATTCCACCTACCATGGTATCATACACATGATTACACACATTATCTCTCCTTCATTGTCTTTTCACTCAATCTATACACATTTTGACGATCTTTATCACACTTTATCTATCTCTTTGCTTACTTTCAGCTTAAATTCATTTTATCATCACTTCCCCTTTCCCTGAAAGGGGGGGGGGGGGCATATAATTGGGGTCATTCTATAATTCCCCTTACAACATCATGCAAAAATTCCAAACAATTACTAACTATGTGACGTTCACCATTCCAAACCTAATTTACTAATCCATATGTGATTTCACTAATTTCTAGATTCCCCCTAATGACCTAACTTGGGGGAAACAAACATGAAAATTTTCATCTATATATGTTTCATCAATTTCTATCGATTCCCCCTAATGACCTAACCTAGGGGAAACTAGCGTAAAATATATCTATGAGTAACCAATCGAAATCAATCAATCGATTCGATCAATGCATTCAAATTTATAACAATCAAAATCAAATTTATTCAATCAATAAATACAACACATGCGGCCTCCCAGATGACCTAACTTGGGAGTTTACATTCATTAATTTCCCAAATGACCTAACTTGGGAAGTTATTCTATATTTGGCATTTTCTTCCAGGACCTAACTTGGAAGCCATCATACATTTCAAATGACCTAACTTGGAAGCCATCACATTGCGGCGACACCCGTGGAGTGGGGGGGAAAGTGACTTTCCTATACTACTCCTATATGGGTCAATTGTTTGATAAAAATTACTTGGATCCAAAAAACCACAAAAAATTGATCTGAGTCCGTCTGTAGTGGCTATATCTTTTAAGGATGTAGTTAAAGGTTGGAGAATAATGCACCTTTCTCCCTACACTCTTCCTCTGACGGTAGGACATCCAAATCCTCAAGTCAATTTTTCATATACACATAATCAGGTTGGGAATTGATCACTCCCTACCCCATCATATCGTTATTTGTAATCATCAACCATTCAACATTACAAATCATCACTCTCATTCAGTGCACTTCACTACAATATTAGGTTTCTCACTACGTTGCATGGATCAACACGTTGATCCATGGTTTGGAACACTATATGGTTCATTCAGAACACTTTTTCTACCACATCTGCACATTCTACTACATCACGGGCTTCTCCAAATTTCTCTCAAGTACACATCTCTATCTACTTTATGTTACCGAGATTTTTCTCACCAACATAAAGTGGGGGAAAATGTAGTCACAAAATCACGCACTTACTACTATAATTATACCGCCAAGTATGTTGTTTTATATATGGATCTTGCGTAAGAAAAGTATTCACTAATGACCCATCCCCTAGTCCCGTCTTCAGTCTAGTTGGTCATTGTCATTGTGTGTCTTGCATAGTCGTCACTTGTTTTTCATAGTTCTTGTCATCTCTTGATGAGTCTTAGTTGTCATTATTTTCTCAGTTTTCATCTCTACTCTTTGACTAGGACGCTTGGGAAGGGATTAGGGCATCCTGGGCTCCCTGGTCCTCATTTCTTGGTGCCCTAGTCTTGGTCGCACTTAGTTTTAATTTAGAAGTTCTAGGTCGCTCTTTATGGTTTTTTTCTCCCATTCCCTCTAGGTACTAGTTGGTGTCATCAGGTCATTAGTGTCAAAATTTGAGCAAGAGATCCCTATATAAACACAACATACACATATCTTAAGGGCGTACTATTCTACTAAGGGTTATTTATCTACATAAGGAAAAGGATGCTATTTGGGCAATATTTGCATCACACACTACATAGGAATGGTTGTATTCATTTTATTCCATCCACCATTTGCATCTTACATCTAGCTATTGCCCGCTACTTTGGTGTTCATTGGATTTAGGGCACCCTAGGCACATCATTGCACACACAAGCACATAGAACTACATCAAGTCTGAGATGTAGTGTAGCACTTATTTAAAATTCCATTCATTTGGTAGTTGAGGACAATTCATAACCCATTCATTTTATCTTTAAATTAAATTTTTAGGGTGATTGATGCTTTTGTGTGGGATTTTAGTAGGTAGATTATTCATTAGAATCTACATTATTGGTGACATAATTATTGTTAGTAGAATCAGCTAGGCCATTAGTTGATAAACTAATTGCAAGAAATGACTAGATATACTATGTTATAATGAGGATGCAATGGAATTTATTGTTTCTGAACTGATAACACATGCATACAATATTTAACATTATATCTACATAATTTGGTATCATAGACCACCAAGAATCACTTGGTCACAATTTTAATATAGAGTCACCTCTAACAAGAATTGATGATACCAAGATTGTTTGGAGTGATTGAAAAACTGATCAGGTGAATTCACCTAATAGAAGAACTCAGACATGGTGTACAATAGGAGGTGATGAGTAACCCCCAGTGCTACAATCATGATCAACTCAAATGGAGAGGGGGATTAATTCCCAAAATAGAAAAGTAAATAAGCCAATGATGAATTAACCCCTTCATAAGAAGGTCAATTACGTGATGACCCCTAAATGACATGATTTAGAGTATAATATACCTAAAGATAACTCACCTGATGATGTGGAATGGTGACTTGACACACCCAAAACCCCCCGCTTCATCGTAACTTAAGATGAGGCGACAATCAAAAAATGAGAAATGGGTCCTAATAACAAAATCCTAATGAGGAACCCATGCGTAACAAGAAAATCAAGTCCTAAGTAGTGAAGGAAAACCTAGTGGGAATATCATTAGACCACATGAGAGAAAAACACACTCTCTAATATAACATATGATGCCTAAGATGAGGTCCCGACCATTCGACAATTTTGAAAAGGTACCCATGTACAAAGGGTAAATCTCTAAAGAAATATCTTGAAGAGGGAGATGATTATGTAACACATAAGAAGCCATAGATGGATTTTCAATTCTGCAACTATAGGAATTTTCCCTAGAAGAGTGTCTATGACAATGAGATTATCTACCTGTTAGAATGAAGAAAGCCACCTGTACATCTGACTATGTGTCTTCCCTTAAGAAATACATAAAAGTGACATGTTGGAAGATCCTCCCATCTGACGAAGAAAGATTGAAGACAACAACACAAAGGAGTCTATGTCAAGTCCATGGAAGTGTGACATAGGTCTAGAAATGGAGCACTAAGGAACTAAATGTAATTCCACATGTGTAGAATCCTTTAGATTACAGTGAGAAGAAGGAACACCCATTTTTACTAGGATTTACAAATGCATGTCAAGGATACACAATAACACCACAATAGAAAAGGGGTCCACAAGAGAAGGTGAATAAATGAAGAGCTCTAGAAATGAAGAAAGTGATAAGAGTCTTAGAAGGGGCACTCCCAACAAGCATTTGAGATGATGAAATAATTGGTTCTAAATAGCCTATATAATGTAAAGAAAAAACTATTGCCAAATTTATGGATCACAAGTGGATTCTGTAAAATGATGAGCAAGGAATTATAGTAATAAATGCAGATACTTGTATCAAGAAAGGGGATGAATGGAGATGACAAAGAGTATCATGAAATATTAGACATGTATAAGTCATCCAATGAAGGTAGAGGATTAAAACTCACTATTGCCACTTTCAGATTTGAAGGTGGAAAGGATGCAGGTACAATGCTGAAAACTATGATAGCTAAGAAACCATTGATTAATTGTATGATGAATCCACTTAATAATCAAAACACTCTATGGAAAGTGTGAAAGGATGATAGAAGTCCATCTATAGTAATCTCAACAATCAAAAGTTGGAGATCATAGGCAATCCTTGTCATTAGAAGTTTTGAACCAAGTGATTCTTTTGGAGTCACTGGAGTCTTCCATCCCACAAGAGTATTAAGTATCAGGAGAATAGAGGCCATGTAGAAGAGGGCAAAATCTGTTGGAGTTGTTCCAATCTGAAGCAATTTCATAGGATACTCAATGGAATGAAGGGTATATGAAGAGTTTCATCAAGTGATCAATCAATATGTGATGGAGGCATAGCCAAGGGGAAATGGTCAAAAAATCTAATGAGAAGGGGTATCTAATGGAACACAACTGAAAAGAGTGAATGGAGGCAATGAAGTCCTATGAGTCAAATAAAGATCTTTTGAAATGGCAAACAGGTGAAGGGTCTCTAAAGAGGGACTAATGTATGATCTAGATAGAAAGGTAAGTATATGAGTTTGAAAGCCAAATCTTGAATAGGGTCAGAGAGGAAAGGTAGAGAATTGGTCATTTGAAACCTCTTTTGGGAGACTTCCTAAGTTTTAGAGTTCATATCCATCCATGATGCTTCTTCTTGACATTGCTCTTGTCTCCCTCTTCTTATCTCTTCTTCTTATTTTCAATACGATTTGCATGCTTTGTACATGGGTACCTTTTCAGGATTGTAAGAAGCTGCAGACCTATTTACTATTGGTATAGAGTTGATTATATTAGTTGTGAGAGTGTGTACAAAGAATCTTGTGGTTAAGGGCACATGGCTTCCAACTAGGTTCTCCTTCACTAAATTGAGGACTTCTTATTGTGCATGAGTACCTCATTAGGAATTTGTTTCGGGACCCATTTCTCTTTAACTGAATTGTCAAATGGAGTCATCCTAAGTTAACTCTATGACAGGGGGGGGTGTTGGTGTGAGCCAACACACCTTCACACATAATCTCCAGCTTAGTGAATCACCTATGTTCTAAAATCATAGGTATGTAAGATGTCAAACATTAGATTCTATAACTCTGAATGGATCATGGGATTCCCCCCTGAAGTCCATACCGCTTAGTGTGTGATATTTCATCAATGGGAGTTACTTATCTATTTGGGATCCTTGTAATGTAACCAAATTATGAGGTACCTCTCCACTTGAGTTTTCAATGATTTTATTCACTAAGGTGGTTACTGGAAATCTCCTGCATATGTACAAATTTCTAATCTACATGAGATAGAGAGATCTCAGTTTTGTGGTACTGAAAGAGGGTTTAAAACCCACATTTTGAGGATCAAGGGATGATTGCACATGTAATTTTGGTTGATGATGAACTCCTCTTGAGGAATGAGCATCAACCGAATGTCATTTGCATGTCCAAGTATTTGAAATCATCCCTCATGAACCTCACATTTTTGGCCATTTCAAACCTCCTCTATCTTATAGTATCAAATCTGGGTGTACATATAGGAGGTGTTGAGTAACCCTAGTGATGCAATCATTATAACTCAAGTGGAGAGGGGGAGTTACATTCCCAAATAGAAATGTAAATCCCTAATGATATATGACACTAACACACTGACACTAACGCACTGACGCGTAAGAGAATCTCATAATGACCCCTAAATGACACATGGACCTACGATCTCACCTAAGTGAGATGACTCACCTAATGATGTGGAAAAGAGGGACTCTACCATGGACCCCCAGGGCCTACTTCAGATCATAACTTAGGACCCTGTGCAGGTAAAAAATTCAGAAAATGGCTTTTTCGATATGGATCCATGACTTCAAAGCTAGCAAATAGATTGTACCCGGGCTACAATAAACTCTCGAAAAGTAGGAGTCGAGGAAGGAGAAAACCCATGTGGGAAAGAACTAGAGGCTCCCAAAGGAGAAGAGATGGACAAAGTCTCAAAGTCGTCAGGCTCTGAAATGACTAAGAAAGAGCCCCAAAGAATGGGTCTAGGCCACAGACGAGCCTGTAGCGGACGCTACCCAGTGTACAAAGAGGCACATCTCTCGGAAAGAAGAAGAGATAAGAAGAGGGAGACTCAGAGGAATGCAGCCAGGATTCCACACATGGATATGAACTCTGTAGCTAATTTACAGTCTAACCATTGAAGAATGTCTTCAACTCAGCGAAGGGTGCCAAGTGTCAACTTTGGCACAATTTCAAGAATGAGCTATCCCACAGGCGAACTATGTGCCTACCCTTAGGAAGGACAGAAATGGACGTGCTCCACAGTCTGCCCAAGGTCAACGAGAGGTCAAAATCGAAGGCAGTGGGCCTAAATTGGTCAAGTACAAGAGTCTGGTCAACGAGAAGTGTGCCATAGTGTCCAAATGACACAGTGATTGCAAAGGTGTGGTCTGAAGCGCGGACTCAAAGGAGTGCGAGAACTGTCAGACTTGTGAACCTGAGTGAACACCTGCAAAGGTAAGGATGTCTGAGCGGGTGTCAAAATGTAATACGGACTTTCACACATAGTCCCATGGATTCTAAAAGAAAGGGATAGGATCAATGAAGGTCTCCTGAAAAGTGGAAGTGGTAAGAGTCCCATAAGGGGCACTCCCAACAATGGAGCTAATGAACTCCTCTAAAATACCTATAGATGGATGACGGACTTGTAGTACAGTCACAAGTACTACTCTATGAAAAGATTGACTAAGGTCAACCAGATAGGGCATCCAAATGAGGCTTAATTAGCTCAATAAATGCATAAGAGTGATGTCAGATAGCTTTGAGTCATCCATTTTGACTTACGACTCAGAGGAGTGAAAGTGGCATCACACACTGAATGTGGAAAGGAGGTTACACAATAATGACATGTATGGTGATTAATTAGGCTAGTGCTTGATATCTGAGGAGATGTTAGTTGATTAGTGTCAAAACCCATCTGGAATTATGAGACGGATTTGGCAAGAATGAGATCCTGATGTATGTACTGTTTTGGAAATAAGATTGCAAAATTGGGTGCACAATCCTAGGTGTCATACAGAAGTAGATATTGGTGATTGTGTGGAAGTGGAACTACTATCACATTAAAAAGATGAGACATCACTGAAACATGGTAGCAACAACAACGACAATGAAAGTATGAGAAGGGTCTGCAAAGAGGGAAGGTTAAAGGAGGTGTTAAGATGTTTTTGGGGTGGATTTGAGTCTACCACGTGACAACCAAACAGATCGAGAGACATGCATCATCATGTGACCATAGACATGGTTACCTCTGTCAAGGAAGTCCTCAAGATGATGCCAATCAGTGGGTGTAGGAAATGGCCCAAGTAAGAAGGGTGAAAGACAGTCATGAGTGAAGTAATGTTCCATATAGTTAAGCAACTTGTAAGATCATTAGTTCCCTCTTCCTTGGTGATATAGTCCTGGTTATTGTAATGAAGTGATCCTATGAGATTCAAAGGGTCTAGAAAGAAGTTTCTCCATTGCCCCCCTCTCTCTTTGCTTCCTTAGCGTAGAATATGGAGTCTAAGCCTCCTCTCATGGCTCTATAATGGCATTTTACTTACCTCCTACCCACTTATGATGTATTGTGTGAACATGTTGTAGTAATAACAATCAATCTTTTGTGATGAATCTTATGTCAATCCTTTTCTTATTTTGATAGTCTCTTCTTTCCTCTCATCATTATAGGGTATATTTTGCATATTCTGGATGCCATGGTCAAACTGTTAACAAAGGTTTTTGGGTTTCTATGGTGTCTTGTGAAATCTACTTGGTTTGAAATTGTGCATCTTGTCCACCATCTCCTTTGCTCACCTCTTTCCACTTCAGGTGGTTGGATCATGTGATCAACCACTTCCTTTTCTTGTGTATCACCGGTTAGTGGTATGGTTTCTATTTCCATGTATTTCTCTCTCTCCTTATCTCCTTGGAATGATTAGATTAGGATTAGTATATTTTTCTATACTAGAGTAGCTTGTGGCAAGGTAGTTTAGGAACCAAGAACAATCGGCTTTCTCCGGAGGGCCATCTCAAGTTTTGCAAAAGTCCCACAGCTTTAGAGATGGTCCAATATTATGTGGATCACACCAAATGCCCCACTTAAAACTCAATGACATTCGAGGGTGCTGTGATTTTGGAAGTAACAACATTTTGTAAACAATATCATCTATTCTCACACATTCCTTACTGATACTATCACGTTTACATTTTTTATATCAGTGAGTGCTTTGAGAACATTTTTATTCACATTCTAAATTTTCACCTGAATCTATTAGAACGTATTGATATCCTACATCCAAACCCTAATATTAGTTGATTTTTAGGCCTTAGAAAGAAATGGATTTAGTTGAAGTGGAATGTGTTGACATCAATAAGCTTAAATCTACCTTGATATTCCATTTTAAAGACAACCTTAACCATGTTGTTCAAACTATCTTTAGTACAATCTCACTCAGTACAATGGAATTTGTATACATCAGAGTACAATTAATAGTTTAAGCATAACAACAATTATTACTGTATATTCTCCTTTTTACTAGAAGAACTGAATCCAGATATGTGAGAAAAAAAGTATTTAAATGGTCTTGTTCAGTCAATTATTGATTTAATACACAATAAGACATGTTTGTAATAATCCTTTTGCAATTATATCATTTTTCTAGATGTAGATGTCCTGAAATGTGCTAATGCAGCATGTGTCCTTATGTGAAATTTATTCAATGGTCAAATTAGGGTCCTAATTACAGAAAATATGACAAGGCAGCTCACATATGCGTATCATCTGACAACAAAGAGACCCATTTAACCCCAATCATTAAAGTAATGGCAATATCCATTTTCCACACCTTCGTGAATGAAATATTCATATGCTCACGTATCTTTAGGATTCGTGCGTAATGACCAAACATAAGCATGGTGTTTGATTCCATTTAGAGCCATTGACGTTACTAAGAAACAAGGAGATGAGGGAACCACCAAAACGCAAAGGGAAAAATCAACTGAAATATTTCACAAAGAGAAACAAAGTAACACATTCGATTGGGTAAACACTAGATAAAACATAAAACTACAAGTGAATAAATACAAAAATAGAGTGTCATTTTAATAGGTCTATAAGTACCACATATGCTTGAATTAGAAAAGAAACAAAAGTACAGGAAACATACTCAAAATATGGGTGTATTAAGTTTAGGGTTCATTAGCTAGATGCAGTATCCTATTATGTCATATGAGATATTGAGGTAATTAAAATGGAATGATGGAAATCAATCTCATTATACTGGATAGACATTAGGGGAATGAAAAGGAAACTCATATCGAGAGAAATATTGAGCAAGTAGGTATTTTGGGTAGGTAGAGAGGTGTGCCACATGAAAGGCTATGATATTATGTTTAATAGCACTAAACTAAAGATATTTGAACACTATGAAGTACTAAAATATAATCTCTTTTGGAATGAAGGAAATAAGGACTTGGAGATTTCAACTAAGAAATAATAACTATTATAGAAAACTTAGAATTGTCTTGTATGCTTTTCAATGCAAGGTTATAAGTTGAACATTAATATGTCTTTAATTTCTTAGGAATACCTCTTTCTAGAGAAGGACATATTACAACTTAAAATTGAGTGGAAAACATGATATGATTAGGAAGACTAATTGATATATTATGGTAGAAGATAAAAAGAGGGTAAATAAAATTGTAATAGAATATTGGGTAAGTAAGACATACATGCAAAAAAGGGGTATTTAAATTAGTGAATCATTTAACAGGAGAGGGTATTGAAATTATGAGATTTTTACAAGATTCATTGTTAAAAAATTTACTTGGAATATTATACCTGGGTAGTTGATTTAAATCAATGTGCAGGTTAAAACTAACATTAAGGAAATAGCATTCTTTACATGTTTCCCTTGGAACTAACATACCTTTTTAAGTGAACACCCCATGTTAGATAGGGAATCAAAGAGTGATAAACTGGTATTAACAAGCCTTTTATTTTTTAAACAGGGAAATATAATGCATACTGCGAGAATAAAACAATCAAAATTAATATCCAATTAATTTATAAACATAAATCCACTATGTAGGATTTAAACTCAAATTTAGTTTGGGTAATAACTATTAAATCCACACTAAAAAAAAAGGTTCCTTATGAGTATAGGAAGTCATTTTACTTTTTCCATAGCTTCATATAGAAATCCTACAGAAATTACAATATGTAGATAGTGATCTACAAGAGCTAAATTATGGTTAGAAAGATTGATAGAGATACAGACCCTGCAATGAAATTGCAAAGTTATTCAATTGTGCCATATTCATAACACACATCCTACATACCTTGGATGAAAATATGGTAAATTTGAAAGATTCAGGATCTAAGTCATTTACCTTAGCTCATGTTCACCTAGGTACATTATTTACCTTTATTGTATTTATCCTCACCCACTTATGTGTGTGGATATTTCTTTTTATTTATTTAGATATTAGGAGATATTATCTAGTTAGTTCTTTCCTTGATCTATGGTATTGACTAGTTCTTTCCTTGATCTATGGTATTGACTAGATCCTTGATGTCTAGTTCTCTCCTAAATCTATGGACTTGACTAGTTCTTTGATGACTAGTTTCTTCCATGATTTATGGCTTGATCTATGACCTTGACTGGTTCTTAGATTGTTATTCCTTTTCTATATAAGCAAGGCCCATTCTCATTGTATTTCATTGAGTTCCATAATAATATATGATATTTTGCTCATTTTTTTGCAAAGGTTTATGTAAAGTTATTCTGGCTAATTGCTTTCATCTTATTGATCGTGATGTTTGATTAGCATCTGTGTTCTTGGCTTGGCACGATCTGGTTATCGTTCCTTTTATGGTATCAGAGCAGGAGATTGCTATTGACATCCGTCTGTAAGTTTTATTTTGCAAATAAATTCTTTATATATTCATATATTCAAGGATTTTCTCGTATTTTGTTGTTGCATGCATTTTTATGCAAAACAGAGGCTTCCATTGGATCCAGAAGGTAGGAAAACCCTAATATCACTGTAAACTCGACCATTTCTAGGAGGTAGTCATTTTTTTTTTAGTTTTTTTGTTGTGCAGATAAACATACTGAATTTGCCTCGGGATTCGTGCCAGATGGAAAAAGAAAATCTAGAAATTTTTTCTGGGTTTTGGTGGGTTTCTTGAGATCTGATCTGGGTTTTTTTCATTGTGGCTTAGCATTTTAATTTTGTGCGCAGGAGGTCTTTTTTGAAAAGAGATGTTTCTTTCCTTTTTTGGCAGGGGTCCACGGATGTGTACATGATTTTACTATTTTGGGAAAATCCATAGACTACTATTTTGGGTGGTGAAGGTCACTTTCAACACAGTCCAGAAATAGTAGTTTTTACCAGAAGAAGCAAGTTGATGTGACTTTCTCGAAAACCAGTGACACCCCCCAAAATAGTAAGTTGCACACACCCATTGAAATCCTTAGCCCCTGGTCATATGGTATGGTCATATGAGGGCTTAAAGCTTGTGATTCCTACTAGTAGGTGCTTAACTCCAGCCCCCTTTCATTTTATTTGTGTGGTGAAGGCAAGAGTATTTTATTCTATTTTAGTGGCAACTAAAATAAATAGTAGAGCATAATATTGAAAAACTTGTATCTTTTGATCGGTAACTCGGTTTTGAGTGCCATTTTTTGCAAAAGTGCTTGTTTTTATGCTCTTTCCATTGGAAATATTTATTTTGAGAATCACACTATAATTATAAAGTGCCATATTGTAACACACACTCATTATAAAGTGCCAAAATCTAGGGGGGGCTCTTGTTGCATTGTTTGGGGGTCTTGTTGCATTGCTTGGTTCTTGCATTTTTTTGGTGATTTTTTGAGGATGGCATCTTTATCTACTTCTGCATTAGATCATGTTGAGCCATTAAAAACACTTAATTACCACACATGGAAACCAATAATGGAAACAATAATTAAATAGAAAGGATTATGGGCTTTAACTTCTTCAGAACAACCAGTGTTCACTAGAGAATATGAGAAATTTCAGTACCAGTGCAAATTTGATGAGTGTATGGGTTTGATAGGAACTTATGTAAGTGACAGTATTTTGTTTCATTTGGAAAAGTGTGACTCTCCTTTCAAAATATGGGAGAAATTGGAGGATTTATTTGGTAAGGTGGATCATATGAGAGCCATGCAACTTGAAATTGAGATCACCTCTCTTAATCCTGAAGATTTTCCAACAATTATAGACTATCTTACCAAGTTCAAGCATTTGTTGACATAGTTGAAGGGGAGTGGAAGAGATAAGAAAGATGAAGAGTGTGTTTACTTGATTCTATCCAAGTTGAGAGGACCATTCCAAATTTTTTCTTCTACCTTTTTCTCTAGCATGGATGCCTTAGGTGACACATTCAAAATGCCTAACTTAGAAACATTTTGTGAAAGACTTACTAGGGAAGAATCCAAATTGTCTCACCTTGAGTCTTCCACCTCTCAAAAGGCATTAGTTGCATCTAATCCTAAGGGCAAGGGAAAACCAAACAGTAAAACCAAATCCACACCTTCTCCATCTCAAAATGCTCCTAAACCCAAAGAAAACAACTCAAAACCCAAGGAGTCTTCTAAATCCAAGAATAAGTCTAGCCGTTCATGCTCTTTTTGTGGGGGTAGTAATCATGAAGAACATAGGTGTTATAAGTGAATGCAAGCCTTAGAGGATGCAGTCAAGAAACACAAAATTTCTATCTCCACTCCACCTCCTTCTAATCAACATGGAAAAGCACTTAATGTTGTTGGGAGATCTCAGTCACCACTTGCAGACAATTGGGTTATAGATTCTGGTGCTTCTCATCACATGACTTCTTCCAAGGAGTCTTTTGTTTCTCTAGGTTTGAGTTCTACTTCCAAAATTGAGGTTGGAGATTCTTCCTTTCTTTCTGTTGAGGGAAAAGGTGATATACAACTTGATGGTGGCAGTATCCAAGATGCACTATATGTTCCTAACATCACTACAAATTTGCTTTCTGTATATCAAATTTGTCATTCTGGTCAAGGAAAAATAGTGACTTTTACACCACATGGAGCAGAAGTACAAAATTTTTTGGAGCCTCATTCACTGGTTGCTCAGGGTATTGTTGATCATAGTTCTAGACTATATCACTTTGAGGGTTTTGATGACACTTCTTCTATAGGGTTAGGATTGGTTTCTCATGCAGATTCAGAGAGTAAGCTTTGACATGAAAGATTTGGACATCTCAATTACAGATATTTGAAGGAGTTGAGCACTCATGGTATGGTAGATGGTCTTCCTAGAGTTTCTTGTCTTGAGGGAGTTTGTCATGGTTGTGCATTAGGGAAACAACACCAAGATCCTTTTCCTAAGAATTTTTCTAAGAGAGCTTCTTCACCACTTGAGCTTGTGCATAGTGACTTGATGGTTTTTCCTACCCCATCTTTCAATGGAGCTAAGTATGCACTTACGTTTATTGATAATTTCTTGAGGCATACTTGGGTTTATTTTCTCAAGTACAAAAGTGATGTTTTTTCACACTTCAAAGTCTTCAAGGCTTTGGTCGAGAAACAATCTTCTAGTTGCATAAAGAACCTTCATACTGATAATGGGGGGAGTACTTCAACAATGAGTTTTCTGAATTTTTGGAAACTCAAGGCATTATTCACCAACATTATGTTCCTCATACTCCACAACAGAATGGATTAGCAGAAAGGAAGAATAGAACTTTGAAGGAAATGGCTAACTGTATGATGCATTCTAGAGATATACCTCCTATCTATTGGGTAGAAGCAGTTAATTGTGCTAACTACATTCAGAATCACACACCACACAGAGCACTTGAGCATTTGACTCCAGAGGAAGCTTGGTCCAACACTAAGCCAGATGTCTCATTTTTTTGAGTCTTTGGGAGCCATGCTTGGGCCTTTGTGCCAAAGAAGAAAAGGAAAGCTTTGGATAAGAAGAGTAAACCCTTGATCTTTGTAGGGTATTGTGAGGACATGAGAGCTTATCGTCTTTTAGATCCTGATACACATGATGTTTTTTTTCGAACACATGTTCAGTTTGATGAGCGCTTCACTCCTCATGATTCTTCATCTTCTTCCATGCCTCCTTCTTCTTCTTCATCTCATCTTGAGGATCCTTTCTTTGAGGAGATTGATGAGGAGGTTATAGATGTCATTGAGGATCCTATTCCCACTGATGTTGTCACTATGCCTAAGTGGGCTCGTACTACAGTTTCTGAGGCAACACCTTTCATAGAGGATCTTCCACCCACTAGGCATCATCATGCACATTCTACAGGTTCTGGAATTTTGTGTCAGGTAGTTTATGAGGATCCACAGTCTTTTTCAAAGGCTCATGGGATACAGGAGTGGGATGATGTGATGGCAGCTGAGTATTCTTCTTTGATGAAGAATCATACTTGGGATTTGGTATCTCTTCCTAAAGGAAGAAAGATGGTTAGGTGTAAGTGGGTATACCGAACCAAATACACAACAGATGGGTCCATTGACAAGTATAAGGCTCGTCTTGTTGCAAAGGGTTTTTCACAAGTTGAAGGTATTGATTACTCTAAGACTTTTGCACCCGTTGCCAAGATGGATTATGTACACCTTGTACTTGCTCTTGCTACATCACAGGGGTGGCCCGTATACCAGATGGACGTGAAGAGTGCCTTCTTACATGGAGATCTACAAGAGGAAATATACATGGAGCAGCCGGCTGGATTTGTTCAGGATTCTTCTCTTGTTTGTAGGCTCCGAAGGTCTCTCTACGGTCTCAAACAAGCCCCTTGCCCCTCGGCTTGGTATGAGAAGATGGATTCTTTTCTTCTATCTACTGGTTTTGTTTGTTGCCACTCTGATCATACAGTGTATCTCCAACATGTTGGTGAGGATATTGTGATACTTGTCTTGTATGTTGATGATCTGTTACTTACTGGTAGCTCTTCTTCCCACATTCAGAGTATTCAGAGGGCTCTTTCTACACAATTTGACATGACAGATCTTGGGTTATTGCATTATTTCCTTGGTTTGCATAGATTTCTCAGACAGATTCAGGGATTCATTTGAGTAAGAAAAAATACACCCATGATCTTCTTCGGCACTTTGATATGGCTGATTGCAAGCCAAGTCCATCTCCTTTTCAGTCTGGGGTTACTCTTACATCCACATGTACCACACCACTTTGTGATCCTACATTGTATAGGCAGTTGGTTGGGAGTCTCATGTACTTGACCCATACTCACCCGGATATTTCATTTGCAGTAGGGCTTGTATCTCAGTTTTCACATTCTCCTCATAGTAGTCATTGACAGGCTGCTAAAAGGATTTTGTGTTATTTACAGGGCACTTCCCACTTTGGCCTACACTACACTAGGGGTTCTACTCAGTTGGTTGGGTATACAGATTCAGATTGGGTAGGTTCTATTGATGACAGGCGTTCTACTTCTGGCTATCTTTTCTATCTTGGTTCTTCTCCAGTTGCTTGGGCATGCAAAAAGCAACAGGCTATTGCACTTTCATCTTCAGAGGCAGAGTACAGGGCAGTAGTTACAGCGAGTCAGCAGATTCTTTGGCTTTGCCAGTTATTGATAGAGTTTGGATTCCCATAGGATTCACCGAATGTACTTTGGTGTGACAACCAAAGTGCAATTCACATTTCTCGCAACCCAGTTGAGCACCAGTGGACCAAGCATATTGAGATACACATCCACTTCATTCAGCAGCACATTCAGGATGGAGTTCTTTGCTTGGAGTACCTTCCGACTCAGCAGCAGGTTGACAGACATCTTTACAAAGCCTTTTGCATCACCTCGCTACCTTGAGTTGCGTGGAATGCTTGGGGTTTTGGAAGTTGTTCTTGGGGGTGTTCGTGAGAACATATTCCTTCTTCTTCTTCTTTCTCTTTCCTTATAGCAGGATTATTTCCTTCTTTTGGTTCGATATTTCTTCATGGATATATTGTACATGAGTACCTCATCAGGCCTAGTTTCCGGGACTCATACTGTGGACATGCCACTTCTATTTTGGCCCCTAGCTTCACTTGAGGGGGGGTGTTAGAGTAGGTATTTACCTTAGCTCATGTTCACCTAGGTACATTATTTACCTTTATTGTATTTATCCTCACCCACTTATGTGTGTGGATATTTCTTTTTATTTATTTAGATATTAGGAGATATTATCTAGTTGTTAGGTATAGTTCTTTCCTTGATCTATGGTATTGACTAGTTCTTTCCTAGATCTATGGTATTGACTAGATCCTTGATGTCTAGTTCTCTCATAAATCTATGGACTTGACTAGTTCTTTGATGACTAGCTCTTTCCATGATTTATGGCTTGATCTACGACCTTGACTGGTTCTTAGATTGTTATTCCTTGCCTATATAAGCAAGGTCCATTCTCATTGTATTTCATTGAGTTCCATAATAATAATAATATATGATATTGTTGTTCATTTGTTTGCAAAGGTTTATGTAAAGTTATTCTAGCGAATTGCTTACATCTTATTGATTGTGATGTTTGATTAGCATCTATGTTCTTGGCTTGGCATGATCTGGTTATCGTTCCTTTTACCTTCTAATCTCTTATTGGTTCTAATCACTCATTGATTGTCCTACCTCACTATTTCCACTAAGTTTACCACTCCTTCACATAACTCTATAGACCCTAGTAATGCTTTAATAAGATCATTGCAAAATATAATGGCTCTTAAGGCTCTTCAAACTATGCATGCACACATTTCAACTTAGAAACTCCATTTTGTTACACTAAGTCTTCTTCCCATTTGTTGATACCTCTTGGCCATGTAGATTAGACCTTAATTCACCCCTCATAATGCTTAACAAAAGTAGAATTAGTTATTTTACAACATTATTCCCAATCTCTCTTAAATCAAAACCCTCATACTGTCTCCATGAAGTATAACTTACCTTGATACTCCTTATAAATGATCTGACGGTTATGATACTACATCTAGCACTTTACTGTGTCAAATTTAGGCCTATACTTAAGTATCATTGATATGTAGATATCCAAGTTTGAGATTCTAAGAACTGTATACATTTTATAACTATGAATTATCACCAAACCATAGTAAGGGTTTCTTATTAGCCCGGGTAAAAATATTTTCTTACCAAAGCCTTCACACGTGCTTCCAAAGTATGTAACTTATTTATTTGTGTATGTAGTCTCATTAAAATAATTTTATCCTTAAAAATGATTCCAAAATGACACTTTCACCTTCCATAATGGCCTTAAATTTGACTAGGCGTAAATATATTTACACTCAGTTTGACGATCTTAGATAAAACAATGCTTAAGTACTCATACACAGACTTTGGATGATTGTTATCAACTTGCTGAATCATTCAAATACACAATTATCTTTAGAGTTTTTGTGATACCATTAGAGAATTCATTCTGCTTCCTAATGGATTTATGCCTTTGACTCTATATAAAGATAACTCAGATCCTTTACACTTTAACACACATGTTTGACATCTCATGGACTAGCCTCAATGAACCAACAACACTTAACACTTTTGAGTGACCTCAAAATCTCATGAAGCTCTGTAGGTATACCATAATGTCAACACTCTATGTAGCAGGTGGACAAACTTTGTGCATCTTGAAGCTTACTTCACTCATGACAAGAGCACATATTGATAAAATTGTAACAAACATTCTTCTTTCATACTGACTTATAACTCTCAACTGATGTATCTTGAACTCTGTCACTGATATCTTAAGACCAAATGATTATCCTTGAGAGATGCATTGTACTTTTGAATTTTGGCATCTTATTCATAGTTTGTGAGGCACATGTACATACTTAGAATTTTTTCTCTCAACTGAATAGTTTACACTGTGAGAACCTAAAACATGAAACATACTTATACATATTTTGAACATATTTTATAAGGACATAACCACATGGTCTCATTTCATAATTTTTATTTTTCTTGAAAACCTTTATGCACACTATATAGGATGACTCTTTGGAAATACATCATAGACTTGGGAGCTTGATGTACACCATGAATTTATGAGTGAGTTTAATAACACATATATTGGACTGTTTACTCAAAATCAACATGAAGAATACTTTTCTTGAAGTTTGATAGAGTAATGAGGAGCAGAATTAATACACTCAAGAACCCAAGACATTTTATTTGTTTTCCAAAACAATTTGTACATTCACACACCATTTACAGATTCAATATGCATGAAAGATTCATGGGTAAATACATGGACATACCTTGTGACTCTTCATACTTTTATAACATTGTGAAAACCTTTCTCAACTTCTACAGATGACAACTTACTTCAAGAACATATATTTATTCTTTCAACTGATACATTCCTTATATAATCCTAGAGAAGGCACACCACCTTGTGAGATCACCTTAGAATAATAGATAGTCATTAAAGAAAAATGGTGGACTCTATCCTCCTATTTTCTTGCTCTTAGAGACCTTATCCATCTTCTTGGATGAACACCTAGGTGTGATAACCTCATCACCTGTAACTTTCACGCTTCTGATTCAATGCTTTATAGAAGCATACATGATGAAATCTCATTTACTTTATCTAGCTCTTTACTATGGGGTAGAAGTTCTTCATAACTTGCACTAGGCTTATCTTCCTTCTTCTTGGCTTTATCATCACCTTCTTGTGTATTGTTTGTAATAGGATTTCCCATGATTGTCATTAATTCCTTGTCTCTAAACTTACATCATCTGCCAATACTAGAGTATGTATCATTCTGTTGCTTCCTCAACTATAGATTTTATTTCTTTGACATTTTATATGTACTGTATATCCTACTTTCTTTAGGATCACTCAGGCATAGCTGACTTGGACTCATTTTTTAGGATTGGTCTTCATGTTGAAAACCTTATGAATTTTCCCTTTGAAGGTGTGAAGCCTACTTTTGTACTTAGAATGCTCATTTGGATAGTATTGCTTTGCAAAATTCCCAAGTTCATGTCAATTATAACATATGACACTACTCTTACCTCTAAATTGGTGTGGAATGTCATTCAACCTATGATTGGTAACCTTGAGATCATGACATTTCCTAGCATAGTGTCCAATCTTGTTGCAATTGTAGCATACTATCTTGTTCATGTATTTTGAGTCTTCTTCTTCCCAAAACTGGCTTGATGGTTCTTCTAAGAAGTACTTCACAATGTGACCTTTTTCTTGGCAATTGAAGCAAACTATATTAATTTCTTTATCACTTTTTTTATCACTCCATGGGTGGTCACCCATGACCTACTTCCTACATTCCTTAGCTATGTATCCATAGTTATGACAAGAAAAGTAATAACCATTGAAATTCATACCTGGATGCATTTGGTTGCCTAACTGACATAGGAATTCTTGTGTTTGGTTCCTTGGTTATCTTCATGCATGTTTGCATGCTTCAACTAGCCTTTTCATCCTCTCTCTTTTCCATAGGTTATCCTTTGAATCCTAGACCTGTTTTATCACCTGTTGCTCTCTAACTTTCTAGAATTTCATCAAGAACTTCAGTACTCTTATCCATATTTCCATACATCTTCAGTCTATTGTTTACATCCTCTAATTCAGCCTTCAAGGTTCTCAATTATTCTTCATGCTTAAGGAAAGCATCTTCTTTGTTCTTCAGTGATTTTGCCACACTTTCAACTATAGATTCCATCTCTTTGAGGGATTGGCCATGGTCATCTTCCATAAGCTTAATTTCTTTATTCAATTCATCAATCAGTGACTGAGCAATCTCATACTTCCTTTTTAGAACTGATTTAGCTAGTGCAATCATGTTTATGTTCCAAGAATCTCTTCCAAGCTGTTAAACTTGATTCAATAGGACCAGGATCTGATACCAATTGTTGGAAATTATAGGCATTGACAGGGGGTGAATCAGTGCTTATGAAAAATTTGACATACAATTCAATTTCCTTAATCTTGTTATGATGAAACCATAAAATCATTCACAAGCAATAAACAAGAGGCCATACTTAGAGATACGGGATTTAATGTGGGAAACCCTTCAAGGGAGAAAAACCCATTGAAACCAAAGAACTAGCTTGGAGAAAAATGTCATGTAAGTGTTACAATGATTTCATATTGAGCATCCACTCAACTATGGAACTACAACTCCAAAATTTAGTCAAGCTGCCACTTGTACCTTTAGGAAGCTTCTACTTACATTAGAAGCTTCAACTCCCAAATATTCAACCAAGCTTCAACTTGATCTTCTGTAAGCTACCACTTACAAGGAAGCTTCAACTCCCTGATTGCTAAGCCACCACTTAGTCTTCTACAATGTTTTGATCACTTTGACTTTAGTTGTATCTCACAACAAATTGTGACCACTAAAATCAGATCATTCTTCATTCTCTTTTCACCCTCATTCATTATCTTGATTCTGTAATCAGGTTACAAATCTCTATCATAAAATGATCTTGACTAGTCACACTTGTCAATATCTATCCTTGACTACACTCCCTTGAAGTACTCACTTTCTCATGTCAAACTCTACAAAAATCAGTCATTAAGATTATTCTATGTTGCTTCCTTGGTCAACAGAGTTACTTTGTTTCAGGTGCTTGAATATTCATCTAAAAACATAGTCTTCAAACACTTCATTCATCCTATTGTTCTTCTTCATAACTATCAACCATTACAAAATCTTCATCATCCCTCGGCTCTCTGATTCACAAAAACATTAAACATAATTATAAGTCTTCAAGGAACAAGGACTCTCATAAAATGACTCTTTACACTTCATACTTTCTAACACTTCAACTCCCAAGTCTTACAAGAATAGGAAGCTGATTACCATCATACTCAAACTGAGGTTATGCAATGATTACACTTGATTACATGTTAGTTATATACAATGTGTACAACCTTACTGAAAACCTTTCATGGATAGTTATAAGATTTTGACTTAGATCACTAAATAACTCCTGATATTTTTTGCACAACTGAAGAGTATTCCTCTTACACTCATTCCAAACAATGTAACATCTGACATATGATTTTGTAACTGACATTTCCTAGGCTCCATTTTGTCTTCTTCCTTAACAAGTTCATCATTGACCATTTCTAGACTGATCTTACAACTTCAATGGAAAAATTGTGATCGCATCATATGCCATGTAAGTTAAAAAAATGCAGTCATTGTTTTTGATCTATAATCTATTCAATACTGATTCCTAATGCACCTTCACCACCTTTATCCTTATGAATTTCATTATTATCTTCAAATATTATTCGTGCAAAGAGCCTTGTACCAACAATTACATAGTCTTCAAATTGGTGGTGTATGAAGTGGATCAAGAATAGACTCATGTCAAGAAACAGGCATATCAAATTTGAGGAATACTCATTTAGGAGGTATACAACACTCAAAAGATCCACTTGGATAGAGAGATATTTAATTTCAGTTTATCTCATGTTATGTCCAGATTTTAACAAATTCTCTCAATGGTTTACATATCTAGAAAATGCTTGAGTATTCTACAAAAAAATAAGTATAACTTTGTCTAAGCAACTGATCATGGATTATTCCATACTTTATGGAAATATATTGACCTTTTGTAACTTTTAACCTTACCAGAAATTTTTAATTCAAATATATTAGCATGGAATTTTTTTTATCTTAGAGACAGACCAAACCAAGTTTCAGAGCTCCAAAAACCAATTTTGTGCTGGAGAAATCTAGCACTTAAAAACATGTTTTCAAACAAAATAACCTCATGAAAAAAATCACATTATATTTATAATTCACTCTATAACATTCAATTATAGATATTTTAAGGAGAGAAACACATTTACCTTTAAAAAACAGAGACTGGTTTTTGCCTTCATAACATTCTCAAGTGGTAGGACTGAAAATACACCTATATCATCAAATTTATCCAAATTAAAACCCCATATGACTTCATGAACATCAAAAAAACATCCCCAACATCCTTCATAAAAAATTTGAGCATAGGTTACTTTGCAAGTTTTGTTTGTACACTTAGTTCTTCACAAAAAGGTTGTTTTCTTATGGGGTCCACCATGAGTCATAAGATCAAAACACCATGGAAATATGATTTGAGGAATTATATACATGCTCAATTTCATAAAAAAGAAAAAAACTCCATTTTAGCACCTAACCAAATAAATTTCTCCATACCGCTCTAAACTGGGGTTTAGGAGGGTTTAAGTCAGTTCCACAAAAATGAATATAATGTTTTTTTTTCTTATCATTTTGGCCTATAATGTTTTGTAACATATTTTTATATATATGCTATTAAAAAATTCTCTTATGATTTATCTGAATGAGGCTCCACAATTTTTATTGAATGCTAATAAGTGAGGTCACTATTTTAGCATACCTTACTGAACCCGACTTTGGTAAAATTGTAATTTATTGCACAAAACTCATCCTCATGTCCTAAAATTTGGTCTGCACGCATTCATAACTACCTCATCCATGATACTAAATGGATAATTTTTCATGGTTCACTTTGAAACTCCCAATCCCATCTCATTTGGGAATTCTAAAATTGTTTGTCTTGAAGGGAAGTCATACCAAAGATGCTAACCATGCCTCTAGAAGTTGAATTATGACCTATAAATTCATATTATGACTCTTGAAAATGTCCCTACACACTTCCCATTTTTTAAATTATCTTGATATATCTTTTTTTTCTTCATACCCTCATGATAGGTCCTTGAACTCTGCCAAATTAAGCTAGTTTGCATTGTAGCTCATCATGTATGTCCTTTTATTTACCATGTAGTCCCTTAACCATGTCCTATTATGTTTTTCATGTCATCTACCATGCTTCACCATCATTCCTCATACCTTTCACTCTACCTTTCCAGATTCATTTTGATAGCTAGGTCTAGGGATTAGGCACCCTAAACTAAGCTAATCTGACTAATTCCACTCATGTGCCCCTATATTCATCCGTATGACCTTGATTCTCACATCATATAGATAATATACAATGTAAGATATCATCCTGGTATGCTATCTCATCATCACTCTTCCTGTGCCTATCACTAGTGTCTCAACAAGACAATGCTTACTCAGGTATTCTTAAGCCTTTGACTTGAATTGCCTTGTCAATAATCATTCCAAGTTCCCTCTATCTCTCTTGAATCCTAATTTTTATTTATATTCATTTTACACCAGTGAAAACTCAACATACACATGCCAACAATATTTCCTCTAAAGCGTTCACCTTATTTCTCTTTAATTACAAGTTGTAGAGATTTAGTGATATTGACCATGATTTTCATAGGCTTCAAAATCCTTGAAATAATCACATTTGAATTTAATTATGCTCTAAAACACGTAGAATTTATCAATGTGATATGAAGTAGAGGTTTGAATCTTTACAATCTCACAAAAGATCTCAAATGGTAGTCTCACATTGTTTTCTTCCTGAAGAATGGATAAGTTTTGAAAATAAAAAAAGAACTGTGAGATTACTCCAAATGGGGAAATACTCTAAAATCAGAACACAATGGTCAATACAGTCAAAATTTAATCGCACAACAAAGTTACTACGAGAAATTGGAATCAAAAAACTTGGCCAAATGAAATAGTCACATAGCCAAGGATAAAACTAAAGTTTTGTCGTCATAAGGAAATCACTATGTAGCATGAGATTCTAGGATTACAAAACTTGGTGCGGTTGTGTAAATACTCAGTAAAAAATGTGAAAGTGAATGCGTAAATGAATACTTCAAGATTGTTCCACATGGCACACTCTTGTAAAAATTGATCATTGAAGGTTGAGAGAAGGATACTAGACCTCAAGACTCTCAAAACTCCTTGATGATTTCACATGTCCCAATGGGACCCACTAACATGAAGATGAATATTGGATAGAAAATTATGGAATAAGCTCAAAATAGTGTGATATTGGTCTTATTGAAAATCTCTTGAAGAGAGGATTTGATTTAGAAAAAAATAAGAGTGATTATTTTTGTATAAAGGCCAAAATTAACATCTGAAGTTTGTTAGAATAATTTTATTTTACAAGGTCATTTTAAATGATTTTCAACAACTCCAATGGCTCACATTTAATGAGTTGAACATTCCCAATATTTGAAGATCCTTTTGAGTGTGTCAAGAAGGCTTTGAGATCATGAACAATAATAAAATCAAATCTTAGATTTAGTCTATTTTAAATTTATATCTTCATCCAAGATCTAAAATGAATTTCATGATGGGATAAAGTAGTGAATGTGAAAGATTTAAAGGAATTAATACTAATTTGTGCATAACATCATAGGTGGAAAAGCTCCTCATTTATTCTCTTATATAAATTTCACACTACTCAATTCTTTCTCGTAATGATCTTGAAATTTTGTTAAACCTTGTACATAAAATCTTCTCTTTTGTGCCTCCCTTATAACATGCAAATGTACTAGTAATATGGCTGAAGTGTTATTATTCAAAGTCTTTGTCTAAGGAAATAATTTGTCATGATCATTTTATTTCTCTTGTTCCAGCTCTCATTCTAGCTCATAGTACCTAACACACTTTTGTGCCCTACATAAAGCCTCCAAAGTCTTGTAACATCATCAAAATTTTGTACCCTCACAGTAATCTTTCTACACTCAGTGTTTATGGTAGATTTTGGTTCACTTATTATTATAAAGAATAAATCACCAAAAAATTAGAAATATCAAGGTTAACTATACATGTGTCGATAATGTTGAGATGTAAGGGTGCAAAAGTCACAAGAAACTCCATCCAATGAATGAGAAAACATACACATAGATAAATAGCTTGACAAGATAGATGTTAGACAATAATATGATGAGTTGCTTGGTAAAGGCCAATCCCATGAACCAACGGGCTTCCTTTGAAGAGTGTTAACCCTTTTTATACAATTAAGTGATAAATGAGAAAATCTATGATATGATAAATATTTACGATATTTAGATAATACAATGATGAAACAAGATCAACCTTCCATAGGGATAGGAAAAACCTATTATGCGTAGTAAATGGCCTAGGATATGTCTGTGGTTAGATAAAGCTCTTAAAAATATTCGATCCGCTCTTTCTTGGCAGCGCATATTGTATTTCTTGGATGATTTCTGAGTTGATCCTTAATGCCATCTAGATCTAGTATCAAGGTGATAACACAAAGGCTTAACTCTTGTGTCCATATCATATTGATCCAAAACAAAGGGTTAGAGAGATGATCGAGAAGGTCATAAATGATTATTGATGGGGTGTGATTTACCTAGAACAATCATCTACAAGATAGAGAAAAAATTGAAAATAGACAGATTATAAGCAAATACATATTCCAATAAGTATTAGAAATATGGAAAAATGTGATAAAAGGGGTTCTGGGATAGGGATCGTTGGTGATTCGAAGGAATCGTAGGATGATTTAGATAAATCGTTTGGTGATTCAAAGGAATTGTAGGTGACTGCTATGCATAAAGGCATAGATTTGATTGAAATACAAAGGTTTATGACTTCAAAAATGAGACTTGAATGACTTGAATCGTTTTAATACTAGGATGCATAGATGAAAAGATAATGTGACATAGGGACAAAATGTACCTTATTTATGACATAAAACAGATACAATAATGCATTGTAGAGGAACCTTGCGACGGTACGGGATACTCTACAGGAATTGACAGGGCTTGATAGAATTGTTGGGATGTCGTAGATAATGTCATTTTGATGTCCAAAATGTCAGGCCTTTGCTGCAACTGTCCAGGGATCCAGAATTCAATGAGAGTTGATGGGCTTATATAGAATCACTGAGTGATTAGTTAAAATCGTTAGTGCATATCCAAAAAAAGTGAGGGAAAATCACTTGGAATTGATTTCAACCACTTCCGAATGGGTTAGTTATATTTGAGAGTGAGTATGGAAGCAAGTAGAAATGTGTTAGGAAGGTTGGGATAGGTTTGGCTAAATGGGTTAGAGAAAATAGGTTTTTAGGTGGTTTAAGAGGTTTAGTTTATTTAGGATGAGTTAGACTAGGTATTTGCTGAGGGGTGAATGTATTATTTTACGTAGGGATGAGAACATGGTTTATAGAATGTTAGGATGGGTTTAGAATGTTTGAAACATAAATTTTATGGGATGTGGATAGGTCACGTAAGGTGCCGAAAAATGTAGATGTCTACATTTTCCCATTTTTGTTGAAGTAGTTTATAATGCACGATTTGTTGGAGACAAAAATGAGTGTGATAGTTGAATTTGTGTTGGATAGGTTGTCCCCTCTCAAACTGGGGATCATTACGATGAAGTGTAATGTTCATCAGTTTGAGTAATTTGATGAATGAAAAGGCTTGTGTAAGAGTGTGGTTTAATTTAAGGTACCCCAAGATCGGGTATGAAATAGATTGCCACAAAGGTGGGGTTGCATAACTAGGAATTCAAGTAATAGTGGAACTAATGGGTTCTCAACCTGTAGACGTATGACTTAAAGGTGGTGGTAAGAAAAAGGTTCCCTGAGAGTGAAAAAATCCATAGTGTATCGGGAAATGTGGGTTCGGTATGAAGCATGTTGTCACAAAGGTGGACTTATGTGACCAGGAAGTCAAGTGATAGGGGAACCAATGGGTTCTCAACCTATAGGCATATGACTTAAAAGCGGTGATAGAAAAAAGGTTCCTAATAATCAACAAAATCTGAAAAGACACTTTATATAGATAGAATGAATTTGAATTTTAAGGGGGTCTTAGAGCCTAAAAAAGGAAGCACATACTTTGAAAACGTGTGAAATTTTGACGATGAATGTGTAAAGTTGTAGAATCCATTGAATGGGTCTCAAAGTAGGGATATGATGATTAAAATAGAGGGTTTGATGATATTTGGAGACAAAATAATGATGTTTATAGAAGAAGGGGGATAGTCATTGGTAGCAATTGCCCCATGATCGCTGGAATGATTTACAAAATCGTTGGTGGTTAGTCTTGAATGCTCGGTGAATCCAGGGGTGGCGGGAAAAAAGTTTGATACAAAAGGTCCTCATAGGGTTTTATTTGTTGTTATTTGTAATTATGAGAGAAAATCATGACTAACAAACCTTGATATTGTGAATTTTGAATGTTTTTGGAGTGATGGAGGCAGTTAGTAGATAACCAGAGATGACAAAGACCCACTTGTACAGAGGTAATTGGATGTTTTTAATTTTTTGCATATGATTTTTTTATTTGTGTTTTTACCAAAAAAAAGAGGAAATCACGTAGAAATCGCCTATGCTATTTCTTATGAAATCACTTAGCGATTTGGGAAATTGTGGGTGATTGTATGGAGCCATCAGCGATTCAATGGAATTGTTAGTGATTCAAATGATTTGGTAATTACAAAGAGTTATCTTAAGATTTGTTTGGTTGATTTTTGATGGATTGTATTTGATAACATGTTGGTTTTTATGGATGCAAGATAGGGAATGATTGACTACACGTTATAAGATCCCGAAGATATTGGATAACTTTTGCGATCGGCATTTATCAGAAGGATGATTAAGAGTCATCTTAGAGGAGGTTGGATTGGGAGGGATCCATCATTACAAATGTATCCACAGGGATATGGGGTTATTATTAGCTTTGTTCGAGTGAGGGGATCATGTTATAGGCACTTTTTAGTTACCTATAGGTGAGATGACTATCACAGTGGAGGACATTCATAAGAACTTGAGACTACTAGTGTAGGGTGAGTAGGTATATGTTAAATGATGATGTAAGCAAGAAGATGTTGTTATGCAATGGTCTATATGAAAATGAAGTTCAAGATGTTGTTTATTCATCTGGCGGTTTTGTATATGGTTCATTCTACAGTGATGATGAGGAGGGTCAGACCCTCATTACAATGATGACGATGGGGGTCAGTTGCTATGCCCTACCTGATTCAGCAGATGACATATTTTTTTGGATGTTGACTAGGGTTATGGGTGACTTGATGGATCACCAGGATGAATGTTTGACTTAGTTCTCCTACCTTAATGAGCGCAAGTATACATAGGGAGTTATGGGCTTAGAGGAAAAAGAGGCAGAGGTTTAGGTGTTGATATGTCTTTTTTGTTGGAGTGTTGGGAATATGAGTACATTGCAGTGGTTCGATCAAGAGGAGTATCATGAGAAAGATGGGTTGATTTAGAGTAGCTAGTGGGCTTTATGAGATGGAGATTTGATTTTGTGGTGACAGTGTCTGTGAAGGGGGGTGATCATTATAGACATCTCCTAGCTGGTTTACATGGCAAAGATGTGATTTGGCCTCCCTACATAGGTTTCTTAGTATGGCTAGGGGTGGAGAGAGAGCTGAGAGTGATGTAGTAAGATAGGTGGGTGTAGGGTCGATGGGTTTGAGCCAATCAGTGGGAGTTTAGTCAAATTCGGTCACGTCAAGCAATTTTTTGGAATGATATATGGTGTACATGAGGTAATTGTGGCCTATAGATGAGATGATGGGGATATTATTATGGGGCTACCATATGTACAAGAGTTGGTTGAGATAGTCGATGAGGAAGGAGTGAAAGTGAGGGTGGATGCGTACGGGGTTGTAGTGGGTTGTGATAATGCAGGGGTGAAAGAGGCATATGTTTCCAAGTGGTGGGGGTAGTTGGATGGATTCGAGAGACATGTGTGAGCTCATGTGGAGGCTCTAAAGGAGGGTGGTGCTGATGGAAAGAGGAAAATTATGGAGTGTCCTTATTAGAGGTGACCATAATGAGGTTGGAGGCAGAGAAGGCTACATTATTAGCTGAGCGAGCCACCTTGATCACTAAGAAAAATGGTTTTATAGTTGCTCGAGAAGCCATGACTTGAGAGTGAGAAACATGGACTGACAAGAGGGATAGGTTGAGTTAGTGACTTACAACTATGTAGGGTGAACTCACTCAGGCTAGAGCAGATAGAGACAAATATCAACATGATAGGGATACTTTACGGTATGCCTTCACTGTGACAGGCCAATTTATATCATGGGCTGAGCTATAAGCAGCTAGAGCTCAAACTATTGGGCAAATGGGGCTACTAGGTAGTGTGAGTATGGCTCACTGTCAAGCATAAGGCAATGAGCTTCATTATTACAAGGACACAGTGAGGTAAAGGCTTCTAGATGATATTGTTGATTGATTAATGCACTATACGCTGGATAAGAATATGATGTAGAATGTTTGCCCTTGTTGTTCTTAACATGTATATAGCATATGATGGTAAACTTGTTATATGTATGATACTACATGTGTGACGAAAGGTAGTCAATGTTAGGGGGAGTGACTTCACAATAGGTTATTCATAGTATCACTAAATAGATTGTGGAAGCCCATTGTGATTTATTCTTGATGTATGACATGGGAAAGGTTTGTATGTAGAAAGCATGAGAAGATGATGCATTGGCAATTTTGTGTGTGTGTGTGTGTGTGATTTTGATGTTGTGTTATATTTTGAGTTTTGTAATGGTTTCAATGTGATGGATATATCTGAAATGTACATTTGTGATAAGAGATGTGGTTGATGATTTTAGTTATGGATTTAATGTGATATATTATGGATTTTTTTGAAATGTATATTTGTGACTAGAGATTTATGTGTTATAATGTGATTTTGATGATCTTAGATATGGTTATGAAAAATAATGATCTTGTTGTATGATTAATGCACTATACAATGTATAAGGACATAATGTGGGATGTTTGATTCCTTATTATTCTTAGCATATATAGTTTACTATGGTAAACTTATTATATGTGTGACATTGCACGTGCACCTTGTATTTAATATTAACATATGACTCATAATGGTTAGTCATACTAGGATCATGGATAGATGTGGGATAGTTGTACATACCCTTTTTCGAAATGGAAAATGTTTTTATGTAGAAAATATGGGTACCAAGTTCTTGATAGTTCCTAGGTGTTTCCCCAGTTTTATTGTATATGACATAAGATGATTGATGCAAGAAGCTCGTATTTTATGGGAAAGATGATCAATGCAGGAATATTTCTTGGGATGATTGATTTCTTTATTTTGATAGGAGGGATGATCGATGCATGAATCCCTTTTGATATGAGTAATGATCAATGTAGGAATTCCTTTTTGTGTCCTTTGATTAGGTAGCCATCTTTTGAGGGAGTGGTCTACTATTTTTATTGAATTTTTTATTTTATGGTAGACATCCTTCGAGGGAGTGGTCTACAAATTCATTTGAGGTAATTTTCCTTTTTGATAACCTTCCTTCGAGGGATTGGTTTATAATTTAATTTTATCCATATTATAGATATTTTGATTTTTGAGCTGAGGGAGGGCCTAGGAAACCACTTAGAAAGGGATAAAATGAATATACAAGCTACATATATATACTTTTAGAGCTCAAATTTGCACCCTACCCTAGGTCATAGACAACTTAGGGATTTTAAGGGAACATGGTACAGTCTATAAGTAGTGGGACCTTACACTGTGAGATAGACCTATGTAGAAGGCCGGTTCCTCTACCTAACGCTACTACTAAAACTACACCTAATACAGAAAGAAAATCCTAAACTAAATATGCCAAAGAAGCAGGGATAGAAGGATATATAGAAAGGTAAAATCCTAAGCTAAAAGGGCGGTGATAGCACAAAGAAAAGGGTGAAAAAAATTGAACACAATCAAAATGGAGCCTGTAAATGAGAGAAGTGTTCACAATCCATTACAAAAATAAGAAGAAGACATGACTACTAATAAAAGTGAGCTAAGGAAGACAAAATGTTCCACAAAATAGATTTCATTTCTTAAAATATGCACAATCCATTACAATGTGAAGAAACGAAGGCACAAGAAGACTTTGTGGAGCCCATAATGAAGGCTTACAACTTCACTAGATATCTTGAGAAATCTATTTTGACATGAGTTTCCCTTACAGATCCCAAAATATCCCCCCCTCTCAAAATGAGAGGTATTTTACAATATATAGCTCAAATGATATGAACAACAAGAAAGAGAGGAGGGAAAGAGAAGACTCAACAAATTTTCAAACTCCACCCACCAACAATATGCATTAAAATCTGTCTAAAGGAATGACGAAGATCTAGATGGGCACCCGTGAGCATCAAAATGTTGCATTCAACTGCAAAATGTCCCTTTAGCTTCAAGTTCGAAGCAAGAAAAGGCACCCATGAGAGTAATGTGCATGCATTAAGGGAAAAATGACTCAAATCTCATACTACCATTCCATACTGTACTCCTTTAATGTTGAAAGGTGTACGTTTTCTTCTGGGGTGTGTAACTCCCACCACAAATCTCAGCCATCAAGAGGTGGGAGATTACATTCCTGGAATAGCCATGCTAAATGTAACTGCCTAGGATGCGGATACGATGACGCATGATACGTCAATTTTTGACACCCTAGGACACCTTAATCATGGTGAATACATCTATGTGGAGGACGTCCCATGTACATATATATAATTTTTGCATGGTACATATCCTACATCATTTTACTCATTTTGTATAGTCCATAAAAAGCTAAAATGCTAATACAAAACTGTGAATCTATATTGTCCTACAGAAGCATTCAATGCATCCAGAGTTCATCAATTCTAGAGTTTGAGCTATTTGATATTGATCATGTGGCATGCCCATACTACTATGATATACCTTAAAAGCTATGTTTTCCTATGTCAACCACCAAATACGACTAAAACTTAGAAATTTTTGATGCCAAGTATGACTAGGGCTCCATGTTCAGATATTTTCAAAACATACAATATACTTAAGATTTTACATTTCATGATTTATTGCAGGATACATATTTACTTAAAAATGAAATAAAACTTCTAAAAAAGACATTGTACTGTTGGGATAGCGTCATGGAATATGTCACGTACATATCCGTGATGTATCTTGATGTATCAGGTATTGAACTCATCAAGCACGTGCACTCGGTACGTATCCATATTACCAAGTGTCGTACCTCCCAGGGGGATACGAGGGGGTCTTGGGATCTACTTCCATACTTTTCCTTCCTTTACCATGCCTTGGTGAGAGGGTCTTCCTTTGTCATTATGAAAAGACGTTTCCATTAATATATAACCACGTTTCTATCACAATTTGATGCATCTGAGCAAAAGATATGCCCATGTTAGATCCACGGGGTCATTGAGGAACACGGATGTTCCCTATACCTTATCACAGTCCGCATTGTAAATTCATTTTCTGCTTTGTATTTTCCATTGGAAACTATGGAGTATCAGCGAGTATGCGGAGACTCCACTCCCTTTCGCATGTTAGACCTTTGGGAATCCTAGAATGACAAGTTGTCAAATTTATATCCAATAGGAAAGCTCCGCACTACGCTTGCGATGTCAGTATTGAGTCGGATAGATCGGGGTCCCGGGTGACAACTTAGGAACTGTGATCCACCTGGGACGTTAGTGCTCCGCATCCCCCGGTTCATCCACGTATGTAAGTCTTTTCCCGCAACACGCGTTGTGTTTCGACCGACCGTAGCCCGTGCGGGGCAATGTTTTACCTCGGGAGGAACTTGTCCCTCGAGCCTTTTCCTCCATTCGATGCCCAACTGATCCGCACACGAGTCTGCCCTTTCGATCCTTATGCTCGCCCTGTTGATTTGTTCGGCATTAGTGGGGAACTCACGATACCTGACGAGATACTGTCTTTCGTCTAATTATGCCCGCCTCCCGCAGTCCATCCGGCACAACACAACCTTTCTCTTTGTTCATCGTCCCGGCATAATGGGTGCGGGTAACTCGATGGCCCCGCGAGGAACTTTGTTCCTCCCCTCGCATTGTTCATTCCGCACCACTCCAACTCCGCAACACACAGTTGGTCTGCTAACTTGGACTCCCCGCCACTTCCTTTGCATGTGCGGGTCGGCCATTAATTCCCGTGGGTTTAACTAGTTCCCGAGCAAAATTAGTTAGAATCCCGAAACCCTGTTGTTCTGCACTTCGATTCTCTCCACATCTAACCCACTCCCCGCAATGAAACTCTTGGTCTTCCTATGGGTTTTTGAATGCTCAACGGTTGTTGCTTCATCGAGCCAAATGGAATTTGAAGGCTGTTTGAACCAAGTGGCTCAAAGAAGTTCCAAATTGATAATTCCATTTGGTTACCGCGATCACTCTCTCCTCCAGATTAACTCCAACTCCTAAATTTGGGATAACAATTTGGTGAACCTCTAGGGTAATTTTCTTACTGAATTTGTACCAGTAGCCTTTATGCGATCCATTGGGCATGGAGTTGAGCCTGTAACTTTTTAAAATGTTTTTTCACTTCAATTTGCATGAAGATGAATGGACTTAGCGGCGATGACTCATGAAACTTCAAGGACTCTTGATACTTCTTAAATTTTTGAATAAAACTTGCAATGGGCTGCCTCCATAAACTAAAGCATTTTTTTCCAAGGAAGGAGCACGGGAACTCTGATTTTTCTAACTGATTTGGATTCTTGGAGCTTGGAGAGAATGCTTTGAAATTGCCCCATAATTTTATTTCTTAAAGTGCTCTGAAAGCATGAGTGATATGTTGGGGCCGAAAAATACCTGAATTTCCAGATTTTTTCAAAAGCTCCACAACTGCCCCAAGTCCAATCTGATTTTGCCAAGTTGAAGAAGTTGAAACATATAGTCCTTAGGGGATAAAAGTGGATAAGCTATTTGGTGAATTGGACCAAATCAATGATTTGCTGGCAAGGATGAAGCACTAAAGATCAATTTGAATTGCATCCATTGGGAATGGAGTCGCATGTGACCAATTTAAAAAAAAACTAATCCCAAAAATCTTTTTAATCCACCTGAATGAACTTGAACACAAACTGGAGCTGACTTCTCATGAAAATTGATGAATTGGGCTTTATGGAAGTTTGAAAATTGTTTTGAACTATTTGAGTGTTCCATTAAACCTGCTTTGAAATTGATTAGGGGCTATTGGTCTGATTGAAAATGGGATGAACTTTTAGCAAAGCTGTCCCAAACCACTGATTTTTGATCAAGTTTAAGAGGCATGGGAACTAATTGCTTGGCAAAGGATTGCTTCTTGCAAGCACTAAATCATGATTTAGCAATTAAAACTACCCCATATCTGATTTGGACCAAGAACACATCTCTAACTTTCACCCAATGAACTGTGCAACTATGCAACAAAACACATACAAAAACTATATACAAAATGGAAAATCATACATGCTTCAAGTGGAAACATGAAGAGTGTACGCGAGCACTTCTTTTACTGAAAAAAAACCTACTCTACTATACTCTAACCAAAAGGCAAAGGAAAGCTTAAACAAATACCTGCAATAGGCAGGGAGAAATAACTTCCCTTTCCTCACAATTTTAGACCATGTATTTGATTTGACATTAACATGGTCTTAAATAAGAGTGAAAAATTAACATTGAAGCTGGTTTTTCACCCTTTTCATCAAAGTATCAACTGAAAATAGAACAAATACCTCTTTTAGTTGTTCTATCATTTGGATTTGAAAGGTATTGTAGTTGATCCTTAGTACACTGAAGATCATCCTCATGATCTGAATTGAGCATGACTAGGTGGCAACTTAAATTTTGGCTCCAAACTAGCCAGATACCTGATTGGGCAAGGGATTTCGCAACCAATAGGGATGATCCTTGTGGTTTTCCCATTTCTTTCAAAGCTCATCCCCATGAATGGGGGAAGCTGGCAGAACTTCCTCCTAAATGTTGTTGTTGCAAGCTGATTAGGAATGTTGCATATGAACTTTGTAAACAACTCCCTGCTTCCTACAAGAAACTATGTCTCTTCCATGAGGATTGATTTGGGAGGCAATTGATTTCATTATGGATCTTCCTCCTCCTCAAGCATGAAATTTGAGATGATCAAACTCATCCACAACATCATATTCATGGCCAAGGATGAAGGGGAAGAAGAATCTACTTCTAATTTTATCATCAAAAGAAAGAAAAAATATTTCTATGATAGTCTTCTTTATTCAAGACCTTTGAATCTGATTTGTCCTCCTTCCATGGTGTGAAGCTCATAATGAGTAAAGTATGTAAGGATGTTCTGGCAAATTATTGTAACTTCCAAAAGTGCAACCGGCTCAATGCAACAATGAGCGTTTGCAAAATGAAACATCTTGGTCACTTTGGAGCTTCTCTTCCTCTACTTTCTACTCTTTTCTTGTTTCAACCTCCTTTACCTCATAATTTTCAATCAAAATAGGAGGAATTGTAGCAATTTGATCCTATCTTCATCTAATGCTTTCAAGTCATGGTTCATTCTTAAACAATTATTTCATTATCTTTCAAGAATATGGTGACTTACCTCGAATTGATTTTAATGAAATTAGAGAGAGGTTGACAGATTAGATTCTTGATGATGAATCTTTCTTGCTTTAAACTCATGGCTCCAATCCTTCTAATCTCTAAATTTTATTTTCTCTAGTTCCAAGCTCCTTTGTCGAAGGCCACCCCTCTAGATCTGCATGTACATCTGATTGTCCACTCAAGAATTTAAAGTTCAACCTTATCCTTCATAAAAGTTTCAAAATCTTGAATTAGTGAGGAATGGATCCTCAAGTAACTTCAAGTACTATGATGACCTTAGTTTATTGAATAAGCTCCACTACTTCATGATTCTTCCCAAAATTGGATCTTCATGAAGTTCAGGCACAGAGTAGACCTAGTTTGAAATTGGGGAAGGCTTCAATTCCTTGGCTTGGTGTTCAAAGGTTTGAAATGGTGGAAGGGAAGGTGTAGAATAATTTTTTATGGAGGGAGATGGGGGTTTGGAAGGAAAGAGGGAAGAAAATTGAAGGTGGGATGGAAGGGAATGAAGATGGAGAAGGGGAATCCTAAATGGGAGCAAGAAGACAAAAGCTAGGAACATGGAAAGTAGGTTAAGATGGCATGGGTTGGGAAGGAGGAATAGGAGGGATGTAAGATGGTAGTGTAGGGTTCCCCCATTGACAGGGTTTCCTAAAACTAGATTCATGAGGCTCCATTTCTTCAACCCCAATATTGCAATTTGAGGTGTGATTTCAGCCATAAACACCAGCTTCTATTGAAGGTTGAACCAATTCTAGGTGTATAGGGCTTGCCTATGGATAAGGATTCCTAAAACCAATCATAGTTTCTTTTAGTGTACATGTAATTATGGTATGCATCATGCTCATATCCATTTCTTGAATTTTCATCTGTAAATCAACATCTTCCATAGATATTGCCACAATCGCCTGCATAACGTTGTTCTTCATAAACATCTTAGTTAGGGAAATAACCATATGGATCATTGGGGGGCGGGTTTTTTGTATATTCATGATTGGGTCTCATAAAACTGATTTGGGGAAAGAATTTTGAAACTATGGGGATGGAGAGCACTTGGTTTTGTTTCTACAGATAAAAAATCTCAAAGAAGGAAATGAAGTCATTATTACACAACTTCATGAATGGAAGGAAAATGGAAATAACGGAAGGAAAGGAAATGAATGGAAACATACGGAAGGTGAGGGAAAGATGAAAGAATGAAAAGGATGGTCTACAAATAAGATAATGGATTTTTTTGGATCAGTGGAGTCACCAGATGTGCTTACTGCAAATGCCTATAATGGGTGAATATTACCAAGAACACATCAAAATTGCGGAGTAACGAATATGTAAAGCTATAGTAAACTTGTCCCACCAAGACTTGTGTCAAAAGCTATTGGAGTAGTGAAAGTACCAAGGTGGAAAAGATATCACAATGAAACACCTATAAGATATTAAAGCTCTTAAAACCTATCCTACCAGGCGTGTGCAAAAAAATGTTGGAGCTCAAAATTGCACCCTGCCCCGAGTCATAGAAAACTCATGGATTTTGAGGAAACATGGGATTGTCTCCAAGTTTGTGGGACCTTGCTACTGTGAGACATACCTCCAGAGAAGTATTCATTCCTCTACCTAATCCTAATGCTAGAAACTAAGCTAAACATAATAGGGTTAGAAATATGCAAATCCTAAAACTAAACATGCTAAGGGACCAGAAAGTTAGAAGGAGATGTATGAGAAAGGGAAATTCTAAGCTAAGCAGGGTGGTGATAGCAACTCAAGAAAAGGGTGAAACTTTCAATTGAACACAATCAAAATGGAGCCTATAAATGAATGGAATATGCACAATCCACTTTAACAAGTAACATGAATGAAGGTAAGACTAGCAAATAAAATGAGATAGGGAAGACAAAACGTGCCACAAAACATATTTCATTTCTTAAAATATGCACAATCCATTACAGCTAAAACAGAAGGACAAGGAAACATTTACAAAGGCCAAAATGAAGGCTTTCTGCTCATAGTTGCTTGAGAGACCATTTTGACATAGTTCCTTTGCAGTTTAGAATTCCATCATCTTTCAAAATGAAATATTTTACAATATATAGCTCAAAGATAGAAAGAGACGAGGGAAAAGAGAAGAGGGTGACTTTTGAACTTTCAACCACCAACAATCTGCATTGAAGTCCTCTTGCAAAGCACATGGGCACTCTGCAAATCCATTACTATGTCTATTTCATCTTGTAGAAGGAAATGACACCATACTTCATCAATTTTAATGGTTGAGCCATCTGATTTGATCATTGGCATGCTAAGGACTACTCTTTTTACCTAAGAATCTGTGTTTTCCATTTTGACCCACCAACTGCCACCAAAATCAAATTTTGTTGATGTCAATTTGAAGGGCTCGAGGAAGAGATTTCTAACAATATAAATTTTGTCTAATTTGGAACTCTGGATCAAAAGATATGGTCATTTGAATATTTTCATGTTGGTAAGCACAAGAAATTGACACATGGTAGCCTTTAATTAGCTCGGGGATTTCCCTCTTTCCTATGTGTGCATTGCTTTTTTTTTCCCATGTGTTGATCCTTCCATTGGCTTAGGGATCAAGGCCTTTACTTCCCTTTACTTTTCCTTCTTCTTTTCCTTTATGAAATGTCTAGGTCCTTATTTAGAAAAAAACCAATAAGCCACGCTTTTCACAAATTACCCTTTATTATATAAATAGCTCCTTGACTGACCATTGTGAAGTGTGAGCCAATAAGAAAATCTCCATGCCCTTCGTGATGTCATTCCTTTTTTTACCTGCCTCTGACATCTGTGAAACATCAACCAATGAGGAAGCTCCATGCCCCCTCGGGTTGTCAGAACTTTTCTTTAGCTCCTCAGACTGACAATAGTGAAGAACGAGCCAATAGGAAAGCTCCATGTAGATCTTGCAATGTTAGACTTGTTATAGTTATTTTTCCTTTGGATTTTCCAATCTGCGAAAGGTGAGCAAGTGAAATAGTTCAAACGTATCTTGGGAACTTTCACAAATTTCAGGCTTTTGATGGTGGACTTCACCTCGAAAATTGCTACTTTGCGGACTTAGAAACTTTTTAGCTTCAAAGAATTGTTGCCATTTATCCCTGTTGACCTTGTTGACTTTCTATCGAGACCCGATGAAATATGAAGCCTTTGATAATTCTATCCACTTGGGTCCAGTCACATCCACAAACCTTTGAGGTCCTACGGAAATACATTTGCTTTGTAGACTGATCTAGAATGTCGCCTTAACCGTGCCCTTAAGGTCTTGAGTCCCTGAGATTTCACCACGTGTCCTCATTGTTTAATGCTTGACCTTGAATTTGATAGACCAAATGGATATCTGTTGGCTTTAATCATATAACCCACCAATGGACTAAACCTTAGTCTCCAGTGGGTTTTTGAATGCCAATGGCAAGTGCTTTTGGGAAGGGGGAAATTGACGTCCGTTTAACTTTCCCAGACCTGTTGAAAATGGCGAAGTCCATTTTTAATGAGCTATCCAAATTAACTTGGGGGGTAAATTTGGGATAATATATCCTTGTCATTTCATTAATTAGGTAAAGTAGGGGAATAATAGGAGTAATAATTTTGGGGTTCCATAATTGTGAGAAGAGAACTTGTCCATGTGGAATATGCTATGTGTAGAGCCATGATGCTCATATTTAAGGTCATAACAGGTATGATGAAAAAAATACCACATATTTCCAAATCACTACGAGAGTGATACAATGTGTGGGATGATGGAAGGAGATCATAGTTTTACTAAGGTCTTTGATTCAATATTTTAGCAATATAATGGTTGTAAGTACATGGTGTTAAGAGGATCGTTTTCAAGTTTACCATCAAGGGAGGATAAAATATAAGCCCCCAACCTATATTTATGAGTGATAATATATGGTCTAAGATATTTTAGAGAAAACTTCCCTTGTTTACTCTTTTCCATGTCAGTGACATGTTGATTTTATTTGAGAACAAGATAACCAATGGTAAATTCCTATTGTTTGAGATGTTTGGTATAAGATCATTTGATTCATTCTTGATAGATGTTGATATGTTTAGAGGAATTTAGACAACATTCATCTAAAAATTCTAGTTGTTATTATTATTCTTGGCGATAATCCTCATTAGATATGAGGTCTCAAAGGGAGATGCAGAGATATGGAATTTTAACTTCGAGAGGAAGAAAAAATTCAATGCCATATACTAAGGAGAAAGGTATATCTCTCATAGGGGTTCAAAAGCTAGTCTAATGTGCCCATAATGTAAATGGGATTTGAAGATGCCAATCTCTACAAGCCTAATCAACAATCTTGGTAAGGATTATGTTAAGGGTTTTATTAGATGTTTCTTCTTGACCATTTACTTGTGGATAGAAAGGTATTGAAAAACTATGTTTGATGTTATAAGTGTCACAAAGTTTTTGAACTTTCTTATTTTTGAATGATTTTCCATTATCCGTAACGATATTATGGGGTATACCAAAGCGATAGATAATGTGATGATGGATGAAGGAAACAATTTTATCTTCTTTAGTAGATATAAAGGGGATTGCTTCCACCCATTTTGTAAAATATTTAGTTATTGTAATGATGGAATTATGTTGTTGTGATGAGTGAGGGTTGATGAGGACAATAAGGTCAAGATCCTATTGTGAGAAAGGCCAAATATCTTTGAGTAGGTTTAAAGACTGTGACTGGGGATGTGTGTGAGATTGGAATGTTGTTTTCATTTGAAAAATTTATTGAAATAATCACAACAATCTTGATTAAGTGTAGGAAAATAGTATCCCATGCGTAAGTTCCTTTTAACAATAATTACACTATTGAAGTGTCTATGACATATGTCTTCATGGAATTTCTAGATAACTAGACGAGCCTCTGGAGTTTTAAGACACTAGAGGAGGAGGCCATCAAACCCAATTTTATAAAGGATACCCCCTTATGATATAGTAGGATACACATTGTTGAAAATATATTTTTCCATTTTTGGATAGATTTGGAGGTATTTTTACAATGGAAATATAATCATATGTTTGCATATACCAAGTGTCAGATGAGCTGTATTCTATATGATTGATGGTGGGAAGGTCAGTGTTGGTGTAATATGGTTGATCAAGTTTATTTATGATGATGGATAATTTGGGATTGTATGGTGATAAAGGAATGAGAGAAGAAAGATAAGCCATGGTATCTATAATTTTTTATAGATGAGCGAAAGGTGGTTTGGATTTCGTTATGGTCAAAGAGTTTCAGAAGATCTTCGACACTATTTTTTATATTTGTAGGATCTCATTTTTACATTCATAGATCCATTTTATTTGATTGATGATGAGATGTGAGTCTCCATAGATATCAAGGATTTGTAAACCAAGAAAGGTGGCGGTATGAAGTCCTATGACAAGGGCCTCATATTATTCCATGTTTTTTGTGCAATCAAAGTTAAGTTTGAAGGATAACATACTATGAGTGTCTCAAAGGGGTATATGCCTATTTTGGAACCCCTTGTATGTACTTGGACTTGTCAAAAAAATGTCATTTTGAGAGGGGTATCATTGTGATTGAGATTATTAATAGATTCTTTGGGGAAGTGTTCCCAAGGGAGATTATTAGTAGGAAGGGGAGCTTCAACACGCTGATCAACAATGACATGCCCCTTAATGGATTTATGATAGATAGATTCAAGGTCAAATTATATCATGAGCATAATCCATATGGTTTATATGATCATTGTGGTATGATTTAGAGAGTATAAATTTTACTGGATTAAAATTTTGTGAGAACGTAGGTTTTATGATTGAGGAGTTAATGATAGAGTTTTGAAGTCGTGAAATATAAGACACAACATAAATTTTCTACTTTAGAGTAATGAGTTTCGTAATCATGAAGGGTGTGGATTATGTAATACATGGTCCATTACTTACATTGTTTATCTCAATGTGCAAGCATGACTCTCAAGAAATGGCCAGTCATGAAGATATAGAGATAAAATGGCTCCTTGTCGTGTGGATGTGTAAGCACTAACAATGATAAGAGGTGTTGTGCATTGTGTCTATGGTTTTCATAATGTCAAGTGTCACATTTATGTCAAAGGGTTGTCAAGGTGAGTTTAGTGTCTCCATGAGGTGTCATCCATGAGTTAAGATGAAGGTTGATTGGCAATGTCCTAATTTGGTGAAGTTGCAATGATGTTCTGGCATGGTCTAGGGCATGGTGTAAGATAGTATGATCATGATGTGAGATTTAGTAGGTTGCATTGAGGTTCATGTATGAGGTATAACATGGTCTATTATGATGTGTCAGAGGTGTCAGTAAGTCTATCAGAGGTCAGTTCATGAGAAGTCATGTGTCTTGAGTCAAGTCATTCTAGGCCTAATCGTAGACCTAGTCCAAGCAGTACGTATGGCAATGGTAACATGAAGCATGGAGAAATCAATTCTTGATGGATGCATGTAAGGAGTAAATGTTGAGGTTTTGAAACATTGCATGATAGGTGTATAAGGCATATAAGGTCATATTATAGCAAGTTATAGTGTGTGAACAAGGTCCTTGAGGAGTAAGTAAGTACAAGACATAGGATCAAGGAAAGGATATGGGTAAGTAGTCAGTGGTTGGAGAGTTTCAAGATGTATTTGAGCATGGATGAGACAGTTGGATTAGCATGAAGGATGTTTCTATGGTGTCTTTAGGTCAAATTTTAGTTCAAGAGGATCAAGATAAAGTAAGGAAATGTGTTTTTGGTCAAATCAAGTTTCTAGAAGTGTAGATTCCTAGCTTGAGGTAAATTTTGAAGTGATCATTTTCTCGATAAAATATGTGCATGGGGTCCTAATATTTTCACCATAGTTGAGGCAAGTAACTAATAATGTTTCAGAGTTGGAATGGAGTTAAATGATGCCCTATCATTTATGAACGATTATTAAGAAGATGAGGAGGTCAAAATCCTTGTAAAACCCTAACAACAAAGTGATAGGAGAAATATGAGTTATATGGTCTCTAAATTACTTGGGAAAACCAATGTGATGCATAAAGGTTGTAGATATTTTTTCTTGAGCTGATTTTGGTGGTGGTTTCATGTTCTAGATGTTTCTGGGAAGATGGAGAAAAACAATCTGTTGTTAAAGAGATACTTGTAGTTATATAGTTGAGATAGAAAGTTTCATGGAGAAAAATGAAAATGTTACAAGATATATTGGTATGTATTTTAAGTGATCATGAAAATTTTCATGGGTAAGTTGTAATGGAGAAAATTTGAAGATACGTGTCTCACAAGTGTTCCCTACCACTTTTGGCCTATAAGGATAAAACATAGTCTTGGAGGTTTTAGGTAAGTTTGATGGATTTATCATATTGGAGTAAGGGTATTATATGAGTATTTTAAAACATGTTTGGTGTCGCATAATATTATGTGATGATAGCTCTTGAGTTTGATCAAGATAAGGTGGTTTCTTATGTTGAAACTCTAGTGGCCTAAAACTACCCTATTAGGCCTATTAAGAAGCAATGATGGAACAAGTGTGCTTGGTTGATATTCTCCATTTGAAATATGATTATTAATGCGTGAGTATTTTGGAAGTGTTTATATGGATGTCCTTTACAGGTGTTCCATCATTTTTTTGAATCTTGGAAGTGGAATTGTTGAGGTCATGGAGCAATTTTCTCGCAAGAAAGGTTTTTGAGTCCTTGAGGCCAGATTTGAGCAGTTTCAGAGATTGAGTCTGTTTGGAGGCATTATGCTATGTTTTTGTGAATGTTAAAGTGAGTTGTTTCCATATAGTAATGCTTCAATGAGATTTATATACATATGATACTTGATGCTATGGTTAGATGAGTTTTTAATATGACAAGCCACTCACTTAGTCTTGAGGAGTGGATTTGTAGGTGCTTAAGACCTAGATGTAAGCTACTTGCTTCTTGGTGTGATCCATGGTGTTGAGGTAGCTGATGCAAATATTATTGTGATTTTTTATGGTGCCTATGAGGATATTACATGATATGCGCATGAGTTTTTAGGTCCTCATGAAATGACGTGTCTTGCTTCACTTGAAAGTTCATAGTCCATGTGATCGGTGGCTAGGAGATGCCTAGTTTCTAGGCCTATATGAGTAACCTTAGTGCAAATTGGTTGTGTTTAGGTAAGCCCTTCCAAAATTTAATGGGTATCTTGGAGTGGTTATATATGATGGATTATATGTGTTTTCATGTTGTGAAGACTGACCATATATAGTCTTGTCTGACCTATAGGTGTTTGTTGTTATGTAGTGTCAAGCATTTGCATAAAGTAAGCTTTGTATTTGTTCATTTGAGTGAGTTGTTGTGATGAATGAGGATGAGAGTGAGCTAGAGAAGGTAAAAGAAGAGGTTAGAGGAGTCAAGGGAACAGTTAAGAAGAGGTGTGATGATTTTAGAAGAGTGAAGGAATAGGTCTACAAGGTCATATGACCTAATTATCCTATGAATGTGTATGTATGAGCGAAGTACGAGAAGAGCTTGTTTGAGAGGGATTGATGTTTATGTAGTTAAACATGTGATCACAATCCGTTGTAGGAGAAACAATACTTCAGTGATATTCATCCTTAATGAGTACATTATTTGACTTGTTTATATCATCTATGTGATTATTGATTTGTCATTAAACATGATTAATTAGTGCATGGGGATGCTTTATATAGTTATATCCTAGTAAGTTCAATACATTTCTCTTGTTCTTCTTTCATGCAACTTGTTGACAGTAGAACTTCCCGCTAATTGCATCTATGAGTGAAATGTGGTGACATGTGCAGGATAACTAGTGGACATTTTCTGCCAATGCTGGGAATCGTAATCAAGGAGTCCGAGTCTATAGCCATCGTGCGGTCATGGAGGATTTTTTCCACAGACAACCTATAAACATGGATCTTGTTTTTAATATTTTCGTAGGATTTAATTAACTTTAATAGGGTTGTTAGTGAAAGAAATCAGTGCCTACAATTTTGGCATGATGTGTAACTGACTATGTCTATATAGAAATATTCTTGAAGAACAATTTAGTAGTTAGTTGATCTTAGTAATCTGCATGACAATTTATAACAATTAGTATCTATTTTCCAGTTATGTACTGAGTATGTTTTGGAGCTTTTCTGAATCAAATATATTAGATGCTGCTTTTGAACATCCTATGGTGTTGAGATTACCTCCATCCCAAGGGAGAGTAAGGGCCCACTCGAACAAGGTGCAGTTAGAGGATTTTACGTTTATGCATGCTCGTGGTTTCTGATAAGTTACTGTTTTAATGCAATTACTTATTTCCTTTACTACAATTTCCATTCAACGTGTGTTATTTCCTTTAATGCAATTTCAATTTAGAGTGTGTTATTTCAATTTTGCAATTTTAATTTGGTTTGTGTGTGTTACTTGAATTTTGTTATATTGATTTGATGTGTGCATTTCAATTCCAATAAAGTATTTTCTTTAAACACATTTCTATTACAGTAACGTTGTTTCAGTATTTTAGCATTATATTTCCGTAGATTAGTAGAAACAAGGAGAAACATGACAACTGAAACCCCCAAAAAGGAACCGCTTAACATAACTGACTTGCATAAATATTTATTGCATACAACAAAAGAACACACAGCCCAAGTTTTATAATGACAATGACAGAAGAATTTGTTAGTTAAATGATTGGAGAATACAACGACCCATCATTTTTGGCGTCGTTTTTGGGAAACCATAAGCACAACATGCCATTTTATCCATCTTACATGTTATGTGTGTTAATGAAGCTAATCTATGTAACCAGTAGGATTCTGAAGCCTTGTTTACATGATCCAATATTGATGCACATGCCACAAGATGCTCAAGGGAGATTTATACCTCGTAATATTCAATGAATATCTCCAAACAAAGAACTTGTAGGGAACAATGAAAGTGACACTGAATCTAATACAACACCTAGGAGCCATTCTGAAAACTTTACATCATCCTATTAAGAACCAGAAATAACTTAAGAAATGGGAGATAATGGTAATAATGAAAACCGACCCATGGGTAGAAATTTTACCTATCCCATTGTCCTAGATGAAGATGAGGATGCACCCATGAAAAATATCTCTCCATCCATCCTCCCTATCTTTTGAGGAATGACTACAGAAGACCCAGACCAGAGTCCTATTTGAATTCAAAGTTCTTTTCTAGACATATGACTATCAAACAGACAATAAAAAACTCAAAATTTTTCCTTCCACCCTCAAAGAATCTGTTATGAGGTGGTTCATGGGATTATCCCCTAACTCCATTCACACATGGGAAAACATGGAAACAACCTTTTTGGAAAAATATCAAGACTATTGCAGGGGAAGAGATAGGAAAGAAGAGTTCTTCTAGATAAAGTAAAAGGAAGATGAAAATCTAGAAGATTATCTGGATAGATTTCTCTTTCTCCATCAGAGGAGTGGTTATGAGTTACATGCAGATATCACTAAGACATTTTTCCTTAAAGGACTTGATGATGAAACCAAGGATTTCCTCCATCTTATGGGAGGAGGTGATGTGCACAAACTTAACATGGTAGAGATCACTGAGTTATGTAGAAGTTACTCTAGAACAAGAGGAGGTATAAGGAAGAGAAAAACATCCAAGAATGCCCTAAGTACCTCAGAACTTCTCGATGGAAATGGATAACATGAAAACATACATCTTATCACAATTGACATCAACCATTGATGGGATGAAAGCCAAGACCAATTTTGTAAAAGAACCTATGGACATATACTATCATAAATGCAGAAAGAGACATCCTTTGAGAGAATGCCCTCTATATGTCACAAACATGTGCTTGATTTGTGATACACCTGATCATGATACTAACCATTGCACTTTCTTTCCTCAATTGAAAGAAAGAGTGAATGCCATGTCTCAAGAAAATGTAGAGGTAAAATTTGTTCAGAGGAAAAATAATCAAACTATGTATGCCCCTAGACCTACTCATAAATCCCCTGGATAATGTCATGGCACAACCAGGCTCCTCAACCTACTTGGGGAAAACCTGAGTGGACACCACCAAAATAGATGGTTTATCCACATCCACCACCATGGATGAATCCATATAGTCAGCAAGGTTGGACACCACCAGCCAATGCACAACCATGGAAAAACCAACAATGGGCACCTCAAGAAAATTCTAATCAACAAAGGAGGTTCCAGCAACCACATCAAGATTTGATGGCCCCACCACAAAATTACCAACAACAAGGGTAGGCAACAAAACTCAACTTCTATACCAGCCTGTAGTGAATCCTAAGAATCAACAAATAGCTTCAATTAATGAAGCAAGACAAAGTCATATAATGGAATTAAGTGCTATCAAAGATATGTGACTGAGGTCTGGGAGAACAGTCAGCAATCCTCCTATTGTTATCACAGAAATACCTGAGGAAAATGTGAGAGAAGAGGTACTTGAGGAGAAGGAAGACACATAACATGTTCCACAATCGCAAGCCACCAGGAAATGACCAAGAAAAAGATAAAGAATGCCCACAAAGCTCCTTTTCCAGAATGATTAAAAGAAACTTAGATTGCAGAAGGAACAAAACTAGTTCAGAAGTTGAAAAATATGAATATTGAGGTCCCACTTCTGAGAGAAATAAGGGACATTCCTGAGTTAAACTAGACCATTAGAGACCAGTGCATAAAGACACCAAGAAGAAAGAAGAAATACCCAAAAATGGTTAAAGTGGAAGGGAATCTAGTTGATCTTGTTGCTGGAAATCTTATTTCACCAAAATATGGGGATCCTGGGAGTCCAGTCATCACTATTTTTGTAAATGGTCAGTCAATATCTAATGTTTTGGTGGATCTTATGTTTCATCAATTTTATAACTACAGATATGTTCAATCTATTGTCTCTAACAGGATTGCAACCAACCAATACCATTCTCCAATTGGAAGATCAATCTATTGCTATACCAGATGGAGTAATTGAGGATGTAATGGTCATAGTTGAATCTTGGGAGTATCCTATGGATTTTATGGTCTTACAACCTAAATCTTGGAAGTTGGGATACCCAATCATCTTAGGAAGACCCTGGTTGGATACTGTTGTAGCATACATTGATTGTAGATCAGGAAAAATGACTATTTTAAATGGGAAAAAATCAAATAATATTTCATTATATCCTCCTGCTCAACCATATGTGGATGTTTGTGAACATGTATGGGTAGATTTTTCAGATACTAACAATTTGAGTTCTTCTTATCTTTCCACCATTGCAGTGAAAAATCACAAGGAATAAATTGTTGAGTCATACACAATGTTTGATGAAGTGGATGTTGTGGCTACGAAAATTGGAAATGTGGCTACGGAAATTGAATTGAGGCTATGGAAACATATATTTCAAGCTGAACCGGAAATCTTACCTTGGTAAGTGACGTTTCTAATGAAAATTGTATATGAACATGTGCTTATCATGACGAATGTACACTCACTAATTTCTGTTTCCCTTTAGCCAAGGTTATGTCTCTTAAAAATATGACTATTTTACACATGCTTCAGCCTCATGTTTTCCCATTGAATTCTTTAATTTTTGATGTAGAGATCACTATTCTGAAAGATACCAAACAAGTGACTATTGACATAGGGAGAGAGATGACCATTGGTAATAATTTAGAGGCCCACCAAGAGACTAGGGTTGTAGAAATTTTGAGGAAGCATTCCCAAGAATTTTCTTGGGATTATACTTACATGAAAGGGATCCATCCAAGCATCTACACTCATCATATTTACACTGAGGATATTAAACCTGTGATACCACAACATAGAATTAATCCAGCACTGAGAGACATAGTAAAAAATGAGATAGAAAAATTGTTGAAGGTAGGATTTATCTATCCTATATCTGATAGTCAGTGGGTATCACCGCTAGTTATAGTTCCTAAGAAAAATGGGAAATGGAGAATTTTTGTAGACTATAGGGAACTTAATAAAGCCACTAAGAAATACTACTTTCCTTTTCCTTTTATTGATCAGGTCCTGGACAATCTGGAAGGAAAGAAATACTTCTCCTTCTTGGATGGGTTTAGTGGGTATAACTAAATTAGTATTGCACCTGCTGATCAGGATAAAACCACTTTTACTTATCCCTGGGGTACATTTTCATATAGATTTCTACCATTTTGGACTTTGTAACACACCTGCTACCTTCCAGAGGGTAGTTTTGGCCATCTTTTTGGATCTTACAAATGACATTGTCAAAGTTTACATGGATGA